>CM069911.1:70471331-70677344 GCA_036172215.1 Camellia granthamiana | reverse complement strand
CAGATCCTGAATTGCGTTGATCTGAGAAGGGTCTGCTTCTATACCTCGGTTGGTCACCAGGAAGCCTAAGAATTTGCCTGATCCTACTCCGAATGCACACTTCGACGCGTTGAGGCGTAACTTATGCTTCTTCAGGATCTCAAACATCTCACTTAGGTCCTTGAGGTGGTCATTTTCATCCTTGCTCTTGATCACCATATCGTCGATGTAAGCCTCCATTGTTCTGCCTAACAACGGCTCAAACATCTTGGTGACCATTCTCTGGAATGTCGCCCCTGCGTTCTTTAGGCCAAAGGGCATGACCTTGTAACAGTATAGTCCTCTCGGAGTGATGAAAGATGTGACCTCCTGGTCCGGTTCATGCATTGCGATCTGGTGGTAGCCTCTGTATGCATCCAGGAAGCTAAGTCGGTTGTGCCCCGCCGTCAGGTCTACCAGTTGATCAATCCGTGGTAGAGGAAAGCTATCATTAGGGCATGCTTTGTTGACAGTTTTATAGTCGACACAGACGCGCCACTTGCCATTCTTCTTTGGCACTACGACTGTGTTGGAGATCCATCTGGGGTAGTGCACCTCTCTGATTGCCCCTGCTTCCAACAAGTTTCCCACCTCTTCTGCCACTATTTCGGCGTGGTGGAGTGCCGATCTACGGGTGCGCTGAATGATTGGTCTGGCAGATGGGTGGACATTGAGTTGGTGACAGATGAAGTTGGGATCAATGCCTGGCATGTCGTATGGAGTCCAGGCAAACACTTCGATGTTAGAGGTCAAAAATTCCAAGACCTCTAACCTCTCAGCGCTGGACAACGACGAACCGAGCAGAAAGAACTTATCCGGGTTCTTTTCATCTATTCTGACTTCCACCAAGTCTTCCACCGCTTTCTGGCTTGCTGCTTTGCCGACGTCTGCGAATAGTTCATTACTCTCAGGTTCTTCCACCGAATGAACATACCCCTTCGCAGCGCGGCTTCCGTTCACCGTGACAAAACATTGCTTGGACATGATTTGATCTCCATAGACTTCCTCTATTACTCCGGTGTCGTTTGGGAACCGCATCACTTGGTGGTAAGATGATGCCACCGAGCGCATGGCATGCAGCCATGTTCTGCCCAAGATGATGTTGTAAGTGGAGGGGACTTTCAATACCCAGAACTCCACTTGCTTCGTCACACTCCCTGCTCGGACTGGAAGGATGATCTTGCCGACTGGCCATTCTGGCATTGAGTTAAATCCAATCAGGGGTGACACTGCTGGTGCTAAGTCTTTGTCTTGCAGCTTCAATTGTTTGAACGTCTCATAGTACATGATTTCGCATGAACTACCCTGGTCAATCAGAATCCGCTTGACGTCAAAATCCTTGACTCGGAGAGTGACGACCAGGCCATCATTGTGAGGGCCATATATTCTGTCCAAGTCTTTATCCGAAAAAGACATAACATTTGTGGCCTCTGTCCTCCCCTTCTTGACGACAGGTTGGGCACTTAGTACCTCCCTTAAGTGCTCAGCCTTCTTGATCGAACCTCTAAGCTCACATACACACTCAGGTTCGAAGACTCCATGTATCACATTGATAATGCCTTGAGGTGGAGCGTCGATTGGCATCCCATTGGGGTTATTATGGTCCTGGGGGGCTGGCTGCGCCCCGCCTTCAATGTATTTGTCTAAGTGGCCTGCCGCCACCAACTCCTCCAAGTGTTGCCTCAACGGGGTGCAGTTCTCGGTGCGGTGCCCTTTTTCTTTGTGGAAGGTGCACCGTGATCTGTCGTCATAGTCCTTCTGAGCTTCGCCTAACTTGGCTGGCCACTTGACGAAAGGCTCGTCGCGAATCTCACTAAGTATTCGGTAGATCGGTTTCTTGAAGACCGTGGTGATGGTAGTGCGGACTCTCAACCATCTTTTGTCTTGGTCTTCTCCGTTGTCCCGTCTGCCACGCCCGTTTCTGTTCGGCCGATCTACCGCATTGACCTTTGCTGAGGCCTTCTTTTCTGGTACTGCGGTTGTGCTAGACTTTGCTTTAGCACGGGCGCCGTCCTCCTTCACCCTGATGTGCTGATGCACTCTTTCCATCAGGGCCTCCATGGTGAGGGGTGGCGTCATGGTGATAGAATCCCTTAGTCTGTTCCCGACTGGGAGTCCTCTCTTGTATTGCGCAATGGCGAGATTGGTTGGGCAATCCCCAATCTGATTGAATGTCTCCCAGTAGCGACTGTTGTATGACCTTAGGGTCTCTTTGTCGCCCATGTCGATGGAGAGTAGCTGGTCGATCTCCACCGGGGTCTTAGTGTTCGTTCGGAACCTTGTGACGAACGCCTCCGCCAATTGTGCCCAGGAGGCTATGCTGCCTTCTGGGAGTTTCTCAAACCAAGTAAGGCCCAGGTCTCCAAGGCTTGAAGGGAATAGAATGCACATCAAGGCCTCATTCCGCCGGTATACAGCCATGACCTGGCGAAAGTGGCGAAAGTGCGAGTAGGGGTCCGTCTTCCCCTCGTATGTATTGAATTTGGGCTGAAGGAAGCCTGATGGTAGGGGCGCGTTCTCTATTGCTGGGACGAATGGTGAGGTCTGCAGCCTCGCCAATGCCTTATCCGCTGGTTCGTAGGCCGGGCGCGGTAGTGGCATTCCAACCTCGACGCTTCCATGCGTCCGAGGAGCCAACCGCTGTAAGGCAGAAACTCTATGTGGATCACGTGCCCTGGCGTCTTCCCTGCATCGTGCCTTTTCATCTAGCACGGTTCGTAGGTCGGATGATCTGGGCAACTCGGTCTGTCTGGACCTTGTTTGGTGCGTATGTGAGGGCCAATAAGTGCTTCCTTCTGTGTAAGACCTTTCAGATCTCGTCCTCTCAGACCTGGAGTGACGAGTCCTGGAAGATCTGGCCTGCGTGTCGCCTGTCCTGGGGCTTCTGTTTTCTGCTTGGGAGGGTGTAGAATTTCTACTATGACCCTCTGAGTGGCGAAGGGGCGTCTTGTTGTTGCGCCCCTCTCCTGTCGCCACTTCTTTTCCTTTCATCTGGCGTTTTAGAGATTCCATGTCTGCCGCCATCCGTCGTATCAACTCGTCTTGTTCCCTGACGCGATCCTCCAATGTTTGAGGATCAACCCTGCGCCTTTGTCTTTCTGGGCTTTGCGAACGAGAGGGATGAGGGCTGTTATTCCTCCTTCTACCCCTGGCATCCCTCCTGGAATCTTGTCGTTGCTCCAAGTCCGCCATAGGAGGGATCAAAGGTAGTCCTTCGCGTCTTGCACCTCCCTGTGGTGTTTGTCCGTCGACGGGGGACTGCGATACATCTTCGTTGTGCGCCATTGATGCTTCCAGAGGAAAAGCTTGATCAAGAGGTTTTTCTTGTCTGAGTTCCCACAGACGGCGCCAATTGTACGGGAAAGAGATACACCTTCTCGTATAATCCTGTTGATCAAGTCTGCGTTCCTCCGTGCGACGTCGTTCCACTACCTGAAAACACAAACGTGAGCTAGCCGGCGGGTGTGTGCCGGAAACCTCTCCGATGCCTAAGTCAGTCAACAAGACAAATAGGCAAAAGCTCTATGTATTCAGGGAGCAAAATTGCATTACCTCTTCTTAGGTGATATTGGTGAGCTTTTATAGGTTTCGTGTGACACAATCCTAGTAGGACTCTAACTCCTCCACGTAGAGTCCTCCTAGGATTCATACTGCTGGAGGATAATGCTTATCCTCCAACACCCCCCTCACTACTTAAACCAAGTGAGATGGTTTCACCATGGCCGAACTTCCATATGACCGAAGTAGCTGTTAGTTTGGCCCTTACTTTCCTTTCCCTTACCTCAGCCTTCCCATGCTAAGACCGAGCTATCCATAAGGGCTGAACCGAACTATCTTCAGAACCAAGTCCCCAAGTGGATCTAGCACACCTCGGCTTTCCATATGCTACGACTGAACTACACTTAGTCTGGTTCTCCAACCACCGTTCTTACCCCGGTTCCCCTCCATCAACCGTGATAAGGCTAAACCGAGCTAACTACTAACAAAGCTTAGACCGAACTAACCTTACTACGCCATGACCGGTATAAGATAGAACATGGTGACCGATATAACTTCCTTGCGACCGGAGTAGCTTTCATGGCACCGTTACTCAGCCCTTTGTACTGAGGCCCACAACGGCCCAGCTCGGCCCAATTTATATATAAATTACCCTCTCAAAAATTATAAACTTTATTACATTTTTTTTTTAAATCTCAAAAAAGATCAGTGCATGTTAACCGGATGTGTTTGATTGGGGGGATAGGAGGGGATTATTCATTATTGGGATTGTAATCCAGGGGAGGCTCTTTATCCAGCGTTTGTTTTTTTTTTTAGTCCGTTGGACATGGAGTCCGACCGGACTCCTTATCCCCCATATGAGGGACTATTGTATCCTAGGAGGGGTATGGGACAATTTTCGAGGAACTATCCACTGTTGGGATTAGGTGATGAAATGATCATTTTGACCCTTTACTATTTAATTATGTATTATATGTAGTAAAATTCAATAAAATTTAAATGTCTCAATTTAAAAATAAAATAATTTTGTTTAACTTTTTATTGATGTTTTATTTATTTAATTTTATAAAATAATTTTTTATAGATATTTTATTGATGTTTTATTTCAAAATTTTGTTTATAATTGATTTAATTTAATTATTTAAATTTTAATAGATGTTTTATTTAATTTCATTATTTAATTATTATTATTTTTAAAAATAAATTTATTTAAAATTTTAATTAAAAAACATATATTTTTATTTTTATTTTATTTATTTAATTTTAAAAAATAAATTTATTTAATTGTGTAAAAAATAAAATAAAATAAAATTTTATTTAATCTAGCTAAAAAATTAAAATATTAAAGATATGTTTAATATTGCTATTACTTAGTAAACAATTAAAAAAGGATAAAATAGTCATTTGTTCATTTGTCCTATCCAGTCCGTTCAACCAAACGTTGGATTCACTAAAAAGGGTTTGGTTATGGTGTGCAACTTACACCTTACACCTTACACTTACACCTTTTGTGAAAAATTAAATCTTACACTTACACCTTTTTTGAGGTTGCACACCATATGCAACCCACTTACACCTTACACCTTACACTTACACCTTATACTTATACTTACACCTTACACTTACACTTTTTGTGTAAGTGGCACATGGTGTGCAATTGCACACTTAAGAAAAGTCCCACTAAAAATAGTTCTTTCCAAACATCTAATCTCATGAAAAAATAAACACATAATACATATCCAATCTAACCAAACAGTTCGGGAGATTCACAGTCCCAGGACTCAAGTCCGATGGATTCTAATCCCCCATTATCTAGTCCGTCCAATCAAACACACCCTAAATTTATTCATACACCATTTATGAAATGAGTTCCTAGAAGGAAGCGCATTTTCTAAATAACTCGGATTTTGATTCTCTCCACTTTATGTATGTAATGCAATACATATTTAAGGGGTGATTATTCAGTATTATGGAGTATGGACACGTGATGCTCTCTAAAGTTTTGATTTGTGGAGAGACATAAGGGTCCACGATTTATGTTGGGGATGGAAGAATAATATGGGACTAACTAATTGGTGATTGATTTGAAGTATGAACACGTGATACTCTGCGAGTATTGAATAATTTTCCATATTTAAGGGCTATAAAATAGGAATACAAAATTATAATTATTTAAAATTAAAAAAGAACATTACACTCACCATTAAGGGGTTGTTTGGAATGACCTAAATAAGTGCACTTTTTGTCTTTTTACGAAAAGATGTGCAGAAAAGTAGAAAGGTAATATGATGACAAAAAGATAAAAAGATAAAAAGATGAATTATTTCTCATATGCCAAACTTAACTAAATGATATAACAAAATATTTCTATTATAAATATAAACGGCAATGCTTCAGACCCCCACTGGGGGTCGACCCCCAGTGAGGTGGCAAGTCCCTATTTGCTGAAAACCAAAAAAAAAAAAAAAAAAAAAAACAGTTTTTTTTTTTGACCAATCAGTGGGCTTCATTCATGACCCCCAGCACCCCCAGCTGGGGTCTTAGGCATTTTTCAAATATAAAATAGAGAGGATCACAATCCATAAAACTCATATCATAAATGGTGTGAAACAACACTGTTTCCATAATTTAATTTATTATTTTGCTAGTTTTTTATTTATAAATTATTCATGTAAAAATTAATATTAAAATTAATTAAATAATCATTATTACATGATTTTATCATTTTTGTTTCTACAAAAAATTTCACATCAACACACTACTCGATGCATCTGGGCTAGACCGATCCCATCCTCCTAGAAGATAGGGCGGAACTCATATTGGCGTTTTCATTTTTTATTTTTGTTTTTTATATATATTTTAAAAAAACACATATCATTTTCACATTATAACCATTTTGTGTCAAAATTGTTTTTTGAATTTCCTAAAAGTATTTATTTAGAAAATAATTTGACAAATCAGTTTTCTCTATTTTCAAAAAATAAAAACAAACCAAATGAGCCTATCAAAACTTGTTTGACAAACTATTTTTTAAAACAAATTTTGAATTTTTATTTATTTTTTTTGAAAACACATTTTCTAGGAAATAGTTTATATTATTTTCTAAATTCTTACAAATTATTTTGGCGTAAAAATAATTTTTGAACAATTATTGTTTTTATTTCTTAAAACATCAAAATAAAAGGATACCAAATACAGTCAGTCATGCGATCCTCTAGCATTCGTAACTGATTGTTTATTTAGACGATTTAGCCATGGAAATGGGGTGACGGACAAGGTGTGTTTTAAACCCTTGCATAGAGTTCATTCTTGAGTTGGGCAGGGGTGTCCAAGAGCTCATATCCATATGTTAGACTCTCATTTGGTGATTTAAAACAATTATTAAGATTGTAATATATAATCATGATGATATTCGTTATGGTCTCTACACTATTGACATTAAAGTAATGTATTTTCTGTTGACTTTATTTGCATATTGGGCTTTGTTTAGGAACAGATTATTTTAGTAATTTTTTAATTTTTTGATTAAAATATGAGATAAAAAAATTTGTATGTTTGAAATAATTTTTTAGTTTTTTATGAAAAAATGTGTAAAAAAGTAGAGAGAAAATAAAAATTTTGACTTTTTAATATAGATTATAAACTTTTTAATTTTTTTAATAACTTTTACTTCTCAAACAAGACCTTAGTATTCAACACAATAATTCTATACAATATTAAGATGTTTTAGGCTTCATTTGAAAAAAAAAAAAGAATCAGTTTGTTAGCTTATTAGTTTATTTAGGTCACATTATTTCTTTATTATTTTGTAAGTATTTAAAAAAAATTAAAAATCAATAAATTAACTTCTTCTTCTTTTTCCTTTTTTTTCTACTTTCCAAAACAATCCTTAGGCCTCATTCGGAAACAGGCTAATTTAGTAACTTTTTAGCTATTTGGCTAAAATATGAGCTAAAAAAAATTAGTATGTTTGGGATGACTTTTTGGCTTTTTACGAAAAGTTGTGCAAAAAGTAGAGAGATGGGTTGGTGACTTTTTGACTTTTTTAATAACTTTTTAACTTTTTGACTAAACGGGCTGCTTCCCAAACAATGCTTGAATCTAATTTTATAAGAGCATCTCTATCAGATTATCTAAATTTTATCTTAAAATATTATTAAAAAATTCATTTCCTATTTTAAGAATCACTTTTTTATTTATTTCCTCCAACAGATTCTCTATTATTTTCCTATTTTATTAACAAACTCTTTATTTTTTTTCTATTTTACTAAAATATAATTTTTAATTATAAATTTAAAAAAATAAAAATTATAAATATGTATTACAGTCTCTAAACAAAACAAAGAAAAAAAAAATTATAAGAAAGATACAGTAACTCTTTATAAGGCCTAGTTTGGGAAGACTATAAGTGCACTTTTTGACTTTTTATGAAATATGGGTTGGGTTTGGGTTGGGTTTGAAGTGATGTGTTAGAGAGGTGATGTGACTTAAATAAGATGATGTGACTTAAATAGGATAGTAACTTTTTAACTTTTTATCTTTTTTCAATCTTCCCAAACTAGTCCTAAATAAAAAGTCATTATAGCAATCCTTATTTTAAGAAAATATTTAAGAGCGCTGGTGAAAGTATATAAGAGCATCTCCAGCAGGCTATCTATTTCACCAAAAATTCTAAAATAGCAAGCCAAAAATCAAAAACTCTTCTCCAGCAGTCTAGCTATTGCAAAGCCAAACTAACATTTTTCCACATTTTGCTACAGTACCTCGCTGGGAGAGGCGAGGTACTGTTCACTAGCTTTTCATTTTTTTTATTCTTTTTTAATTCAAACTTTTGGCTTTAAGAATATTTTAATAGAAAATATCTAAAATATAAGAATATTTTAATAGAAGATAGCTAAAGTAGATAGCCTTGTTGGAGTGTATATTAAAAAACTGACTAGCTAAAATAGTAAAGTGAAATTTTGAATAGCTATTTTACCTAGCATTGCTGGAGATGCTCTAAGAGGCCATCACACTCCTTAAAATAAGTAAGAAAGAGACATAAAGATAGTATTAAAGATGCTCCAAGATGCTTGCTTCGCAATTTAAACTGCAAGGTAGAAGTCTATCTTATCTCATAATAACATAATTGAGTTAATCCCATCCGTGCTCGATGTGATGGCTAACCAAATGATGCAAAAAATTTAACTATTTAGTGAGGAAAAAATAAAAAAGGGCCAAATCACAGGGAGAAGCGTACCCAATAATCTTTTAGGATGTGAACTTTACAATCCTCTTTACCTTTTATATATTATTTTGTTTGAATGAAAATTTTTAGGATAAATATAATTTGATTCAAAATTTTAATCTCTTTTGTTTTAAATGATCCTTACATTCAAATTATCATCTATTTTGTGTGTGCGCTTTTCATGCAAGTAACACATTTTACAAAATTATGAATTTTAATGTTCAATTCAGACATAAGGATCAGATTAAGAGCTAATATTATTTAAATTAAAATAATATGAATTAAAGTAAAATTTGTATCAAACTACGCGTGTAATTTATCCAATTTTTTAAGCAAACAATAATATCATATAAATTGAATTTATATGCATTATCTATTAATAACTTAATTGATTTTATTATTAATAAATTATTGAAAAGTTTACTTCTTCTTCTTTTTTTTTTTTTTTTTTTTTTTTTTTGAGAATACGAAAAGCAATTATATTAAAATAAAATAAACAAATAACAAAATCTTAAAGGGCCAAACAAACAACTAAACAACAAATTACAAATAACAAAAATAAATCTAATGAAAAATCAGTTACGATTCAGGAAAAATCACTGATATTTTCATAGATATGTCTTCGAAAGAAAGATCTGGATCAACATCCGTCATCGCCATCAATGTCGTCCCCGTCGCTACTGTCCAACTCTGTCTTTACTGCTGTGGCCGCCGAACTTCGAACACCACCGAAAGCTAGAGTTGAAGAGAAAGAACATCCATAATAGTATGGGGGAAAACTTGAGAGAAGAGTGAGCCATTGTGTGTGTCGAAAATCTAAAAATCTATTCTGAAATAAAGGAGAAACACTTAAAAACTCCTATTTCAGACATAAAAAGCCCAGATCTACACTCTAGAAATACATATCTATACTCTAGGAGTGTAGATCTAAGAAATGCTACAACTTGCAATTTAAATCTCACAATTTATTCAGAGTATTTTTTTTTTTTAACATGAAAGTTGTTGAAAACATCAGAATTAATACCAAATTTTGTGTCAATGATTACTGTTGCGGTTGTTGTTGGGGATAGTTGCAATGATCTTATTGAAAATATGATGATATTTTTTTGAAAGATAATGAGATTATGATCCATTGAATTAGAATTGAATGGTCATGTTGTTAATTCACTATGGACATTGTTATTGTCATTCGGAGTTTAATCTCATGGTTGTGGTTGTTGGATTTTGAGAATTGCTTCATAGTAAGAGGAGTAGTTTAATTTTGGAAACGAAATTTCTTAAGGTGGGGAGGTTGTGATGCCCTAAGCCTTTTTAAAACAATTTGAGTATATTTATTCAAAATCTCTTTATTTTTGGTGTCTTTGTTGCTTTTGAGTTCTACGTACGAGTCACATGTTGTCATCTATTCTCCTCCTTATGATTATTCATTCTATCTTATGTGTGTTTCTGAGGTGTCAACTTGCATCTTAAGGTATTGGAGTGAGTCCGAGAATGGTGGGAATGCTCTGAGGTTGATTTTTGCCTCACTTGTAAGTTGAGTTTGTTCGAGCAGTAAACCTGTCCACCCAATTCCTTGTTTTGAAGTTACCAATACTAGAAGTGTGCTCTCACCGCTTGAGCGAAGGTTTTACCGCTAGAGCTGCCTGTTTGCAGAAGAGAGAGATTCTAGGAATTTGAATTCACCGCTCAATCACAGGTTTCATCGCTTGAGTGGTCTATCTGGAGTAAGTTTCGAGAAATGTTTCCAATCACTTAAAAGTTGAGCTTTGTCCTCACTTTTATTCCTCTCTCTCTATATAGATATATATTTCACTTTTATCTCTTTTCTCTCATCTCTCTCTCTCTCTCTAGAAACACCCACCAAACATGTAACGCCCCAAAATTATTTTGCATATGATGTTTGTTTAGGTGTTTCAAATCATAATTCCACACTCACTTTTGAAAACGTGTTCAAAAGCGGGAAAATTTGGATTAACCAGTCGTCCCACCGAACATCCGGTCGGTTGACCGGAACAGTGCAAATTTTTTTATTATCATTATTTTTTTTCAATTGACATATGTTAATTTTTATATATTCGACAAAAATATTTTCCGAATTTTAAAATTTTTTTTATGTGCTTTAATAGAATTTTGAGTTGTATGTTTGGTTATGAGTTGTAAATTTTTGTATCAAATATTATATGTCACATCAAAAATTCACCACTCAATTCAAAACTCTTTTCAAAACTCTTTCACCAAACAAATTTTTCACACTCAAATCATAATTTCAAAACTCACAAACTCAAAATACAACTCCTACTCTCAAATCATATTTAGAAAGCTCTACCAAACGTAACCATAATAATCCTGGTATTCCATTCAATCAAAACAATCTCAATTCAATTGTCCAAATCTCTATTTTGTGTATTCCATATCATGTGAGAGATTTACAAAAGAAGTCCACATGTAATACATATTCAATCTTCTCAAAGTTTGAATCCATAGCATATGAGATGATTACTACAAAGAAATAACACAAAAGAATGCCCCAAGGCTACAAGTTACAAGGCTTAGGTCTGGTTACACAAAAGATGGTTATCAAACCCATACAAGTAAAGCCCTTGGCTTGTCAAAATAAACAACAAAAAAATAGAATAAAATAAAAGAGTCTCATGCTCTCAAAAACACTTCACACGCCTTTAGTTAGGCGAGATCATCACATCCTTTCTTGCACAAATCCACTAGAGTGAGCACAAAACCCAGAAGAGAGATCTTAACAAAGTATATATGTTTAAACAGTCTCACAATATGTATGCCATGCAATGCCATGTTCCCAAAATCCATATCTTTGTTTTTTTTGAAAACCAAATGCAATGCTCTTTTCAAAAAGCTCATTATCTCAATGAATTTCAAATATAACATACAGGGTGGTAACTGTGACTCAGGTAATCCATAGGCTGGTATCTGCAAATAGGCATATCAAGCACTACAAATCCCCACTTTACCGGCTCTTAACCGAAAGGCACGCAGTACCTACTTCGCACGTGTTTTCGGTCTTTCACCCTGAACACTCTATCCAACTTAAACAATACCAACTGCACCTCTTATCCGGACTTACCAAACGTATTTGCCCTAAAACATTTCAAGATCAACAATTGTTCTCTCAAAACAATGCATCAATTTCCAAAACATAGTCATAATAAACAATATTCAAAGCTATACAAATGAGTGAAATGAGATGCAATTATATAGCTTCATTGTACAATTTTCCACAATACTCAACATTTGCTCAAAGTGAAGTGCAATATTCAATATTTCTCAAATCATATCAAAAATCCATATCCATGTGACATTTGATTTCATTTCATATTCACAGTCAACATTTATTTTCCTTTCATAGTCCAAGCATATATATAAAATCATGTTATTCGTATAGATTTCTCAACACAAAAATCATCAATCCCATGGATATCCCAATCAACACAATAACATATTAAAATTCATCATTTTCTCAAAGAATCTTCCATCAATTACATAAACGTTTTTACAAAATTCACTTTTCTCCCAAATTTTCCAAAATCTAGGGTTTGAGATCATAAAGAGGGTTTTTCTCTCATTTTCCAATTATTTTCTTCCATGCACTCTCAAGAGGCTCATAAGTTCACAAGACAAATTTATTTGAGTAAAATCATAAGAAAATCATTTTTCCACATTTTCAAAGCCCAACACTTTGCATCTCAAACTCTCTACTCAAAATCATATCAAAATAAATGAAGCCATGGTAACACCATATATATAAATCAAAGAAACTCCCTACCTCAAGCTTTGGAGAGAAAATATGAGAAAAGTCCTAAAATGAATAGTGTCAAAACCTGATCTCCACTGCACACAACATAGCCCTTGATGAGCTCTCCAACTTTTATGAAGGCACCAGGGTTAAAACCCCAATGGGTTTGGAAAGATAAAGAATTTAATAGGGTGGGTGGATGGTTTTCTTTTCTAGAGAGAGATGAGAGAAAA
Organism: Camellia granthamiana; assembly: GCA_036172215.1. NCBI lineage: Eukaryota > Viridiplantae > Streptophyta > Magnoliopsida > Ericales > Theaceae > Camellia > Camellia granthamiana. The sequence goes on along the minus strand of CM069911.1, from coordinate 70,664,602 downwards.
GTGAAATGTAGAGAGAAGAAGTAAAATGAAAAGTGAGGGAGATAGGGTGGAAGGCTTAACTTTTAAGTGATTAGACACACTTTTCGGAGCTGCTATGGATAGACCGCTCGAGCGATAAATCTTGCACTCGAGCCATGAATTCAAATCCCATAATCTCTTTCTTCTGCGAACAGACTGCTCGAGCAATGGAATCTTTGCTCGAGCAGTGAAAACAAACTCTCAGCATTTCAAACATTTCAAACTTTAGAACAAAGAACTAGAATGATGACTTTACCGCTCGAGCAACAAAAGTACGGCTCAAACAGTCTTATCTCTGAAGTGAGACAAAAGCCACCTTAGAGCACTCTCACAATTCTCGGATTCACTCCAATGCCTAAAATACAAGTTGATACCTCGGAACCCATTAAGATGTACATGACCAACCACAAGGAAAAGAATAAGTGACAGCACAAGACTCCTAGAGCTCAATAGCAACAACGACTTTGATAAAAAGGTTTTTGGAATTAATATACTCAAATTGCTTTAAAAGGAACTTGGGACATCACAACCTCTCCACCTTAGAAAATTTCATCTCCAAAATTAAACTACTCTCGATATCGAGCAAAACCCAAAACCCAACAACTATAACAACGTATAACCATGAGAGTCATCTCCGAATGATAATAAAGATGAGAAAAGCCCCAAAATCAATGAGTATCAAAACCCAATCTCCACCGTACACAACATAGCCCTTGATAAGCTCTCCAACTTTAATGAAGGCACCAGGATCAAAACCCTAATGGGTTTGGAAAGATCAAGAATTTAATAAAGTGGGTGGATGGTTTTTTTTTTTTTTTCTAGAGAGAGATGAGAGAAAAGAAAGAAAAGTGAAATGTAGAGAGAGAAAGTAAAGTGAAAAGTGAAGGAGAAATGATGAAAGGCTCAACTTTTAAGTGATTAGACACACTTTTCAGAGCTGACTGCGAATAGACTGCTCAAGCGATGGAACATTCACTCGAGTGGTGAAAACAAACTCGCATTATTTCAAACTTTAGAACAAAGAACTAGAAGGACGACTTTACCGCTGAAGCAACAAAAGTACCACTCAAGTCATCTCAACTTTGAAGTGAGACAAAAGCAACCTTAGAGCACTCTCACCATTCCTGGATTCACTCTAATGCCCAAAATACAAGTTGACACCTCGGAACCCATTAAGAGTACATGAACAACCACAAGGAAAAAAAAATAGGTGACAACACGAGACTCCTAGAGCTCAATAGCAATAAGGACTTTGATAAAAAGGATTTTCAAATTAATATACTCAATTTTTTTTTAAAAAGAACTCGGGTCATCACAAAACATCATAAATTCCTTGATCTCTCCAAATCCATTGAAGATTTAACCCTTGTGCCTTCATTAAAGTTGGATAGCTCATCGAGCGTTACGATGTATACAGTGGAGATCGAATTTCGTGAACATTGATTTTGGGATTTTTCTCATCTTTTTCCTCTAAAATTTGAGGTAGGAAGTTTCTTTGAGTTATATATATGGTTTTAGCTTGTTCTTCCTTATTTTGATATGATTATTGGGTAAGGGGTTGGTATTTGAGGTGTTGAATTTTGAAAAATGTTGAAAAAGTGATTTTCTTATGATATTATCCAAATTAATTTGTTTTGTGAACTTATAGTGCATGGAAGAAAAATATCTTTGAAAATGAGGGAACCCTCTTCATAACCAAACCCTAGATTTTTGGGAAATTGGGAAAAGTGAATTCTGTGAAAAATTTATGCAATTATTGGAAATTTCTTTAAGAAAATGATGAACTTTCACATGTTGTTGTATTGATTGAGATATCCATGGGATGGATGAGTTTTGTTGTTGAAAAATTGATATGGATAACATGATTTTATATATGCTTGGACAATGAAAGGAAAATGAATATGGTTCGTGAATATGAAAATGTGTAATATGCCACATGTATGTGGATAATGATTGTTGTTTTACATTGAGAAAATATCGAGTATTATGAGAAAATTTGTATGATGAGATTATATTTTTTCATGGGTTTTTAATTCACTTGCATAGCTTTTGAATATCTATTATTATGGCCATACTTTGGAAAAATGATTTATTGTTTTGAGAACCTTGGAAATGTTTTGGGGTAAGCACGTTTGGTAAATTCGGATAGGTGGTGTAGTTTGGTATTATTTAAGTTGGCCTGAATGTCCAGAGTGAAAGACCAAAACCACGCACGGAGTAGGTACCATGTGTCTTTCAGTTAGGAGCCGGTAAAGTGGGGATTGGTAATGTGCCTACTTGTATACACTAGCCTAAGGATTACCTGAGTCGTATATACTACCCCGTAAGTTATATTTGAAATTCATTGAGATAATGAGATTTTTCAAAAAGAACATTACTTGTGATTTCAAAATAATAGAACTTGTGAATTTGGAGTACGGCATGACATTGCATTCATATATAAAGCTACTTAAACATATATATTTTGTTAAGATCTTCCTACTAGGGTTTAGTACTCACCCCTAGTAGATTTGTGCAGGAAATGACGCAATGATCCCATCTATCCAGAGGCATAGGAAATCTTTTGAGAGCACGAGGCTCTTTCTCTTTTCTTTTGTTGTTATTTTTGGCAAGCCAAGGGCTTTATATGTGTGGGTTTGATAACCATGTTTTGTGTAATCAGGCGTAAACCTTAGAATTTGTAGCCCCTGGGGCATTCTTTTGTGTTAGTTCTTTGTACTAATTGTCTCACATACTATGGATTCAAACTTTAAGAAGATTTAATATGTATTGCATGTGAACTCCTTTTGAAAATCTCTCACATAATATAAAATACAAAAATAGAGATTTGACCAATTGAATTGAGATTGTTTTGGTTGAATTGAATAATCAGAATTATTATTATGTCATTTATTTGGAGGCCACTACTAAACCTAAGCCCAACAACTACTCGACTACCACTTACATACAACCCCCATAACAGCCTGCTAAACCCAAACTCAACAACCACTCAACTACTACCTACATACAACAATTCTCATAATGGAAGAGAAATAAATACCACCATAAAAGTTATCAAACTCCTCTACCACAAAGAATGTCACACAATCAATAGGCCAAATGCCTTGGTTCAATTTACTCACTATGACTTGACAATGAAGTTAAGTTTTACATAATCGAATTTGTGATAAATCAAAAATTGACACATAATCTAATATATCTGTGGAAGGTGAAATTATCTCCATAGGAAAAGCAAGATGTTGCGCCCAATCATTTGTATTCTGTAAAGACAAACCAAACGTTAGTGATCACTCCCAATCAAGGTAGGTCAAGAGGACCCTCTGACAATCAAATCAGTACACTAATCGGCCATAGCACATAAATATAAAAAATGAAATATTTTTGAAGTAGAAGCTGATTAAGATTGAGTATAATTGGATTGAATTGGATTCACTCACTTGTCCTCTTATTCGTTGCTTGCTTACCTATTTATAACTATTTTGGTTCAAATTTCATCCGTTGGATCTTTTCTCGATCGAAGGGTTTTGCCTATACCTAGCTTTGGTTGGGCAACTTGCGAAATTGCACTTGTCTTTGATCATTGGATCTCTATCGCATAGACGACTTAAATGATGTCAGACGTTAGTGGCCAGCTTGTCGAGCATTACCTCAATAGGATCAATTTGATTGGATAGCTTTGCCTCCTACTACGCCCAGCCTACGCCTTTGTCTTGTCTATTCTACACTGGTTACCGTTGGATGATATCTAATTCGATGTCTCTCTTTTATTTTACAGATCTGCCTACTAGAAGTGTAACAACCCTCGTACTGAGTACCAATAAACTACTGAATTAGCTACTGGTTACTACTAAACTGAACTGATAATGACTGATAATTGAATTAACTGAAGTACTGAATGGACTGATTGAAATCGAAACTGAAATTGAATAAGTTTATCTATTGAATTGCATATTGCATCTGTTTGATTGATTGATTATCTGTTTGAATTCATGTGTTTAAACTGTTAATTGGAGGCCTTATCGGCGGCCGAATTAGGAACCATTTAGAGTTTTGGAATCAGTAGAATATTTGTGATTTAATGGTATATTTATCTGAAAATCGATTAGGAATGACTAAATTAGATTAAATTAAGCTAGTTCAAGAGTTTGATTTAATTACGATCTTGCCATGGTGAGTGGCCACTACCTAATCATCTTTGAGCCTGGTATACACTTGAACATATTCATTTCATCAGCCTTTCTTCCTTACTCTAGCCGACCAAGAAGAGAGTTAGAGAGAGAGGGACTTGTTTTTGTTGATTTGCTTGAAGACTTGAAGTAAATTGAAGTGTATTTGCATAATTGAGCTTCTAGGCTTTAATTACAAGACTTAGGTAAGAGAACCCATCTTCTTCTTGTTGTCTTTGAGCTTCATCTTGCATGGTTCATGCTCCATTGTAGGATTAAACCATGTTTTAGTGCTAAAATGTTGAATTGGAACTCCATTGTTGCATGCATGGCCATTTTGGTGTATTTTGAAGTTAAATTCTTGGAGAGTTATACATGCATGTCCATGTTTATATTATAGCCCATGTTTTCAAAATGTTTTCCAACTATTGAGCTCTTTAGAGCAAGGATTGAAGCTTGAATTTGGTTTAAAACTCATGCATTGCATGTTTACATATTGTTCTTGAAAATGGGTTTGAATTTGTATTTAATTGACTCACCTTTGGGGCTTGAATTCATAAATTGGCTTTTGGAACTTGTTATACATTGTTTTAGGATGTATTTTCCAGAATTTGGGCCCAAGAGGTCGAGTATTGAGTTGGGAATGCTTAGTTTGAGCTTGGAAGGCAAATCTGGAAATTCCAGATTTGGCTTCTTCGCTCGAGCGAAGGATTCCTCGCTCGAGCGACCAAGGTTTCCTCTGAGCCACGCTCGAGCGAAGGATTGGTGGCTCGAGCGTAAAAATCGAGCATCCAGTACTTTTACTGTTCCATCAGAGCGCTCGAGCGAAGGATTCCTCGCTCGAGCGAAGCCTTTGATTTTGGAAGCTCGCTCGAGCGAAGGAAGGCTCGCTCGAGCGAGGAGCCTATTTTCAGCAACTTTTGAAAAGTGCCTTCCAACTGTATTTTTGCATCCTCATCTCATCCTAGGCATTCCTAGGCCTAGTTTAAGGCATCTTAATGAGGATTTAGACATAGAACCACACCGAGGAAATTTAGGGATTTAACTATCATCCTTCCCGACTGTGAAACTTAGTGTGTGTTCTACTTGTTAACTGTTTAGGGTTGGCTCTCGGGGACGCGCTCTAGCTGCTGTTAGCCCAATCTCTGTGAGTAACAGATTGTGTAAAGATATGTTCAAAATGGTTATCTTTTGAATACTGAACAGAACTGTTTACTGAACTGATATTGTTTATTGAATGAATGTATGTCCTGTATTGTGAACTGTACTGTGGCATCCTTAGCACTTATTGCTTACTGTTATTGTTACAGAGCTCTGTCGGTTTCCTTGTGGAACCATACTATTTATTGATTGATGGCCATCATTACTGTTGGGTCTGTTGAGGCCCGGTCCTTTTGGACCTACTGTTTATAGGCTAATGGATGTACCACATATGATTGATTGACTGACATACTGAAAGACTGAAATGCTGTTTAATGAACTGTTTTCATTACTGTAAGGACATTCATTCATAACCTCTTTACGCATTATGTTATTCACTAGGCTTTAGCTCACTGTTTATATATATATGTAGGTTCTCAGCAGCCAGACCGGAGCTAGGAGCGTGGGTTAGTCCCCAGTTTTGTCAAGCCAGCCTATGTGCCTCACTGCGAGGTTCCGAGACGCCATGCTATGGCTTGGGGTGTTTTTGTGTTCCCCACCTGTCTCTTGACTGTTTTGTATTACTGTATAAACTGTCTACTGTTTTACTGTACTGTTATCGTGGGATTAGGTCCCCGTACTGAATGTTTGTAAATGATTGTATAGACTGTACTGTTCTGAACTGTATGAATGCATGAAAAATGTTTTTGGCATACAGATTGTCACAGCTCAATGGACACTAGTTACTTACTGTATTGGCTTCCGCCAGGCCCTGTACTCTGTTTAACTGTATTACTGTTCAGCAGGCCTGTGGTAATCTCGGATTACTGGCCAGTTACGGTGCTAAACCCATAGGGCCGGGTTTGGGTCGTGACAAGAAGGTTATCTTTATATTTACTTGTCTCCCTACGGGCATTGATTAGATGTCAAGTTGCTGCCAGCTATCCTCCGTAGGCTAGCATGATTGGGTTTAGACCTGGGCTCATTTTTTTTTCCCTCCACAATATCTGTTAGGTCCCTTTGTATCGCTAATTCCGCGAACAAACATGGTCGATTGAGTTGTATATTTTCCTTGTCTTTTGACTTGACCGCTCAAGTGGTGAAAGCATTGCTTGAGCGAAGATGCAATCCTCTTAGAAGTTTCACTCGCCTGTAAAATTATTGAAAAGTGTTATTGTTAGCTCGAACGAAGTGATGATGGCTCGAGCGAAGAATCTTTAGTTCTAGAAGTTTAAATTGACTACAAAAATGCTAAGAAGACTCGAAGTTCTCTCAAGCGAACTAGTTGGTGGCTTGAGTAAAGGCATTTATATAGAAACATGCATTTAGGCCACACCGCTCGAGCAAACCATTCCATGGCTTGAGCAGTGATCGCGAATCTGCTTGCTATAAAGTTGTGATTAAGTTTGTTTCTAGGCTATGGCTTCCAGATCTTCTTCTTGGGTATTAGGATTTTCATCTAAAGCTTTTTTGCTTGTTTCCTTTGATATCTATGAGAGTTTATATCATGAATTAAGTGGATTATATCAAACGATTTGTTTTTTCATCGTTCAATACAAAAGAGTTCTTCTTCGATGGATACTGAGGATTCGAGCTTGAAGTCTTTGAAGGAGTTCGAAGCTGCTCGTGGTCATGGTCGTGGATTCGACGTGAATGTTGTGGATTTGACATCAAGCTGATCAATTCCGAGACGAATACGTTGGTGAAAGGGGCACGAATTGTTGAAGACAATTTTACAGAGTTTGGGTAAATTGTTTGGTAAATTTGTGTTCTTTCAATCTTCATAGTGGATTGATTTGTGGCATGTTGCTCGTGGGTTTTTTTTCACAATTGAAGGTACTCCAATTGTGTTTTTTTTACGTAAAAATCGTTTGTGTCGATTTATTAATTGTGAAATAACAATATAAATCACTTTCGTACGTGCTAGATGATTTAGGTTGTTAGTTTTAATTATTTGGAATTTGTTGCAATTAAATCTATTACGAATCACGAATCACATAGTTTTTTCAATTGGTATCAGAGCGGGTCACTCTTTGTTTTTTAATAAAACTATAAGAGTGTGATTTTGTGTGATTCGTGTCATAGATTCAATTTGTGAAGATAACTCAACCCATAAACCTCCTTTACTTGATGTGACAAACTATTCTTATTAGAAAGCTCGTATGAGGGCATTTCTAAAATCTATTGATGAGAAAGTTTGGCACTCTATTATCTATGAGTGGAGTAAACCTGTTGTTACCATCGATGGTGTTGATATCCCCAAACCAATTGATAAATGGGACGTAATCGATTATCAAAACTCGACTTGGAACAGTAAAGTGCTCAATTCTCTCTTTTGCTCCGTTACACCAGAAGAGTTCCGTCATATTTATACGTGTGAGGTAGCAAAAGAGGCTTGGGACATTCTTGAAACTATTCATGAGGGTACTTGTAGCTTGTTTTTCGTGCTCTTTTCGAATACGATAGCCCTACAGTTCAGACTCCCGTGGTTTTGAATCTGATTCCACAAGTGCAATGTGAAATAGATAGACACAAATGAGTTTAAATCCGGCAAATCTTTTGAAAAAATCGATTTTGAATCAAAAATGTCAAAAATGGGCTGCATTGCCAGATTTCATATTCACCACCTAAATATTTTGAAAAATTTAGGAAAGTCGAGACTCGTGCCACAGGCCACTTATCCGTCATCACCAAAGTGTCTCAGCTTGGGAACTTAGGTACGAGAAGGGAAGGTCATGAATTGAGAACTCCACTCCCCTGATCAAAGATCAGCCTCTATTAATCATGATGCGATTATTATTTACATTATATGCTCTTGTTCTGGTTATTAGGCTAATTTTCTATGTGTTGCACACAAGTATAGACTAATTTGTAAAAGTTAGAACACTTTGATTCTATGTTTTTTTTTAAAAAAATTGTTTAAACACGTACCACTTGAAACAGTGATCTCATATATACATTTATCAAGTTATCCCAACTTAAGCAAAGAGCCTCCATCCACAGGCATTCAAACAAGTATATTACTTAAGCACTTAGCCTCATAAAAAATATGCTTAACATAGCAACAATCACACACATGCGATATGCTAAAGCAATAAGTGCTCATCTAATACTCACACACATGTGATATGCTAAAGCAATAAGTGCTCATCTAATACTCCAAGGCAAGCCAAAAGAGATAAAATAGTTAGGAAAAATGCATGATCCTAATGAAAATGACTAATGCAAAACATGCAAAAATGCAACTAATAGGTTCGATTGTCTAATATGTCATGTAAATCACTTTGATAACATGCAGTGGCGCACGTATTCAAGAAAGCAATAAATGGCAATGTCGTTAGAATAATGAACCGAACCTTATGTGTGCAAGACAAATTGATGTAAATCATGGAAAATGCTAAAAGAAACATGAGGTTCTCTACTGTCCATCATAAGCGGATAAATAAAAGGAAGAAATAAATGGGGGTTGGAAAACATAGACATTATTACAATTTGCCCTCATACAGGAGGGTCCAAATGAATGTCCTAACTAATTAAGATAAATATTACAATGCCACAAATTAACTAACTATTCTAGCTAATTAATTAAGTACAACACAAGAACTAACCAGCTATTCAAACTAATTAATTAATTACAACACAAAAAGTAACTAACATGAATTAACTAACTATTTACAACACAAATTAAGTTACTATTCTAACTGGCTAATTAATTGCAACACATTACTAGTGAACACAATTGTAACGGACCCCGAGAAGCGAGGAATGACTCATGTATTCGCGCGGATTTCAACCCGAAAATGTTCTTTGTTCTGTTGCTAGAATGCTTATGTTGCGCAATCAGAAAATTGAACTTTTTTTTTTTTTTTTGCCTCAACCTTTGCTCTGTTTGCAGGAAAAAGGACACTACCTGGCTGAAAAAGGTGGCCGGCTGGCCAGAAGATGTGGTCAATTGTACAGTAAAGGTGGCCGGCCATCCACTAATGTTTGGTACTGCCCTACTGCAACAGACATGAAACAGAGCACAAATAGAGGATTTTCAGGGGATGTTTGTCCACCATGTCTCTCCTTATCATCAAACAGATCAAAGGAGGGGTAGGCTTGATTTGCAAGCCATCAATCGATATAAATTCATTGTATGATGGTCTATGGATCAAGGGATACAATTTCGATGAATGATAAGGAAATACTCATGAATCTCCTCCCTATCATGGAATTGATCAAGGGAAGTGGTTGACATTGATTCTTGAACCATTTTCATCACTAAGAGTGTGAAATGTTTCAAGACTCAATGGGTTCAATTAACGTCTAATTGAACCCCAAACTTGATTTTATTATCTTGTTACCTCTTAGCTCAATTTCATTACCTCTTTTAATTACCCTCTCATTCATTAGTCATTTTAGTCCAATAATGAAGATTAAGTCCACTAATGGAAAAAAGTGTCAAACAAAGGGTTGTTTTGGGCATGAGAGAGATGTCATGCCTTTGGTAATGAACCTTCGAAGAAATTAAACCATTAAGCACAAGGATCTCTATCTCAAGCTTAAACAATGACCATTTGAAACAACTCTCAAAGAAAAAAAAAAAAAAAGCCAAGAAAAGAGAGAGGTTGCAGAGGTGATTAGAGGTTAACACACGTATGAAAGGCACTAAATAAATGCTTTCAACTTAAATAGGTTGGGGTCTGACACCTAAAACACCAAACGTATGAGGACCATTACACTACAAGCATGCCATACGAAGTATAAATGAAACTAACACATAAAAACAGTCCTAAAACAATCAAAATAGTGCTGGAATTCACATGGAAATGCTTGAAAAAGTAAGCTACAATATTGAGGAAATTAAACTAGTAAACAAGCACAAGGAAGGGAGGCTAACCTCTCCATTTTTGGGACTTCAAAATAACATTTTTAGCCTTCGAAAACCTCTTAAAATCAGTGGTAAAAAGCTCAAAAAAAGTTGATGAAAAGATGGGAAACACAAGGGCAAAAGATTGAAAGACAAGGTTCAAAGAAGGGCAGTCCACCCCTCTACCTTGGGTAGCTTTTAACCATAAGTTTTAGCCTATAAAAATAGTTGAAAAATGATCCAAAAATAGCAAATAAAGATGGTAAATAAATAAGGGAAAGAAGCTAGGAATTATACCTCTTGAAGAGGAATGACCCTTTGAGTTACAAATCACCAATTTCACACCCTCAAGAGCTAAGATACAAGCTCAAGTACCTCAGCAAACAGACCTCAAAAAACTTGTTATAGAAGTCTAGGTAGAGGTGTGTATAGGTTGCAAGGTAGAGAGAGAAATATTTTCTAAGAATTTTCCTTCTCCAAATTTTTCTAACCTAATTTTATGAGAGGGGGTCAAGTATATATAGAAAAACATGTTAGGCTCTTGAAAATATCAATACAGAAATAGCTGATGTAATGCATGCACCTGTGGAGATAGCTGGCACAGCTGGCAAAAATATCTAGTTTTATTGACACAAGTGGTCGGTCGGTCACTATGGGGATGGCCGTACACTCATTTGTGGCCTGCAGGCCTCTGGGTGGTCAGGCTTGGTCAAGCTTGGAAAACCGCTGTTTTGGTCCAAAACAAATGGTGCAAGGTTTGTAGGTGTCACGACCCAAACCCGCCCCTATAGGTTTAGCATTATGATCGGCCAATAATCCGAGATTACCAAAGGCCTGCTTATCAGTAATACAATAATAGGGGTTGGCGAAAGCTTGTAAATAATAAAATATAACGTCCAATGAGTTGTGAGGACTAATATGTAACAAAAACAACTTTCATTTATGTATATACACATCAGTCCAAGCATCAAGCTTATGTACAAAAATACAACATAATTAGGGATTAAATCCCATTAACAAAACCAATCTTAACTTCAGATATGAAAACATTCAGAACTAGTCTCAGTAACATTCAAAACAAAAGGCTGAACTCTAAACCACCCATGAAACCTTGAAGCTTGTCTCAGTAGGAACCTCAAAGTGAGGCACCAAAGTTGGCTTGACAAAACAGAGTTTATGTTGACCCCACTAAGTTTGCTCTTGCACTTGATCACCTATATATAAATATAAAATAATGAGCTAGAGCCCAGTGAATAACAACTGTGTAAAAGAGTTACGAATGATGTCTTTATAGGATTTGAAACAATCAATTATTAATAGAACATTTTCAATTAATATCTTTTTGCAATCAATCATTCAATCGTTCACTTCAATCAATCATATTCATAGAGGTCATACGTGGTACATCCAATAGTAGTAATACAATAGGTCTTAAAGACCGAACAATCAATTGATGGCCATCAAACAATAGACAATAGTTTTAAGAATTGGAACTGACAGAGATCTTTGTATCAATAACAATAACAATATTAATAACAATAACATTATGCTATGGATGCCACGAATATAGTTCAGAAATTAGGATCATCATTCAATCGATAAAAAAGTATCATTTTAGAAAACAATATAATTTATCAATCAAAAAATAAATATGATTGAACATATTTTTACAACAGTGTTACTCATAGTTGGCTCCTTGAAACACGTGATCACAGTGTGGCGTCTAACCTACACAAACACATTCAAGCACAATATCTTAAAACATGTTCAATTCATTCAGTCAATTCTTAAACCTATTCAGTTCACTCGGTACTTGTTCGTTCAGTTATTTCTATTCATTCTTTAATTTCCAATTCTTGATGCAAAAACCTCCTTAATTTGTCAAGATTAAAGCTATAACTTCATGAATATAATGATTCAAAAATTTTCTTCCTTTTTCTTACAAAATATGAAATTAAAGCTATAAGGCTCTTAGAAAAATATCTACATATATGAAATTCAAATTAAGATCAAACTAATTCTTGATTGTCAAATTCAAATTATAATTTATTTCTAATTAAACTTCTTGAACATAGCTCCAATTCTTCATTATTAAGCTCAAACCATAATTAAAACTTTGAATTGATTTCATTTAGATTTTTATTAATTTTCCTCATATCAAATCCAAATTCAAACTCATAAAACATGAATTAAACTCTCAAAACCTTGAAATTCCATGATGCATGTTAAGATAGAATTCAAATTACATGGAAGAGTGAAGAAATTAAACTCAAAGAATGAAATCCCTAAGTTATTTATTTGATCAACTTAGGCCTCGTTTGGGATGGTGATGTTTTAGCCAAAAGCCAAAAAGTTACTTAAAAAGCCAAAAAGTCACCCTAAAAACCTATGTACACTAGCTGTACGTGAAGGCTGCCAGCTGTAGTGTAAAATGACCGTTTTGCCCATATTTCATTTTGTTTATCTCCATTTTACCCCTGTCTTTATGTCAAACATTGATGGGAATATCAGCAGACCTACTCTCCCACAGGGTGTACTAGCTACGGCTGTGCAGCTACATCAAACGGTGAAGATGAAGATAACCCTTCGGTCAAGGGTGGATAGTAGAAGCTCTGATCTGAAGAGAAAGAGGAACGAAGAGACGACGATAGTCCGCCAAGGCAAACGGAAAAGCACTCCCTCCTCCGACGATCCCCCCAACTGCAGGTATGCTCTCGCTCTCGCTCTCTCTCTCTCTCTTTCTCGCTCTATGTCTCTCTCTCTTCATCCTCTCTTGTTTCTATTTCGCTATGGCTTCCCAACCGTCCTACGATCTGTTTGGTTTGTACGTATGTATGAACTCTCTCCCTCTCTTTCTCGCGCTCTCTCTGTCTGTGTGTGTGTGTCTGTCGCTCTGCCTGACCATTGTCGTTTTCCAATTTGTCTTCAACATTCGAGTTCGGTAAATTTTTCCAGAAACTCGCCTATTATGTTGGGGGTTTTAGCATTTGTTTCACATACCGAAAATAGACACAGTTTACCAATATTTTGCGGGTTGTCCGTTGGTGGGGGGGTGTGGATCTCATAACCATGACTTCTATGCTCTGGTTTTTGTATATGTGAACAGTCTACCCTCTCTCCCTCTCACTCTCTGTTTGTCTTTGTCGCTATGGGTGTGTGTGTATCAAGCGTTGCCTATTTTATACACATTATATGTGGTCTAAAACCAAAAATTACAACGCTTTTTTTGGGGGGATTAACAACAAAGTCCCCTAAATACGATGAAGTTTTCTTATTAATTTTCCCCTAACAAGAAAGCCACCTACATAGGACGAAGTTGTCTGTTGAATTGAACAAGTTGGAAGTATTCTGATGAAGCATTCTGTCTGTCTCTGTGGTTGTAATTGTTCATTACGATGACATGAAATTTTCATTTATACTATTCCTATAAATTTTGTGAAATTAGCTACAAATGCTACCATTGTGATTTCTAAGAACACATGACAATAAAGTTGGTGAATAATTGGTCATTTTCTTTTGTTTATGTGGCAGTCTGGTTGTCCCTGTTAATCTTTTGAGTAAGGTGTTTAACAATTTGACAAATGTTTAATCTGTTTCAAATTTTTAAAATGTTTAAGATTTCTGTTTAAGGTAAGGTAATGTATGCATTTGATGGACCTATATTTTTAGGTAATCTGTTTAAGGTTTTTAATCTGTTTAAAATTTGTAATCTGTTTGCATGCGTTTAAGATTTTTAATCTGTTTAAGGTACTCTGTTTAAGGTAAGGTAATGGAGCTATATTTTAAATTCACAAAATAGTTTAAAGGTTTTCATTTTTCTGCTTGACGCTTTCTTATTTTTTTACACAACATGCTAATATGGTGCTTCTTCAAATGGCGGATCAAAAAGTATATGTGTTGGTCCTTGTTAACAACTCCTGATTTGTTTTATTTATTTGTTTTGATTTTTTCCAATACTGTCTGCATACTGTCTGCATTTTAAAGTGAGGTATATGTGCAAGTAATGGATATCATTTTTCCTTGAACATGTGTATTTATCCTTCTTCAAGGCTTCTGGATACAATTTTATCTTCTATGTTGGTTTGTTGTGTTAATTCTTCTACAAATTTGTTTGCCAATGTTACAATGTTTACGGAAAACAAGTATAATGTTACATGAATAGCTTTCAGTAATGTTTTTTCAATTGTATTTTTCAAGTGTAATGTTTTGGGAGATAATTGTTTTTTTCAAATAATTTTCCAAATAAATTTGTTTCAATTACTTTATTTATTTTCCACTTATTAGTTTTCAAATACTTATTTCGCAATCACTTGTTTTGCAATTCATTTTTATACATTTAAATTTGTTTTTCAATTCAACTTTTTCCAAATACCTTTGTCCCAACTACTATTTTTCAATTAATTTTCAGCTTGCATTAACTTTTTTTTCAACTAATTGTTTTTTAATTAATCTTTTTTTGAAATTGTTTTCTTCCCAATAATTTCGTTTTCAATTTTTGTCAACACAAATTAATTTTGCTTCCTTTTGTCAATTAACTTATTTTTTTCGTTAATCCTTTACTCAAAAAGCTTTTTGAAATTATTCATTTCTTTTTTGTTATGGACATAACAAATGATGTGCACTGACAAAAACTGTTAACACAAGAAACTTATCCCATACCATAAGTGTCACACCCATTGACCTGTTTTGTTGTGTTTCTCATGTCATCGAACATGACATCACAGACTACATGGCCTCGTTTATGTCCACTGCGACATCAACACAACCAGGCCCTATGTGTGCTTGTGGGTACGGCCATTGTGTGGTCAAGATTTCTCGGTCCGCCAAAAATCCAGGACGTGCGTACTACCAATGCCCTCGTGGAGTGGTGAGTACAACCACCTTCACCGTCTTTGGGATTATTACCTTGTCAGCCCGTCACTAATAATTTCATAACGTTTTTTAACCTCAGCCATGTATCAATTGGATTGGGTGGTGTGACGAATATGGCCGACAAACGGCTACTGAGAATGACAGAGACAATGCTCGTCATTTTGAGGCACGTTTGATTGACATTGAGCAGAGTCTGCGTGTACTTAAAGTGATCACATGTTTTTTGTCCATCATTGTCGCTATTTTGTTGTTCCGTATGTAATATATGTATCCGTGTTTAGATGGTTACTGAACTATGGTTTCCGTATGTGATATATGTATCCGTGTGTTGCTTGTTATCATACTATGCTTTCTTTATGTAATATATTACTTATCTGTGTCATTTTACTACTGCATATGTGTTGGACAAACATAATAATATATGTTTAACAGAACTACAAGTAATGCACACAACAAACTAATAAGTAATGCAAATTATAATGTTCTATAGTCGCATGGCTTCAACTTGATCCGGCTCTCATACCCCATCCGGGAAAGGGAAGGGCCCAAAACCTTATCACAAAGCCAATTGGGACTGGGAGAACTCCCGTATCTATTGAGAACTTGTTATTAAGGAAATTGAGGCAGGTAACAGGCCGCACATGTCAATCAATCTGAATGGGTACCGGTCTTTGGCGAAGACTTATAAGGCAGCTACTGGGTTGACACATAGCATGAAACAACTGAAAAATAGGTACAATCAACTAAAGGCGGAGTGGCGGGCATGGTCGAAGCTAATGGATAGCCGCAAAGGCCCCACCGGAATTGGGTTTGACCAAGAGAGTGGGTTGATCAATGCGTCGGACGAATGGTGGGCTACAATGGAGAAGGTAACGACTTGAACTCATGTTTACATAATTTTTTGTTTCACAATGTCGTTGAAATTGAATATGCTGTAATTCACCTATTCAATGGACGAAACATGTTTCTTCTTTTATTTTGTTGACTGAGGGAGTACAACATAGTCTGATGTAACATAGTCTGATCTAACAACGGACACATTCTTTAGAGTGAAAATTAGGATTTACTTTTTCAGGATTACAAGTGATGGGATTTGATCCTTGTGGACAAGATTACAACTTTATTTTGTTTATACATCAACTGTGATACATTTGTAGCTACTGTAATGCAGTCAGCTTTGTGCTTCGTATTATTACAGAAATCATTGCTGAAAATCCTCCTTTGGATGCTTATTATTTTTCATTTCACATTGCTGAAAATCCTCCTTTGCTGAACATCCTTCTTTGGTATTATTTAATTGTATCCATACAATTAACTGATGCGATGTGAACTTTTGTATGACCTATTTATCTCAATACTAGCGGCACAAGCAATGCAGTGTATAATGATGCTCACTTTGTGGTTACACTCGTTTTGCCATGACATATCATGTGTTTCTTCTCACCTATTTTTCACCTTTTTTCACCTTGTTGACCTTTTTCACCTTTTCCTCATTTTTTGGTGTCATTGACTTGTAATCATGTTACGAATCAGTTGATGTAATGAACTCCAGCAAACGTGTAATGAATGCCAACAAGATATGGTTCTATTATTTACAGCCTATACTGTAAGATCCTGGGAATTACAAATTCGTTTTGCTAACATACAAAATAACCGACAAAAGTGTCTGTTGCATGTACCACATGAATGCCGACAACATGTTCAAAGTAAAACACTTGCCTTGTGCCTTTTTTTTTTTGCTGTGTGAGATGTTAGTAATGGTCCATTTCAAACACAGATTTTTCCCTTGGTAGTTGAAGAAATGAATATTTTCTGTCCTTGAGCAGTATTGTCCACACAGGTAGTGTGGAATTGGTGACATAAATATTCCTGGATAGATTATATCAGATTATATCATAAATATTCTTGTTTTTCGACAGATTATAATACCTGTTTATAGGAAAAATGTGTTTGGACAGATTATATCAAAAATATGTCTGGACAGATTTGATATAATACCTGTTTTTTAGCTGTTTTTAGCTGTTTATAGCAGATTCGATATAATACCAGGGCAGATTATTCCTGGACAGTTTATGACAGTATATTACCTGTTTTTACTGTAATATTCAAAGAATTGCCCAGACAGTTGGACAGATTATAAACTTTTTTCAGCAAGACTGTCCACACAAATCTGTTACTCATATTGCCTGATTAATACTTGCTGAATGTTGGTAGTTTACATTTTTTTTGCTTCATTCATAATCCACAGATTCACAGATTCGTAAGTTATTCATTTTGGTAATGGTGTACTCCCATTCATAATACCTGTTGTTACTTGTTTTTGGACAGATTATAATACCTGTTATAATCAAAAATATGTTTGGACAGATTATATCAAAAATATGTCTGGACAGATTTGATATAATACCACCACAGATTAATCCTGGACAGTTTATTACCTGTTTTTACTGTAACATTCAGAGAATTGCCCGGACAGTTGGACAGATTATCAACTTTTTTTAGCAGGACTGTCCATACAAGTCTGTTATTCATATTGCCTGATTAATACTTCCTGAATATTGGTAGTTTACATTTTTTTGGTTCATTCATAATGCACAGATTCACAGATTCGTAAGTTATTCATTTTGGTAATGGTGTACTCCCATTGTATTGTACTACAGGTTGACAAAGAGTGTTGCAAGTTTAGAATAAAGAGGTTGGATCATGAGGAATTAATGCATCGTGTATTTATGGGGGCTGCGGCAACGGGAAAAAATGCTTGGACGCCTGGTGAGATGCGGAACCAGCTGGAGGTGGAAGGGGAGTCCGGTAGTGCAGACTTCTCCACGGACAGCAACGAAATGGGTGCCTCTGAGACGGCAAACTTGATGAAATCTGCAAACATTAACGCATCCGGTAGTGGGAGCAAAAGGAGGCACTCATCCGTCACAGCCGTGCAAAAAAAACGAGTCACCGGGGCAGAAGCATGGCAACAAGCATGGATGATTTGGTGAATTCGGTGAAGACACAAAGTAAGGAACTCACTGTTAACCATGTTGTTGGTGGACAGAGTCTCACAATGGCCGAAGCTGTCGCACATCTTTATGAAATTCAAGGACTTGATCAAACTAATCCACTGCTCCATTTCGGTATTTCTCTTATGGAGGTGCCCAATCATAGAGAGATGGTTATGAGTATTCCTTCCGATGAAGGCATTATCGGCTGGCTCCAGGTGAAGCAACAAGACAAAGAGAGGACAACAACAGTTCCAACTCTTGCAAGCATATTGCGCAACCAAGGACTTCGTTTCTAGGCTTCGTGTTGGACTTCTTATGCGTTATGTGTTGGACTTCTTTTCGCTTATGCGTTGGACTTCGCTTATATTTGCTAACGGGCTGTGTTTTAATGCAATGCTTTGTGTTGGACTTATTTTCGCTTATGTTTGTTTTGTATTTGCTATGGACATGATGTTTTCAACTATGCTTTGTAAGTAGAATTGGTAGGGAGATGGTTATGCTATTCCTTTGCTTTGCCTGATTTTCTAATTATGGATGTGCATTGGTTTGGTATTGGCTATGGATTTTACAAGTTTCAATAAACCATAAATCTTATTACACTCTTCCAATTTGCAGCTTCATAGTTATGTAAACAGTGGTTGTAAATTAGCTGTGCTGGACCATTTGAACAAAAGCGTTCCCACTTGTAGAGAGACATGTCCATTTCACTGAAGGCTTCAACTTAAAAAGTAGAAGTTTGACCCTTTATAAGGTACTAAAAAAAACAAAATAATTTAAGGTATTATTTTTGTATATTTTAATTTAACATTGTTTTTTGTATATCTCATTGCAATTTCTATATTGCTTATAGTCAGAAAAAAGGAAAAAAAAAAATTTGCTTATTTACACATCAAATTTCAATCTGCATGATTTCACCATTGCTAATAGATCTACTTTAATACAATAGGTCTCAGAAGGATGGCAAATGAAATATATTGATTATTTATGCATAATATTCCTGTTATTGACAGCCTTTACACTTGACGAAACTAAAATTAATTTTTGCATGTTTAATTTTGGCGTAGTTTGTCATGTTATGCTTCTGATTTAATTTGAAGTGATGTGATTTAGGCATGGAAAGCGACGATGACACCGATGCACGGATGCAGGAAATGTGTGATGATGTCGCGGCGCTCGCAATCGAGTGGCAGACTGAAATGAATAATAATTATGTTGAAGCGTACAGAATTGCCTCAGACTACTACAAGGCATACGTACTTAAAGTTCCATGTCAGACGTCCATCTTGACGGGGAGGGCATGGATTTTGGAATTGTATAATGGACACAGTGGCAGATTTCGCTATGAACTGTGCATGCCCAAAGTCGTTTTTACCCGTTTATGTGCCACACTAGTGAACGACTTCGGGTTGCATGTACCTGAGCGGGAGCACAGCTTGCACGTTGAGGAGAGTGTTGCAATCTTCATTCATATTCTAAAAAACTTGCCTAACCGCGAGCTTCAAGAAAGATTCCAACACTTCGGTGAAACAATATCACGCCATTTTCATAATGTTTTGAAAGCAATGAAAAAGTTTACCGTCGCGCACTGTCGGCTGCCCACAGATTTCCAAAACAAGAAGGATCCCCACCTGCAGACCCAACCACAGTATTTGTCGTTTAAAGTGCGAAAAAAATGCAACAATTCGAGTTTCTTTTTTAAAATTCTACGTCCATGTGACTTAAAAAATTGTGCGGCGATAATGCATGTCATCATGGTACTAATATGTTGCCTACTTGTTCGAATTGTGTAGGATTGTTTAGGTGCCTTGGATGGGACACACGTGCAAGCGTGCATAAAGGAGTCAGAAGCAGCCCCGTATTTTAGCCAACAGGGTTGCCACACTCAAAATATTTTGGCAGTGTGTGATTTCAATATGTGTTTCGTCTTTGTGTCATGTGGTTGGGAGGGTAGCATGCATGACAGCCGGATTTTAAACATTGTCACTGAGGATCCGCAATATAATTTTCCAACTGCAGTGGATGGTACGTACGCACAGTTTATTTGTTTAATGCCATAACTTGTTAAATTTGTTTGCCCACACGTGAAACAAATATGTATTAATATGTACACAGTCACAGGTCGCTATTATCTAGTGGATAGTGGATACAGTAATAAGAAGGGATTTCTCGCACCATATAAGGGCAGCCACTATCACCAACCACACTTTCAACGTCACAAGCCAAGGAATCATGATGAGTTGTTCAACCGTGCCCACTCTTCATTGCGGAGTGTGATTGAGCGAACATTTGGGGCTTGGAAATCGCGGTGGAGATTCTTGCACAACATGCCTCGGTTTGACTTTCGTAGAGTCCAGGTGCTGTTGGTGGCTGCATCAATGGCATTACACAATTTCATACGCAGAAACTGCGACGATGATGCGACCATAGCTGCTGTCAGAAATGCGGCGGAGTACACGTATGCCGATATTCCCGATCGCGCAGATTTGGCTGCCCTAGACGAAGCCGTCGTGGCTACGGACGACGACGTTGAAATGGCGGAGGTGCATCATCGGATAAGGGCTGAGTTATACCAAATTCGGCGCAATGGTAGGTAGTCGGACAGTGTTGTTTACCATGACTGCTTTTAAATGGTTTCCGTAGTTTGTGTTTTGTGAAAACCGTCACTAATGTCTTGTTTTGTAATTCTGTATGCATAACATACCAAACTGTTTAGATATTTGAAGATGTACGAATTTGTAAAAAAAACTTTCGAATTCGTCGTACTTTGCATGCGTGTATGGTTATTGCAAAATTCCGGTTTGGTGGGTGGGTGGGTGATGGTGGCGGGTGATGGATGGTAACAAGTGGGTGGTGGTGGTGGTGGTGGCAGATAGCGGGTGGGTGGTGGTGGCGGGTGGGTGGGTGACGGTGGCGGGTGGTGGTGGTGGCCGATGGTGGGTGGTGGTGGTAGGTGGGTGGCTGATGGTGGGTGGTGGTGGGTGGTGGCGAGTACGTGGCGGGTAGGGGTGTACACGGTCCGGATTGGTTCGGTTCTGAGAAAATCCAAGAACCGAACCGATCCTAACGGTTCTGTGATTTTGAGAACCAGACCAGACCGTTACACTTGTAAAACCGGACCAGAACCAAACTGAAAAAACGGTTCGGTTTCGGTTTGGTTTACGATTCCAAAAATTTCTATTTACAAGAATAAATTGTTAATATTAGCAAAATAATTATTCAAAACTAATTACATTTAACTCATGATAAAAACTAATAATATTGAGGCATTACTTAATATTACATATCTATACCATCCTAATATTATTAAAATTATAAAAAACCAATTAGTAAAAATAAAACTTGATATTATATATATATATATCTTTTAAAATTCAGTTCGGTTCGGTTCAAACCACGATTTTTTCATAAAATTCATTAACCGAACCGTTTTTACGGTTCTCATATTTCTTAATCTGAAACCAAACCAATTCTTAATAGAACGGAACCAAACCGTATGATTCGGTCTGGTTCGGTCCGGATTACCGGTTTGAACAGATTTTTGGACAACCTTAGTGGCGGGTGGTGATGGTGGGTGGGTGGCGGGTGGTGGGTGGTAGCGAGTGAGTGGTGGTGGTGGCGGGTGGTGGTGGGTAGATGGGTGACGGTGGCAGGTGGTGGGCGGTGGGTGGTAGCGAGTGGGTGGTGGTGGGTGGTGGGTGGTGGTGGTGGTGGTGACGGGTGGTGGATGGTGGTAGCAGGTGGGTGGCGGGTAGATAGCCGGTGGTGGTGGCGGGCGGTGGATGGTAGTGACGGGTGGCGGGTGGTGGTGGGTGGATGGCAGGTGGGTGGTGGTGGTGGTAGTGCTGGCGAGGGGTGGGTGGTGGTGGCTAGTGGGTGGCAGGTGGGTGGTGGGTGATGGTGGTGGTGGTAGGGGGTGGGTGGTGGTGGCGGCGGAAGATGGTGGTAGAAAATGGTGGCGGATGGTGGCTAGTGTTGGGTGGTAAAAAAAAAGAAACTCAAAACTCAAAACGAAAACACATTTTTTGTGTTTTCATTTTTTCGCCAAATTTATAAACTGAGACCACTGATTTATAAATCAAAAATTTACCAAACAAGTTTTTATTTGAGTTTTTTAAATTATTGTAAATATAAACAGAAAACTGAAAACGTAAGTGTTACCAAACGACACCTACGAAATTTGTTTTCGAAATTGTTGTGGACATCAAAGAAATTACCATGTGTGTGGACTGGACGCCTATGTCAAATTTTTAAAAAAGAAAATTGAAAATTTGCCAAGTTTACAAATTTGAGAAATTTTGAAAGTATGGGTGTGTGTGGTTTGGTTTTGGGAGATAAATTTAGAAAAAAAGAAAAATACAAAATTGGGGAAAGCATTTACAAATTCTTTTGATTTGTTTGGTTGTATATTTTGGAAATAGTTTCCCAGTGTGGGAATTTAAAAAGATCGTATAGTCTGTACTTGAGTGGATGCGTGTGAGAGACAAAAGTGATTCAGAAGGAAAGCGGAGAAAAAAAAAATGATTGATTTATGTGTAGGACATAAAAAATGATTTTGAATTTTTTTTTTCAAAACCAATAAACCAAATAATATTTGTAGATTATTTTCCCTACATTTTTTTTCCAATTTTGAACCAAACAAGACCTACATGATGCATATGTGTTGGTGTCAAAATCATGAAATTAAAAAAAAACAAAAACGAAAAAAAAAAGAAAAAAAAAATCATTAAACAATACATCACTATTGGAACCACACAAATCTGATTGTGCAATTACATATGTCGCCACGTGTTTCCCTTTGACATTGGTTGCACATGAGTCAAAAAAGTGTACAGTACATTGTTATATAAAAAAATTTTAAAAAAAATTAAAATATTGGTCAAAAGATCCAACGGGCAGCTACACCGGGACAGTAGCTGCATCTGTCTCCACTTTTCAGGCTTCGATTTCCGTGCAAGGGCAAAAATGTCAAGTTTCAAACTTTTATTTTTTTATATTATTTTTTTACACATTTTTTTCGTAAAAAGCCAAAAAATTCATCCCAAACAACTTAGTTTTTTTTAGCTACCTTTTTAGCCAATTAGCCAAAAAGTTACTAAATTAGCATGTTCCCAAACGAGGCCTTAATGTAATTTCTTCACTCTTTTCTTAATTTCTTTCTATTTATATGAAATTGAACCCAATTACTTCTTAATTCTAATTGTTAGATAATGAATCTACAATAATCAAGCTTGAAATCCTTACCTATCATTTTCAATGGTTGAATTTTTTTATAAGTTCTTGAACTCTGCTTTTATTCCTCACCTTTCCTAACTTTTCCACTTGTCCTTCCTTCAAAATTTCCAGCAACACAGTTGAACTCTTTCTCTTTCTTTTACTTTCTCTCGGTTCTCTTTTTCTTTCCCTTAGATTTTTCCCAAAGAGTTGATTCAATGAGTTTCCTTCTCTTTCCAATAAGAGATACACACACCCACACCCTCTCTTGTTGACATCTCAAGCACACATGCACACACTAGTGAGCCTCCAAGACAACACTCACATACACACACACCCACAGATTTCTCAATACACACCTAAATTTTCTCTGCACACCCAGATTTCCAGCACACACACATACTTCTCAGCACACACACATAATTTAATTTGTCTAATTTGACTTCTATTAGAGCCCAATTTATTATATTTAAATTCATTATTCTGATTTAGATTTTTAATCAAACTCCCCAAAAGGTTCCAAATATTAAATTAAACTTATTTCCATCCTCAATTTTGGTTTCTTGAATCATTAAGGCCTTTAATTTCAGATTAAACTTCAAATTCTTCATCAATAAATTACATATTCAATTGAACACCTCATAAATAAATTTAACTCATAATTCCCAATTCGCACAACTTAATCAACTCTAATTCAGACCCATTTAATAAAATCTCAATTTTACTAAACTAAATCGAATAGTTAATTAAACTCTTATATAGTCCGATACTCGAAATTAAAATAATTCAATTCACCAATTATACTCCCTTGAGCCATCTAAGCTTTCAATTCTAATTCCAAAATAAATCATCATTATAATCATATACGAATCAAACTAAATAATTCTTATAAATCGCAAATTAAATTAGAACAATAGGCAATTAAAATTCAAATCTCCTTAATTAATTAAGTGCTAATTACTATACGTGGTAGGGTCGTCACAGTAGGTTTTTGAGGCTCAAAATCAAGGCTTTCTGCTGAGGAAATCAAGCATTTGACAAGCGTATAAATTCATCATTGGGTGATCAATTAGTGGCGCCTAAGTCTTAACGGCGGTCAAAAATGGGGTGTCTACAGGACTACTGCTGTTAAAAGATCAAAACTTCAACGTCTCACCTCTTCTTTTGAAACTCCTTTTATGCGAGATGATAAGACGTTTGATGATTTTTATGCCAAACTTAGTGATATCATGAACTCATGTTTCACACTCAGTGAAAAAATTTATGAATCTAAAGTGAAAAAATTCATGAATCTAAAGTTGTTGGTAAAATTTTGAGGTCCTTACCCGATAGGTTCCAATCAAAAGTGACAGCTATAGAGGAAGCTTAAGATATTGAGAACTTCAAGCTTGATCAGTTGGTTAGAAACCTGCAGATTTATAAAGCCTATCAAATTTCTAAGAAAAAATAAAAGGATAGTGTGGCCTTTATTAGTGCTCATGAGACTATTAAGAACTTTGATGTAGAAATTGATCTCGAGTCCGAAATGACAACTATGTTTACCAAACAGTTTTTCAAAAAAAAAATTAAGAAAAAGAAGTCTAATTTCAAGGACTCTAGTTCTAAAGATAAGGGTAATGAAAAATTCAAAATTGTTCCACCTAAAGTTGCTCTGAAAGCTCAGAAGAAGAATATGAGAGGACAAGATATCAAATGCTATGAATGACAAGGGTTTAGGCATATTGCACTCAAATGTCCTTTGAAAAAGAATCGAAAGAAAGTCTACACTTAGGATAATGAAAGCGGAACAGAGCAAGAGGTTGAAGAAACCAAATCCGGTGAAGACGGAGATAATACCTACATGGCATTCTACTCTAGCTTCACTCTACCAACTCCAAAGCCGGTTGAGTTTGCTCGTGGGCCTAGTGTGCATCGTGTTCCTACTTTTGATGGGAGCAATTATCTATATTGGAAGTGTAGAATGAGAGTCTATCTCAGAGCTTGGGATCCTGAAGGTTGGTACACAATTAAGGAGAATGTCAAAGCACCATTTGTGATCGATCCAGACACCAATCAAAAGGTTGCCAAACAGACTGAGGAATAGAGTGTTGTTGAAAGAGCTGACATGGAAAGCAGTGAAAGAGTTCGGAACACCATCCGTGAAGCAATTTCTAAAAAAGAACAACAACAGATTACTCACTGCAAGAATGCCAAAAAGGCATGGGATGTTCTTATGCAATTCCATGAAATATGAGAGTCATCTTCATAACCATCCAGTAATCTTCATGCCTTAGTTGCTCGACTAGATGCACTTGAGAAGAAAGAGAAACAAAAAAGATATGATGAAACCTCAAAAGATAATGATAAGATTGATGGTGACGGACTTCAATAAGCCTATGAAAAACTATACGCTGAATCTCTAAACTTATCCAAGATAAATGACAAACTCAGTACCAAACTCAAAGCATATGAAAGTGAGAATGTCAAGCTAAAAGAAGAGATTTCAACAGCTAGAAAGGATGTCATCAAGATCTCAAGTGATAGACAAGATCTCTGTGCAAAGTTTCTGACTTGTGAGACCGAAAGAAATGAACTTCTCAAAATCTATGCCACATATGAAAAGAAAATTGAATCTCTTGAGATGACACAAGTTTCCTTGGAAGAGCTAGTCAATCAGAAAGAGAAAGAAATCAAAAATGCTAAAGCCACAATTGACATGTGGAACAGAGGGTCAAAGACACTGGAAGACATCATCGGGTCACAACAGATGAGTTAGGACAAGCTATGATGATGCAGCACTGCAAAAAGGAAGGCCTCTACATCTCATGACATCAAGACTCAAACAAAGGGAAAGTTAAAGATTCAACAGGATGATAAATCTCTTCGTCAACCTAAAGAGGGTATGATCAACAAAAGGGAGGTAAAACCTATTTTTATTTGTCATCATTGTGGTAGGTATGACCACATTCGCTCTTATTGTTATGAGTTATTTGGTAAGGTGTCTAAAAAATTTAGAAATTCTAATACTTCATGGGTTAGAAGACAACCTTATATGTCTAGGCAGAATACCAAGATACATAATGGTGTCCACAACGCTAAGACGTTTACCAAGACTTCTAGTCCCGCTTCTGTGAAGACCAAAAAGATATGGATGAGAAAGAGTGACCTAACTTGTTTTGTTAATCACACTGCATTGAAAGCACGTGACTCACACATGTGGTATCTTGATAGTGGGTGCTCTCGTCACATGTCAGGCAACAAATCATACTTCACATCTCTTGAGAAATATAAAGGAAGAATTGTTACCTTTAGAGATGGTGGCACTTCTAGAGTCATTGGTAAGGGCTCTATAAGTGTGGCCAGTCTACCTAAGCTTGAAAATGTTTTGCTTGTTGATGGCCTAAAGTTAATCTTTTGAGCATCAGTCAAATGTGTGATTCTCATCATGAAGTATTATTTTCAAAACATAAATATGAAATTTTGAATAAAAAAGGAAATACTGTCATGCATGGGGTTCGCACATCTGATAACTGCTATGAGATTGTTACCACTAATGATCTAACATCAAAGATTAGGTCACATGAACTTTAAAGACCTAACTAAGATAGCCAACAAAGAGATTATGAGAGGAGTGTCCAAAATAGATAAGAATGTGAACCATGTGTGTGGGCCATGTCAATTAGGGAAGCAAACTTGTGCCCCTTATAAAAAGGTGAACAGCTTAACAACCAAACGCCCTCTTGAACTTGTTCATATGGATCTTATGGGACCCACTCGTACTGAAAGCATTGGAGGTAAAAGATATATTTTTTTAATTGTTGATAATTACACTCGCTTTTCTTGGGTTAATTTTTTAAGAGAGAAATATGATACGTTTGATGCTTTCAAGTCATTAGTCATTAAAATCCAAAATAAACAACATGTTTCTGTTGACCATATCATAAGAATCCGAACTGATCATGGTTGTGAATTTGAAAATAGTTCATTCTCGGATTTTTGTGATATGCATGGAATTAAACATGAATTTTCTGCACTTAGTACTCCACAACAAAATGGAGTTGTTGAGAGGAAAAACAAGGTAGTTCAAGAGATGGCTAAGGTAATGCTCCTTAGCAAGAAAGTTCCTCCCAAGATTTGGGCTGAAGCCTTAAATACCATTGTTTATGTAGTGAATCGTGTGTATCTAAGGCCCGGCACATTACAAATTCCATATGAATTATGGAAAGGGTTGAAACCTAATTTAAAATACTTCAAAACCTTTGGGAGTAAATGTTACAATTTCAAAGATAGAAAGCCTTTGGGAAAATTTGACTCCCGAAGTGATGAAGGCATTTTTCTAAGGTATTCAACTACTAGTAGAGCTTTTTGTGTCTATAACTATCACGACCCAAACCCGTCCCTATAGGTTTAGCGTCGTAACCGGCCAGTAATCCTGGGATTACTGAAGGCCTCTAAAACAGATTCATAAATTAAAGGGGCTAGCGAAAGCAATTAGCAAAATACAATGCCCATAGAGGTGTGCAAACTTATATGAGACAGATAATTAAAAACTTTATATATATAGATAAGTCAGCCATATACAGATAAAACATAAAGGGACTTAGCCCTAATACAAAGTAACCAAAACGTTGTTCAAACAAAAATAAAGAAATTAAACTTAAAACTTGATCACGAAACATTAACCACGAGTCTTGATCACAAAAGATTTCTGGAACCTCTTCGGGAGGCGCATAGGTTGGCTGACAAAACAGATCCAGACTAGAAGTCTCAAGCTTGGTCATGTCCCTGATCACCTACATACATAATATAAATAATAAGCTGGAGCCCAGTGAATAATAACAGAGTAAAGGTTTTGATGAATGATGTCCATAACAGATTCAGAAATCAGAATTTAGAATAGAAATAGACTCATATTCATATTCAAATTTGTAAACAGTCATGCGTGGTACATCCATTAGCTAACAGATAAGATTGGTCTTAACGACCCATATGCAGAGCAGATTGGTCTTAACGACCCATATGCAAAGCAGATTGGTCATAAAGACCCATATTCACATGAGATGGTCATTAAGACCCACGTGCAGAGTAGATAGTTGATTATGCATAATCAATTCTATAAATGGAGCCCACATGAAACCCTCATACCAGGTAACAGATAATAGATAACAAATATCAGATACAGATGCTAAGGATGCCACGAATACATTACAGAAATTGGACAATCATTCATTCTAATTCGAAAATAATTTTTCAGAAAACAGAGTTTGACATATAATTAGAAAATACAAATAAGCAAACATATCTTTACAAGTTGTTACTCACAAATAGCTCTAGAGATAGATCAGATGAAAGGTTGCGCGTGACCTACACAGACACATAACAGATACACATTGAAACACACGTTCTGTAGATACTTAACTTATAACATTTCTTTCCTTAGTGTATTTCATATCCTTATTATTATGGCCTAAACCAAGACTTCAGAATGCCTAGGATGAGATGATGACACAATTATGCACTTTGAAACACTTGCAAATTTTTCAAAAAATAGGGCAATACGCTCGAGTAATGCTTGGTCTGCAAAACTACTAGATGCTCTCATTTTACACTTGAGCCAACTTCTTGGTCGCTCGAGCCAAGACTGAAAATAAAGGGTGGTCACTCGAGCAGTCTTTTGGTCACTCGAGCCAACCATCAAACTCTGCAAAACTTCTAAGAGCTCGCAATGTGCGCTTGAATGACGGTTTGGTCGCTCGAGCAATGCGACCAAATTCTGGAATTTCCAAAATTCGACTTTAAGGTCAAAACACATTTTTAAAGCTTCAAACCTATTCTCTTGGGCCACAATTTGTAGAAAACACTTAGACACTTGTATAAAACCATGAAATGAAGATCAATTCACAAAATCAAGACCTAAAAGTATGTCAATTCTTCAAAACCAAGTTGAAACTTCAAATTTATATACATGCATGCAATGACTCAAGCTCCTTACTTTTAAAACATGAACATATGACATGATTAAGTATG
Source organism: Camellia granthamiana (assembly GCA_036172215.1). Taxonomy (NCBI): domain Eukaryota; kingdom Viridiplantae; phylum Streptophyta; class Magnoliopsida; order Ericales; family Theaceae; genus Camellia; species Camellia granthamiana. The sequence continues at coordinate 70,635,341 of CM069911.1, read as the reverse complement.
AAATCATGGTGAGCTCTCAAGATTTAACAAGGATATACACATGCATGTAGGAATTCTTAGAAATCAAACTCAACACATAATGAATTATGCATGCACGCATGATTTACTCTTAAATTCTTCAATCTTAGCTTAATTCATATGCTTAATTTATTAATTCTCTTGAATTCATATATTTGATGTCTCAAATTCATAATATAAGAGTTGAATTTTCACCTAAAGTCTTGAATTAATGAAGAACTAGCCAAGCCTTCCTAACTTTTCTTCAATTCGCTTAATCCTTGCTCAAAACTCCTCTCTCTAGATTGTTTATTCACTCTCAAGTCCACACTCTTCCTCTCTCTCACGTTTGTTGCTCAAGATGATGATAGAAAATGAGTGTACTCAATTACAAGTGGCCTATTTATATGATAGGATTAGCTTCAACTAATTAAATGTGATTAGAGCTAAGTTAATTCAATTTAATAATTAATTTATTCTAATTATTTGACTCTGAATCAAAATCTAATTAAACTTACCAGAAATTCCTAAAAACTCTAAATGACACATTGATCTAATCAATTTCACGTTCCAATGCTGATAAGGCTTTCAATTTCATATTGAAACAGAAACTCAAACAGATATTCCTACACAATAGACAGATAGGAATGTAAATAACACACAAATCACACAATTAACACTTGATTTCATTTAATAACTTGATTAACATTCTTACTTATGGATTAACGGTTAATTACGAATCAAGGTTGTCCCAGTCTTCCCCCCTTAAAGAGTTTGGTCCTCCAACTTTAAGTTACCTTCATTTTAGAAGAACACGGGATCCAATAGAAACAAATCTGGATACTTCTTTATCATATCTTCTTCCGTTTCCCAAGTCGCATATGTTCCATCGTGTTGTTGCCAATCAACTTTCACCAATGGAATTTGTTTGTTCCTCAATCATTTGATTCTGTGGTTAACAATTTGAATTGCTCATTCTTCATAGGTAAAGTCATTCTTTAATAGTATGTGAGTTGGTTCAATGACATGTAGCAAATCCCTCAAATAATCCCAAAGCAATGAAACATGGAAAACATTATGCATATGTTCCATAACTAGAGGTAAGGCCACTTTGTCACGATCCAAACTCGCCCGTACAGGTTTAGTGTCGTAACCGGCCAATAATCCTCAGATTACCGAAGGCCTCCGACCTGATTAGCAAATTATAAGGGGTTCGCGGAAGCAAATATAGAACATACATAGTCCATTAAGCTGCGTAAACATATATGGAACAGAAACTCAGACAGATATTTCTACACAATAGACAGATAGAAATGTGAATAACACACAAATTACATGATTAACACATGATTTCATTTAATTACTTGATTAACATTCTTAATTATGGATTAACAATTAATTACGGATCGAGGCTGTCACAATAACCTTCGTACTTTATCTATAATGGAATCTATCAATGTGGTTGTTGATAACACAAGTTCTCCTATTGCATCTCTATATGATGAAGAAAATAGTGATCCTAAAATTCTGGATATTGAACCACAAAGTCAAGGAGAAGCACAAGGCCAAGCTCAAGAAGGCAAACCAGCACCAACTCGTATAGAAAGCCTTAGTCCAAAGAGTGCACAAAGAGACACGACCACCGATGCTCAAGTCATTGCCAGTCTTGTTTTGAAGCCATCAGCAAGGGTAGAGCTAAATCATCCTATACAACAAGTGATTGGAAGTGTCCCAGATTGAATAAAAACCTGAAAAAAATTCGAGAGGAATTTTCTCATATGTGCTATGTTTTATTAATTGAACCTAAGAATGTAAAAGAGACCTTACTAGATAATAGTTGGGTCAATGCAATGCATGAAGGTCAATTTGAATATAACAAAGTTTGGACTCTTGTTCCCAGACCTGAAGATATGACTGCGATAGGTATTAAGTGGATATTTAAAAATAAATCTGATGAGAATGTTATAGTGGTTAGAAACAAAGCTAGGTTGGTTGCTCAAGGCTATACACAAGTAGAGGGTGTTGACTATGATGAGATGTTTGGCCCTATTGCATGTCTCAAATCTATTCGTATCTTACTAGGTGTTGCATGTTTTCTAGGATTCAAACTGTTTCAATTGGATGTGAAAAGTGCCTTTCTAAATGGGTACTTGAAAGAAGAGGCATATGTTGAGCAACCAAAGGGATTTGAGGACCTAAAATTTCCAAACCATGTCTACAAGTTAGATAATGCTTTATATGGGTTGAAACAAGCTCCTCGAGCTTGGTATGATAGACTTGCTACCTTCCTTCTTGAAAATGATTTTCAAAGGGGTAGTGTCGACAAGACTTTATTTCTGAAACACACTAAGTCTCATATACTTGTTGCTCAAATTTATGTTGATGATATTGTGTTTGGATCCACATCTGAATCACTTGTGAAATATTTCTCAAATTGCATGACACATGAGTTTGAAATGAGCATGATGGGAGAATTGTCTTTCTTTTTGGGGCTTCAAATTAAACAATCACCATTGGGTATGTTTGTTTCTCAGACCAAGTATGCCAAAAACCTTGGGTATGTTTGGTTTGTATTTGGGAGATGAGTTTTAGAAAAAAATTTCTAAAAAATTGTTTGGTTTGAGTTTTTCTCAAAAAATTTTCAAAATCACTTTCTCTCTCTTACACATCAATCAATCACTTTTTCTCTCTCCTCTCTCCTTCTCAATCACTTTTTCTCTCACACACATCTACTCAAATTTTCCCAAAATATCAAATCATCCCAAAGTCCCAAAAAAATAACTCTCCCAAAATATACAACCAAACAAACTAAAAAAATTTCTAAACTCTCTCCCCAAATTTTTTTTCAAAAACAACTCTCCCAAAAACAAACCAAACAAGCCCCTTGTATCCAAGTTCGGTCTAGAGTCAACCAAACATGCATAAACCCCATGAGCAGCAGTCTTCACTTTTCCAAAGATTCTCTGGCACTGATGTGAACCCTACCCTTTATAGGAGTATGATAGGGAGTCTTCTATATCTCACAGCCAGTCGGTCTGACATTGCATTTAATGTAGGTGTTTGTGCCCATTATCAAGCCTGTCCTAAAGAGTCTCATCTTCTTGCTGTCAAACGCATCATTAAGTCTGTTAGCGGGACCTTGGGATATAGGATTTGGTTCTCGTCCGACACCACAGTTGATATTACTGGTTTTTCTGATGCCGATTGGGCAAGGTGTGTTAATGATCTGAAAAGCACATCCAGAGGGTGTTTTTACCTTGGGAATAATCTGGTTGCCTGGCATAGCAAAAAGCAAAATGCTATCTCTCTTTTAACTGCCGAGGCTGAGTACATTGCTGCCAGAAGTTATTGTGCTCAAATGTCATTGATAAAGCAAATGCTTCATGATTATGGTATAGATCAAGATACTCTTACACTTTTCTATGATAACACAAGTGCCATCAATATCTCTAAAAATCATGTCCAACACCCTCACACTAAACATATTGACATTCGTCACCATTTCATTTGAGAGTTAGTTAAAGAGGGCCTTGTTGTTCTTGAACATGTACCCACAAAGCATCAAAGAGTAGACATTTTTACAAAATCCCTTGACGTTCTTAGATTTGAATTCCTTAGAAAGGCCTTGGGTGTAGTGCTCATAAACTAGAGTGTGATATGTTGTATGAGTGGGTGAGTGTGATTGGCTTTCTGTGTACTTAGATGTCATAATCTCATTGTCATTGATACTTGTCATCTTTGCACATAGATATGTTTAAACCCTCTTATGTTGCTTACAAGATTTAATATGTCTTTGCCCATGGCTCATTTTGAATGTACATGTTCATTGAATTCATGATCTCATTCTATACACATCCTTGAGTTAAACTGTTGTAGGGGTTTCCGCATAAGTGATCAAATTTTTCTATGGACTTCTAACATTGCATCTAATGCATTTCTATATGAATTGACATATACTAGCATATTATGGGTGATGTTGAGTTTCTTAACCATCTACCATTTGTTTGCACCTCCACGGTTTCTCTCTCACTTCTTTGAAGTCCGGGCATTAGGAAAAGGCTACCTCAGCCATCCTAATTGTTTCCATGCTTCTTTGGTTTGGTTTCCATACTCTTGAGCGTGAAAGCCACCAGTGAGTACCCAAAAGAAAGAAAAGTTAATTTATTTTTTTTTATAAAAAAAATGGAATCATTGATTGAAGAGGAACCTCCTATTTTACTCAACAAATACCCCTTGATTCCTGTTGGTTTGACTTTCCTCAGTGATGCTTAAATTCTCTTGTTGGAGGTCCAGCCATCCAATCACTACCAGGATTAACTCTACCGATTATGGCCTCTCAAGGATTGCACACACACACTCACTATATGAGCTCTCATGTTTGTCTTTGAATTCTACATTCACATGTTGCCTATGCTCATTGATCCATGTTTACCTGTCTTACTCATGATATTGTGCTTTATATTGTCTAAATTGTAAGATTGCAAGCCTCATGGTATGTGGATTATCTTATCTTAGTATCACATTATTGCCATCGTACTCATCCATTTGGGTTTCAGGTGATATTAAAGTGAATGAGTAGTTTCGGATACTCAGGGGTGGGTGTTTCAAGTGTTTTTTCATGATGCTTGTTTTTAGTCACCACTCGAGAGGTCATTCATACGCTTGAGCAGTCTTGGCCCACATCCAGTATTTTTTGTAAAGAAGAAAAACTTCTGAGAGCCTCTAATCTGTGCTCGAGCATATAAGTTTTGGCTAGAGCGAAAGGGCGTGCATAAGTGAGTTCGCTCAAGCGGTAAAAGTCTCACTTGAACGATTTGCCCAGGTATAAAAGCCTTAGCCCGTCTTTTCCAGCCCATTTTTCCCCAAATTTTTTCAATCTCTTTCTCTTTCCTAGGGTTTTTCTCATCCACTACCATGTGTGTCTTGGGTTACCTTGAGTTTGTGTATTTTTACCTTCCATCGAGCGATCTTTCTCCCTATTTGGTAAGCTCCTCCCCATTTCTTTCTGTTGTTTTTTTTTTTTTTTTTTTTTTCACTACTTTGGTTTTATATATATATATATATATATTTTTTGGGTTATTTTTTTTTTTATTTTTTTTTCCTCAACCTCTTTGTGTTGTTTTGGGTGTGATAGATTAGTTGATAGTGGTGGCATTTTTTTTTCATGGTTGCTCCAATTTTTTTCCCTTTTTGTCTCTGTTCATCCTCTAGGACTTTACTTTGGCACTTGATTACTCGGTGGTTTGGACAATTTGGGAGTTACATTTTTTATGCTTGGCTTAGTTCTGCTATAGTTGGATCCTAATATATAATGCTTGAACTAATGTTAGTGTTTTGGATTTTGTTTATTCTACTGAACTAATGTTGTTCTTTATTTGTGTCAAATCGATATCCTTTACTGTTGAACTAATGTTGCTTATGTTCTTAATGTTTGATTTTGGGGGTTGGCTCATTTTCTTTTGATTGGGGTTTTTGGCTAGTGGGTTTTTTTTTTTTTTTTTTGAGGGCGGGTTATTAGTGGTCTTCCTGAAATAATAGTGGCTAAGATGATCTTAGTGTTTGAGGGTAAAAAGTCCATGGGTCTACCCTACGCGTGTTTACTAAACCGGTTCCTTACTTCTCTTGGTGTTCCCTTCTTTTCTAATGATGAGTTCGCCTATCCTGTTAAACGTGTCACCAAAAAGACCGTCTCCCAGAGTTAAGCCCATGTTAAGGGGGAGTCATCCGAGGCAAGTACTTCTGATGCAAGTAAAGACCTGTTAATTAAGGAGGTTGAGCTTAATGCTGTAGTAACCGGTGAGAAGGAGCGTGATGTCCGTCCACGGAACATTTGTGACCAGCTACGATGGCTTAAGCATCCCATGACCCAACAACTTGATCGCATGGATACTCATCTTGATGCTTTTGATGGCCGACTCGGTTACATTGAGCAGACAGTTGATCAGACATCCACGTAGCTTGCCCAAATACTATCTATTCTACAGATGCAACAACCACCTCCTTCTCAGTGATTGGTGGTGATTCATTCTATTTGGACAGTTCTTTTTATTATTTTATGGATAGTTTTGTTTATTTTCCTTCTTTCTTGGATATTTTTTTGTTTATTGTTGTTTTGATCTCTTTTGGCCTATATCTATTGGCTAGCTCTGACTATATACTTTGTCTCTCCCAGACAAAAAGAATGAATATATTTTTGTGGGTTGCGGATGGGTTAACTGTTTGTGACTTTAGTTTGGAATGGTGACTTGAACTACACATTTGGATTTAGATTGATTGATTCAGAATGGTTATTGTTTTTGGATAATCCTCATTTTGTTAATAATTCTAATTATGGATTTTGGATTGTGGATTTTGATTTGCTTCACTTCTGATTAGTCATCCATCTCCAATGCTTTGGATTATGTTTTGTCTTTGCAGGTGGTTTTTTCAAGGCTGGTTATATTGTTAGGGTTGATTTAGACTAGTTTTGTAGTGATTTGTTTAGTTAGTTTTTGTGTCTAGTGCGTGTGTTCGATAGGAAAATTTATTAGAGTCTTTTGTTGGAGAATTGACAAAGGAAGAGATTATTAGGTCCCTTCGTGTTGCCAATTCCATAAACAAACATGATTGATTAAGTTGTATATTTTCCTTGGATTTACTTGACCGCTCGAGCGGTGAAAGTATCGCTTGAGCGAAGATGCAATCCTCTCAGAAGTTTCACTCGCCTGCAAAATTACTAAGAAGTGTTATTGTTCGCTCGAGCAAAGTGTTATTGTACACAAATTACTAAGAATCTTTGGTCCTAGAAGTTTGAACTGACTGCAAAAATACTGAAAAGACTCCAAGTTCGCTCAAATGAACCAGTTGGTGGCTCGAACGAAGGGACTTATGCAGAACATGCGTTTAGGCCACACCGCTCGAGCGACCATTCCATGGCTCGAGCGGTGATCGTGAATCTGCTTACTATAAAGATGCGATCAAGTCTGTTTCTAGGGTACGACTTTCAAATCTGCTTCTTGGGTATTAGGGTTCTCATTTGAAACTTCTTTGTTTCTTTCCTTTGATATCTGTGAGAGTTTATATCATGAATTGAGTGAATTATATCAAAGGGTTTGTTTTTTTATTGTTCAATACAAAGAGTTCTTCTTCGGTGGATTCTAAGGGTTCGAGCTTGAAGTCTTTGAAGGAGTTCGAAGCTGCTCGTGGTCATGGATTTGACGTGAATATTGTGGATTCGATATCAAGCTAATCAATTCCAAGACGAATGCGTTGGTGAAAGAGGCACGAATTGTTAAAGACAATTTTACAGAGTTTAGATAAATTGTTTGGTAAATTTGTGCGCTTTTATTCTTCATAGTGGATTGATTTGGGGCGTTTCGCCTGTGATTTTTTTTCACAATTAAAGGTGCTCCAACTATGGTTTTTTCCACGTAAAAATTGTTTGTATCGATTTATTATTTATAAAATAACAATCTAAATTATTTTTGTATGTGTTAAATCATTTAGATTATTAGTTTTAATTGTTTGAGATTTATTGTAATTAAATCTATTATGAATCACGAATCACGTAAGTTTTTCAATATTATTATAATAAAATTTTCTAATAGCTTTTATTTGGTCCAACGATGATAGAATACACCATTCAAGTTTTTGAGTTAGCTAAAATATTAATTTATTAATTAAAAATAAGGAAACAAAAAAAAATTAATCAGTATATTTGATTTCAGTTTTTTAAATTTAGTTTTTTAAAAATTGAGGTTTTTTTTTTTGGTTTTTCTTTTTTTTTTTGTTTTTAGTGAATATTTTTTAAATTTTAGGTAATTTTTTTATTTTTTAAGATGCACCTTACTTAGATGTATCTAAATAGTAATATTTGTGAAAAAATATTTTAAAAAATTAATAAATACACCAAAATACAAAAATATATTGAATTTTTGTATTTTTTGGTATTTAGGATATTTTTTAAAGATTTTTTTCACAAATATTATATTTTTTCAGTGTATTTATGTTAGGCATGTTTAAAATTACAAAAAAAAAAAATTTGCTTAAAATATTAAAAAAAATCATTGAAAATATTAAAATATGAAAAATAAAAAAGTATAATTTTTTGAAAACTGTTTTCTGAAAATCAGAACCAAACAAGCTGAATAATACTAAAAAAATTAATTTATTTGACATATTCTTAAGTTTTTTTTCTACTGAAATTTCAAAATGACTAAAGTTTATTTTTTAGCAGAGAATAGAAACGTCTTGAGTGATATAAAAAATAAAAATAAAAATAAAAAAATTAACAAATTTGTATTTGTTTTTTTTTTTTTTAATAAGAGATTTTGCTTCTATTGAGATCAACAATATTATAAATTTAGACTTATAAATTTAAAATTTATTCAGAAAAAGAAATAAATTATTTAAATTCATTATTTATAGACCTCATATTTTATCAATTTAATTTTTATTATATAAACACATTCGGTATAAATTATGAATTGATAAAAATGAATCGATAGCATTTTTGTATTGAGATATACAATAATGTTTGAGAGCTCTAATTTAAGAGTTCTAATGTAACGCTAATGATGTGGAGAACATCCATGTAAAGGTAGAGTTCACACTCCTCTCTCTATCTCTCTCTACTCTCTCTCTCTTCCATTTCACTAGTGTTCCATTTAAAACTCTCAAATTAGAGATATGTATCATTATTATTATTATTATTTATTTATTTTTATCATATGAAAGCAAACAGAGAACACACCAAAACAACAATGTTAGGTGACCCAAAAAAATATGATTTGAATGACTCAAAATACCTAAAATAACATCATTTTAAATATAAAATGATATCATTTTAACACATTCAAATCACAAAAATTTAATCCACCAAATATTTTATTCAAAACAAAATTGACTAGACCAACCTTAATAAAGCAATAAGGGCCAAAGGTGGAAAAGGTGTCCGGTCTAGTGGGAGAGCATTCCTAAGAGAAGACTGGGCCACCCAATATCATTATTGTTGAGATACATATTGCTGCTCCTATCAATGACGTGTCCAAAAAAAACTCACTGGGTGGCAGAGGCTCAACGCGTAATCTAGACAACGCGTAAAGATGACTTCTAGTCTAATAAGTAGATTTTAAAAGTGGAAAAAAAAAAAAAAAAAATGCTTTGTTCTCTGAATTTTTCTTCCTTGAATCTTTTGATCGTTCAAAACGACGTCGTCTTGGATAAAAAAATTTTTTTTTTCTCCTGCTTATGTCTAAAACAAGAGAGCAGAGAGAAGAAAGAGAGAGAGGAAGAGGGAGAGGGAGAGAAAGAGAAAGAAAGAAAGAAAAAAAAGAGGAAGAGGGAATGGAGAGAGAGGGTCGCCGCCTCTGCCTCTGCCTCACCTGGCCTCCGTGCCTCCACTTCCGCTTCCGCCTCTGCCTCGCCTCTGATTTTTTTTTTTCAGCCCGATTTTTTTTTTTTTTTTTTATGATGATGGTGATGTGTGGATTTGATTTTTGTGTTTGATCGGTGGGTGATTTTGATTTTGATTTTGATTTCAGTTTTGATTTTGATTTTGTTTGATCGGTAGAGGAAGAAGAAGATGAAGGAGGTTTTGAGACAGAAAAGAGAAAAGAGAAAAGAGAGAAGGAAGGAAGACGAAGACGGAAAGAAGAAGAAGAAGAAAAAAAAAATGCAAAACGACGTCGTTTTACATTTTCGAGTCATTCGGGCCAGTTGGGTTTCGAGCTACCCAGCAGAACTGAAAAAAAATTAAAAATTTATTCATTAAAAACAAAAATTAAAATATATAATATATTAAGGGATAATTTGAGAAGTTAATAAAAAATTAATTTTTTGACTTTTTAACTTTTTTACAAAAAAAAAATCACAAAAAAAATCAACTTTTTTAATCAAAAAAAATTATCAATTTTTTTTTACTAACTTTCCAAATCACTACTAAAAATACAATTGTCAAATTCATAACTAATAAGAGAGAATCATGCTCTGAATAATTCCAAGGAGCTTTTTCAATTGGAGTAAATGTCAAAGGAATCAAATTATGTTCATATATGGGATGTGACCTCTATTGACTCTGCATCCATATCACAAAGGAAAATTGTATAATGGTGTTGGGACAACCCTTAATTTGCGTTTTATCAGTGGATATAGTATTATCTATCACTTTTATGTTTGTTTGTTTGTTTGTTTTTTTTTTTTTTATGTTATGCAATAAATGGTATAGAGTAATACTCTTAATTATCAAACTACTTTTCATGTTAGACAAATTATTTAATTTTCTTGAAATAATACTTCACATTATTTATCACATGATATATATCATGTTGTTTTCATATGTTGTCTCCCAAAAATAAAAATAAAAGTTATGAAACTTATTATTTTAACTAATAAAAATCAAATTGAGATATCACATGAATTCGTTTCAACAAACAGTATAGCTTTTTTCTTTCAATGAGTATTTGAACCCACAATCTTGGATCATAAAGGGGGTGTTTGGTGCAGCTTTTTTGAGCCTGCTTATGGCTTCTGGCTTTTAAAAAGTTATTTTGGACTGTTTGGTTAAACTTATTTCAAACAGCTTCTGATTCTAACAGCTTATTTTAAGTCAAAAAAGCTGATTCTGAGAAGCTGCTCACCCCCTGCTTCTGATTATCAGTTTCTGCTGTAGACATGTTAATTCATGGTTATACTCTTAAATTTTTTTATTTTTTATTTTTTTAAAAATAGAAAAAGACCCAAATGGACTATAAAATATTATTATTATTTTTTATGAAAAATGTAGACAAATAGTGAATAATAAAAAATAAAAATTAATTGAAAAAGCTACTTCACAGCTTATTTAACAAACACTACTCAGCAACTTAAATCTATAATCTAACAGCTATACCAAACAGATTAACAGCTTCTGATTAAAGTCATAATCTATAATCTGTTAAGCTATAAGCTACAATCTGTTTTAACAGCTACACCAAACAGCACCAAAATGGGTACTACACGATCAGTTGGCTTTTGACCCTATTTAGGTCTCGTTTGGCAAGTGGCTGTTTTAATTTAAAAGTCAAAAAGTTATTAAAAAAATCAAAAAATCAACAACTTATATCAAAAAGTCAAAAAAAAAAATTCTCTTTACTTTTTGCACATCTTTTCGTAAAAAGTCAAAAAGTCATCCCAAACATACTAGCTATTCAAAGGGCCAACTACTAATATGTCTTAATAGTTGAATTTAATTCTCATCAAATCTTATTGAAAATAAGTCCTAATAAAATCATTGCTAAATATAATTTTTTGTATTGATTTTTTAAATATATTGCTAAAAATTAATAATTAGTAACTCTTTTTGTCACTATTTTTATAAATTGATCTGAAACTTACAATTAGTGACTTTTTCGGTGACGAATTTTTCGAACTGTCGTGTTAAATGTCGAAAATTAGTAATGATTTTTTTAAACTATTGCTAATCTTTATAATTAGTGATATTTTTATGACAAAATTTTTAAATTACCTTTAAAAATTAACAATTAATGACTTTTTAAATAATATTTAATAAAAAACACTATTAATTTTTACCAAATTTATTAAATAATAAAGCCAACTATTAAAATTTACACGTAATTTTGCTTATTTAAATTCTTTATAACAGAGTGTGACTTGTTCAATTCAATCGTGCGGCTACAATTACAACTGATGCTTTGATGATAGAATTACTATTATCGCCTCAGCCACCGAGAGAGAGAGAGAGAGAGAGAGAGAGAGAGAGATACTATCGTTTTTTGTTGTTTTTGAACGGAGAGAGAGAGAGACCACATGAAAAAACTAAAGTGAATTTGAGTTCACTTGGGAAGGGGTTGATTTTTTGGTTTTCTTAATTTTTTTAGTTATTTTAGTTTGGGGTTAAACAGCCTCATTTAAAATAGATTTTTTTAATTTTTGTGAGAGAAAGAATATAATGATTATGAATTGGATGTGACATTTTATCTTATTATGCTAAAAAACTTATTTTATCCTTTTGTAATTATAATAGTCCCAAGCTCAACCTAATTCAAGTTACCAAACAAAGGCTTTGTCAATCTTTTTCGACAGGAATTGAAATATTTAACTATCTGCAAGACAATAAGGGTGTGTTTGATTGGGCGGACTGGATAAGGGAAGATTAGAATCCATCGGACTTGAGTCCTGGGACTGTGAATCCCCCGGACTATTTGGTCGGATTGGATATGTATCCTGTGTTTGTTTTTTCATGGAATTAGATGTCTGGAAAGGACTATTTTTAATGAATCCAACGTTTGGTTGGACGGACTGAATAGGATAAATGAACAAAAGACTATTTTGCCCTTTTTCAATTGTTTACTAAGGAATAGCAATATTAAACATATCTTTAATATTTTAATTATTTTTAATTAAATAAATTTGTTTTTTTAAAATAAATAAATAAATAAATAAAATATCAATAAAATTTGTTTTAAATCATTACTGTATAACAAATCATTATTTTTTTTACACACAAAACGTTACTGTGTTTTTTTTTTACATACAAAAAATATCATTAATTTAATAATATAAATTAAATTTATTTTTTTTACATAAATTTATTTTTTTACACAATTAAATAAATAAATAACCACTAAATTTGATTTAATAAAATACTGTATAACCTGTATAAAAAATTTATATTATTTTTTTAATTAAAATTTTAAATAAATTTTAAATAAAACACCTATTACAATTTAAATAATGAAATTAAATAAATTATAAACAAAATTTTAAAATAAAACATCAATAAAATATCTATAAAAAATTATTTTGAAAAATTAAATAAATAAAACATTAATAAAAAGTTAAATAAAATTATTTTATTTTTAAATTGAGACATTTAAATTTTATTGAATTTTATTAAATATAATACATAATTAAATAATAGAGGGTCAAAATTGTCATTTTCACATCTAATCTCAATAGTGATTAGTCCCCCCAAAACAATCCCACACCCCCGCAGGACAGGATAGTCCCCCATATGGGGGACATGGAGTCCGGCCGGACATGGAGTCCGCCGGACTAAAAAAAATCAAACGACGGATAAGGAGGGAGGCCGGACATGGAGTCCAAACAGTGGATAGTCCTCCCCTTATCCCCCCAATCAAACACACCCTAAGGGTGTGTTTGATTGGGCGGACTGGAAAATGGGGGATTAGAATCCATCGGACTTGAGTCCTGGGACTGTGAATCCCCCGGACTATTTGGTTGGATTGGATATGTATCATGTGTTTGTTTTTTCATGGGATTAGATGTCCGGACTGTGAATCCCCCGGATTATTTTTAGTGAATCCAACGTTTGGTTGGACGGACTGGATAGGATAAATGAACAAATGACTATTTTACCCTTTTTAAATTGTTTACTAAGTAATAGCAATATTAAACATATTTATAATATTTTAATTATTTTTAGCTAGATTAAATAAAAAATTATTTTATTTTATTTTTTACACAATTAAATAAATTTATTTTTTTAAAATAAATAAATAAAATATCAATAAAAATATATATTATTTTTTAATTAAGATTTTAAATAAATTTGTTTTTAAAAAAATAATAATCAAAAAATGAAATTAAATAAAACATCTATTAAATTTAAATAATGAAATTAAATAAAACATAAACAAAATTTTAAAATAAAACATCAATAAAATATCCATAAAAAATTATTTCAACAAATTAAATAAATAAATAAATAATTAAATGAAATTAAATAAATTTTTTCAATATTTTTTTTTAGCACCAGTTTTGTTTTCAATGTTTGAAACATATATTTTTTCAATATTTATATCCAACACTTCATGGTCCAATCAAACACAACAGCAACACAAAGAAATGGGCAAAATGGTCATCTCACCCCTCTAATCCAAACAGTAAATAATCCCACCAATACTATCCCACACCCCCCCCGGACAGTGGTATCCCCCATATGGGGGATTAGGAGTCCGGCCGGACATGGAGTCCGGCGGACTATAAAAAAAACAAACATCGGATTAGATTACTGTGCGGATTACAATCCGCACAGTAAATAATCCCCCCCTTATCCCCCCAATCAAACACGCCCTAAGAGTGTTTGTTTTGAGGAATTATTTCATGGGATTGGACTATTAGTCCATCCAAACTAATAGTCCATTATTTAGTTCAATTTTTTATTCTGAATTATTAGTCCCTCCGGACTATTAGTCTCTTAAATGAGCGATTATTGTATCTTAGAGGGAGGGGTGAGATTATTTCCATGGGATTGGTATTCCATGGGGACTAATGTGTGAAATATCCATTTTACCCTCATACTATTACTTAATAAACAATTAAAAAAGGATAAAACAGTCTTTTGAACATTTATAAATTATTTTTTTAGTGTTGTTAATTTAAAATTATATATTAAATAAAAACTATAAATTATAAATAATAAATTCTAAATTCTAAATTTAATTTAATTAAAAATAATAAATTAAAAATTATGGCCTTATAAATTAAATTTTTTTAGTGTTGTTAAAAAATTAAATTTATATATTAAATAAAATTATTTTTTTAGTGTTGTTAATTTAAAATTATATATTAAATAAAAATTATAAATTATAAATTTAGTTTAATTGAAAATAATAAATTAAAAATTATGGCCATATAAATTAAATTTTTTTAGTATTGTTAAATTATAAATTATAGATTACAAATTTGAAATTATATATAAAATAAAAATTATAAATTACAAGGATAAAATAGTCTTTTGAACATTTATCATTATCTAGTCCGTCCAACCAAATATTAAATTCATTAAAAATAGTCTATTATCTAATCCCATAACTAAACAAGCATAGAATACAAATCCAGTCCAATCAAATAATCCGATAAATTACAATCTCCTTCTATCTAATCCGTCCAAACAAACACCCTCTAATTGTGGGACATAGAAAAAGACTTTCAATGTGACGTATAATCCACCACTTTTATGAAATTTGAATTGATTATAAACCCAAACATTCTTTTAATTTGAATTTGATCTATGGTAAGGTTAAGAAATTTTGTATATAACAGCGGAGGAAAAAAGATAAGACAGGAGAAGGAAAAGGAAAATAATAAAGAGGACAATAATTTATCTTATCTATATTGTTAACGGAGTCAGTATTATATTTTAGTTTATGACATGGGTTTTTTTTTTTTTTTTTTTAACTATATGTAAATAACAGTGAGGTAAAATATACCAATGCCAAATCATTACGTTTGGAAGACAAAATTTTTAAAAGGACTTTTCTTAAGTGTGCAATCTTCAAGATTGCACACCATATGTCACTTACACAAAAAGTGTAAGTGGAAGGTGAAAACAAAAGCAGGATTGTAAACAGAAAAAGCGTAAATGTAAGGCGTAAGTTGCACACCATAACAGTACCATTTTTAAAAAAGAATAAGAATGTAATTTTAGATCCAAAATGTATTAATTATTACATCTCATAAAACAAACAATCGCGATTCGTAGCTCGAATTTACCGGCTCGAATTTGGCTCGAATTTGTGCTAACTGAGAAGAAGAAGAAGAGAAGAGGTGAAGCAGAACCAGGGGAGGGAGGAAGAAGAGGAAGAAGAGGAGAAGAAGAACTGGACTGGAGGGGGCCATTAAAATCGGAGGTGGAGGCGGAGGTGGAGGCGGCGGCGGCGGGCGGAGGCAGAGGCGGTGGCGGGGCTGACCGACGAGCGAGGAGCTGCCGACGAGCTGTGTTCAACGACGCCGACGAGCTGTGTCCGACGAGCTCTGCTCTCGCCTCTGCTCTGCTCTCTCGCCTGTGTTCAACGAAGAAGGAGGAGAAGAAAGAAGAGGCAGGGAAAGAAAAGGAAGAAGAAGAAAAAAAAAAAAAAAAAAAAAAGAACGGCAAAACGACGTCGTTTTGCCGTTCGAGCCAAACTCGAGCCACGAGTTTCGAGCTACCAAACATTTTTCTAAAACAAATCATTTGTCGGACATTAGAATGAGACTTTCTAGGTGACGTATAATCCATCACTTTTGCAATTATTGTTGATAAGGGCCTGTTTGGCCGTCCCTTCAATTCGATTTATCCCATTCACTTTTTAAAATTAACATTAAAATAAAAATATCATGTAAATTAAGGTTTTTTAACGTATGGCGTTAATGGAGTTAGCACCACCCTTTAGTTTAAAATAATTTGAGTGTTTTTTTATTTATTTTTAAGATTGAATTTCTCTCCGGTTAAAAATTTGTAACTTGCCTTGTTTGTCATAACTTAAAAAAGTTAAAAATTCAAAAAGTGTCTACCTTATTTAAATCACATCATCTCTTTATCATATCACTTCAAACCCAACCTATACCTAATCCATATTTTATAAAAAGTTAAAAGGTGCAGTTATTTACGTCATCCCAAACCATTCCTTAATCATGTAGTCTAAATCAATAGAATTCACCACAAGTCTTATTTTAATGATTGGAATCGTTTATTTTATAAGACTCTCTATTCATATCATCTATAAAAAAATGGCAGAGGTGTCCTACTGATTTGAACATTGTAAATAAAAATGCTAGAGATCTTAAAAGTTTAACCAAAATTTCTATCAAATGTCTCGTATGGGTGCGGAATCCATGTGGGACATTTGATAGAATTTTTAAAATCTTTATTATTACTCTATTATAAATTTCAAAAATTTCTTAAATTGTATTTAAATCATAGATTTCGATAAAAATTTTATAA
Source organism: Camellia granthamiana (assembly GCA_036172215.1). Taxonomy (NCBI): domain Eukaryota; kingdom Viridiplantae; phylum Streptophyta; class Magnoliopsida; order Ericales; family Theaceae; genus Camellia; species Camellia granthamiana. The sequence continues at coordinate 70,618,639 of CM069911.1, read as the reverse complement.
AAAAAAAGTACATAAAATATAATTAGATTTTACTTTTTTTTTTCTTTTTTCTTTTTTTTCAAAATTTCTACTCTAATTCATGATAGAAACCCACTCTTATATTCTCAATTATTTGGAGGCGGCTTTGAAATATTAGGGTAACGATCTGACTATGATGGTGACTTTTCCAAGCAGGGCATGTGGTGTTTCTTTGTGGGAAATAGATACAATGAACATCAAAGTACATGGTCCAAGTGAGGCACAATTTTTTTAGGAAAATGATTGGTGGCCCTAAAAATTATGGCTCAAATGGCTCAAATTTTCTTTTTTGGATAAGTTTGTTTTTTTTTTCTTTTTTTTTTTTGCCTTGTTTTTTTTTTTATTTCCTTATATGGAAATTTCGGGGCATTCGAGCCCCAAAATTTCGGGCTCCCAACTGCTACCGATTTTTTTATTTCACTTTTTGTTTTTTGTTTTTGTGTTTTTTTTTTTTTTGGTAAAATAAAGATTCTTGATTATTCAGATCTTTAATCGAATTGTTTGAACTGGTTGTTATAATCTTATATATCCAGTCATTCTTCGTGGTAATTCAGAGTTACTGGCAAAGAGAAGAAAAAATAGAATCATCAATCAACTCTTTTTAGAAATATTGGTAACTAATGCCCCATTCAAATGTTTTGATTAAAATATTCGTAACTAGTATTTTCTTGTGTAGCTTATTAAAGTTTCTTATAGCTTCTTTTTTTTAATATAATATATATATATCATATTAGGGTGTCCAATGCAATTTATTACTCGTAGGTAAATTGAAAAAAAAATTAATTATCTAAAAATTAGGAGAATGATACTTTGAACCTATATTTTTTAATTATTAATTTTTAACACGAAAAAAACAATACATGGGAAGGGTAATAAAGGAGAGTAGGGAACAAATATTGGGTGTGAGGAGAGTCTCTATTTGTACACACTTTTTATCTTAGGCCTCGTTTGGAAACATAATATTTTAGTAATTTTTTAATTTTTTACAAAAACATGTGTAAAAAATAAAAAGAGTAGTGTAACAACTTATAATGACTTTTTGATTAAAACTGAAGTTGCCTAATGAGACCTTCATACACTTACTAAATTGTGGTTTTTTTTATTACAAATTATATTATTAAGCAAAGTCACCAGTAAGGACAAAATTTATTTTAATACGAAAAAGATACTTCATTTGTTCCAAAATAATAGTTTTTTTTAAGAAATTCAACTTGTTTTAATAGTACAATTATTGCACTTTGAAAAAATTAATTTTCTAAAATTACCTTTTGATAGTACATTTTTAGAGAATATCAATTGTCATAATTATACTTTTTGTATTGTTAATAAATTTAAAAGAAAGGCAAAATAAAAAATTTATATTATTTTAATTCTTAATTTTTGAAAATAGACTAATATTTTGAGATAATGAAAAATAAAATAAAAGATTAATATTTTGAAACGAAAAGAATAAATTTTTCACCCACCTTTCCCATCAACTACCATCACCCCTTTTCTCTACACTACTACCGTCATTCTCTCACTACCCAAAACCACCATAACCTATTTCTTTCCTCACTCTTTTCGCTTGGCAATGTGTCATGGGTTTCCTTGTAAGGCCAACTACATAACGTTTTGCTCGTGATGGTGTGACCATTTGAGTGCTCAAGAGTGGCCTTTGAAAGGGCCTCAACGTGGCCTAACATTGGCCCCAAGTAGTCCAAGGCATGTAGGCCACCAGCAGCCAGCAAACAACAAGGCCGCAACCCATGCTAGCAGCCAGCACTAGCTGCCAGCACCAGCAACCAGAACCAGCAGTAGTAGCGGCAGCAAGCAGCCAACACCAGCAACACACAGCAGCAGCAACAACCCATGCTAGTAGCAGCAGCAGCAACACACAGCAGCAGCCCATGCTAGCAACCAACATGCCAACAGCCAGTAGCAGCATGCCAGCAACCAGCAGTAACAGGCAACAGCAGTAGCACCAGCCCAGCAGACCAGCCAGCAACAGCAGTCAGCAACAGCAAATTTTTGGCGCGTTGTTTGGGCATCCAAATTAAGGAGTTTCGGGCTAAATTTTTTATTGTAAAGAGGTCTTGGGGGAAGTATTTTCCCGACCAAGTTTCGTGCTTGTTCTCAATTTGTGGAATTTATGAAAAACCATTATGACTCCTCAGACAAAGGCATGTTTCCTCCTGCTAGAGGGCTAATTGCTTAACGAGCATCTATAAAGGGGCAAGGTATACTAGATACCTACCTCCCCGCCCAAATTGGGCTTGAAGTAAGAAACCTTAGGGCAACTCAAGGGTGGACTTTAGGCATCCAGAGGGGTGTCTAGAGTCTCCACGTGGGTTTGGAAGCCCCGTGGACGATGTAATAATGTAAACACAGCGCGTGCCTCCCGAGGGAGAGGTTTGACACATTGTCACCTTTATGCCACGCATTATGGCATCTTGGGGACTGATTTTAGACCGAATGGGCTATCGAGGCACTACCAAAGGCCTCGTGTGCTAACTCAAGTGCTTGGTTTGGGTTTAACCTTACACGAGGGGATCCAGTGGCTTAAGCTAAGCGGTTGGAAGGCAACACCGCATATGTGGGCTATCAAATGAAGGCATTAAACTATGCATTGACTAAGTCCATTGAAGGACTACATTATGCTACAAACAAGCTACGGATTGAGACGTTGCCTTATTCATGCTACACGTTAGTGCAACACTGAGGTACACAATGGCCTTAGGCGGAATCTAACACACGTGTTGGCACGAGGACTACGCCGTGGGCAAGAGATTGACCCTCAGTGGCTTGTGGGCTTTGCATGACCAAGTGGTCATCCAATGTGCATCTATTAAGGCATGCTTGACGCTATGGCACTTCGAGATGCTATCAAAGACCCAATATGTAATGTTGGCTTGTCGGCTAAGTCGAGGGTCGTCGCTAGCACATTGTTGTGTGGCTAGGTACCTTGATGACATGAACCTAAGTTGGGCGAGTACCTTGCTTGAGGTAAGCTTGGAGCTATGAAGCGACTTATGTCGTGCTTGGTGCACTTGAGGCGTTAGGCCTACTTGTGGCATCCGGGTGAAGACAGAGCTTCCTTGTGAAGTTGTTTTGCTTGATAAAGTATTGGACCCTAATGTTCAAACGGGTGAGATCATCAACACTCGATTTGTCAACGAGCTATGGTGGGCTTAAACTTGGTGGAGTTTGAGCGCCACGCGGCAAAAAATTGATCCTCTGCGCCTCTAAAAGAGTCGACCCGTGATAATTGGTATCAGAGCTAGATCACTCATTTGAGGTGAGTTCGATCTAGAGCGGACATGCACCTATCTTGTGATATCATTCCTCCGTGGACCCCGATGTCGCTGTTTGAAGGAGTCATGCATGGAACTCAATCTAGGGGACGTATATGACATCCTAGACTCTAAACAAGACCGTTGTTGGTTTTCTGGTCATGTTTGAACTGTGGGAGCTGATTGGTGAAGTCTTGGGGTATCCGTGCCTAATGTGCTATTCTTCAGCGATGCCTTGAACACAACAACCGTTCGTGAGAGTGTGAATTAAGTAACATTGTGGCATTTAGTGTTGCCTTGCTAACTTGGTGTTTCCCTATTACTTTGTGGACTTGGTGAGTATTTCTACACTGTGGGCACACTGTGGTATGAGTATGCTACATTTGTGGATGGGTTGCTTCCTAACCAGCAAGGTTGGCACAATTGTGTTACTTTGCTGGCTATATGGGGATTTCTACCGCAATTTGAACTTGTGTAATGCTTGTATCAGATTGTGGGCATGTGATCTTCATCTATTGAGCCTTAGAGACGGATTTTTCGTCAGCAGCTATGTACGTGCTATGGCTTTATCACTAGTTCGCTTCCAGAGGACTATGTTTCAACCGTTCATGGTGGCATTTGCAACTTGTGCTTGCCAGAGGTTTTGTATCTTCAAACGCATGGTTGTTGACTTTTTAGAGGATTTGTTAGTAAAATTTTCAAGACAAAAATTTGAGATCTTGACTCCCATGTGCAGAGGCACCGAGTGTACATGCTTGCTAGAGAGCGAGATGAGCCGAGGTACTGGGCAGCATGAGTTAAATTCTAGCCAACGGGACATGAGTTATGATAGAGGGCTTGCCTAAGGACATGAGCATACGAGATTAAGCCAGTAGGCTACATTTTGCTAGAGGGCACGAGTTGAGCAAAGCCAGTGGGCTTCATTTCAGCCAAAGGGCTACATTTCTAAAAATAGCATTAAAGTTTTGAGTTATAAAAGCATATTCAGCCAGTGTGCTACACTTTGTTAGAAAACATGAGTTGAGCAAGGCCGGTGGGCTTCATTTCAGCATGAGGGCTACACTTCTACAAGAGTATTGAAGTGTCGAGTTATAAGAGCTTATTTAACCAGAGGGCTACCCATTGCCAGAGGGCACGAGTTTGAGTTAAGCCAAAGGGCTTCATTTTTGCCAGAGGGCATGGAAAAATTTGAGTTTGCAAAGCATGCAGTAGACAAAGGGCTATAATTTGTTAAAGGGCATTAGCTAAAGTTCTTTAAAAGTTTGTGTTTGCCAACAACCAATAACCGAGAGGGCTTCAGAGATTGAGGGTGCCAAAGGGCATCAGCCAAAAGGCTTTAATGACATGAGCTTACTAATGAGCAACGACCAGAGGGCTTTCATTTCGCTAGAGGGCACAGTACAGAGATACTTGAGTTTATTGAAAATACCAGCCAGAGGGCTTTGTGCTTGCTAGTGGGCGTTGTTTAATCATTTTGAGGGGGCACTTATTGATTTGCACTGAATCAACGACGGCGTCGATAACTCGAGTGAAGAAGAAAGTCGCGATGCAACGACCCACTGCGAATTAGCTCGAAGGAACATTGGGAGCATGGGGGACAACTAGAGGAACATTGCTTAGAGGAATCAGCTCAGAGGAGCTTGAGATTACTCGGGGGAGCATTGGCAGAGAGGCCATTTGAGATGAGGGCATGGAATTTTAGAGCATTGGTAAATGGTAGAGTTTAGAGACGCTTAGAGGAGCTTTGGCAGAGGCCATTTTCAGAGAGGGCATTTGGGACAAGTTGCCAACAGAGAGTGCAACAAGTGGGGTGCATTTAAACTGGATTCGAGTATAGAACAATGAGGGGAGCTTAGCTAAAAGAGTTTGGACATTGAAGGTAGGCCATCAACACAGAGGTGTTAGACTCGTTAGAGGAGCCGGTATACACACTGCAGCATCAGCTTTGTGCTACATCATTGAAAACGTTGATGGTTAGAGTGAAGGAGGGTGTCACGGGTTGCCTTGCAAAGCCAACTCCGTGACGTTTTGCTCGCGATGGTGTGACCATTTGAGTGCTCAAAAGTGGCCTTTGGAAGGGCCTCAACGTGGCCTAACATTGGCCCCAGGCAGCCCAAGACATATAGGCCACTAGCAGCCAACAAAAAGCAAGGCCGCTATGACGACCCGGACTTGCTAATCGTGATTTTAATTAATTAATTATGTGTTAATTATAATTGAACTAAGTGCCAAGTAATTTAATTTGTGTATATTTGTCTAAATTGGAAAAATTACATGTTAAGCTTACAACTTTGAAACTGAAATCGACAATCTTATTGGGTGCACAAATTGAAATTGAGTACATGGATACGCTTATGGGAATTTTTAGAGCCATTTGAGAAATTTAATTAAAAATTGATTCAGTTTATTGAAATTTTCTGTGATTGAATTGAGCCTTAATTGGAACTATTAATTATGTTCATACATGTTAATTATTTGATTAGATATTATTGATTGTTATGAGATTTATTGAATTGTATTGTTTGAACAGATAGGTTAGAATGAAAATTAAACCTGTCTGATTCGCTAATTTTAACAAGTTAGAATTAAATAATTGGATAGGAATTAGAGCTTAATTCACATTAGTATACTTTAATATAGTGTAATTGAGATTATAAGATAATGAGAAGTAATTTAATTTGAGTGAATTTGATTTAAATTAATTTATTAGCCTATTAAATTTAAGCCTAATATATGTGTAAGGCTAGGTATAAGAGACTAAATCAACAATAGAAAGAGAATTGGTGGCCTTGGTGCACTATCTACGTGGAGAGAGAGAGAGAGAGAGAGAGAGAGAGAGAGAGCTAATAAGAGAAAGAAGATAGAAAGAAAAAAAGAGAAGAGAAAAGAAAGGGAACTTGAAATCTTCATAACTACACAATCTTAAGGTAAGAATTCTACATCAATTCCATGAAATTGACATGCTTTCCTCGTAATCCTATAGACCTTGAGTTGTTTTAATTAAAGATCATGAATGATTATGAGATTAGTGGTGTAAATCGATGTTAGGAATTCATATGATCATATAAAGAAGGAATTGTGGAAATTAACTGTCATATTGATACATGCATGACAAGATTCATAAATATCTATGATCATACATTCATGTTCTTACATACACCTCCAAATTGAAATTGAAGCTCCATAGGAATTGGGAAATTGAAGCTTAATATGGCAAGCTATATGTGTATGTAAATATATGATCATAAAAATAAGAAATCAGATGTATTGGTTTCTTTGTATCTTTAACACTTACCATGCATGGCATGAATTCATAATATTCTTGTTATATCATATAAATTCTTGCATGAACTTCATGGATTCTAAAGTTTCCAAAAGGATTTCTTGAGCTATGAGATTGAAGTTTCAAAATACATCATTTCTTGCATGGTTTTACAAGAAATCTTCAAAGTGTTGGACTTATAACTCATATATGTATGGTTCCATGATTTTATGCTTTGAATTTAAAAGTTTGATCCTTGCATGGCATAGATTTCATGAAATTCATGATCATACAGTTGTTTCTTACATGAGTGTCCAAAATTGAGAGGAAATACCATGGGTCTTGAAGATTTGAAGTTCAAATGTACAAGTTCTATGAACTTTCATAATAATATAAAACTTGAAACTTTTACATGGAAAATGTAGTTTTGATTTGAAGTTATAATTTTGCTTAAAGTTAAATATGTAAAGTTCAATATGTTCATGAAAGGTTTTGGGTCTTGAATTGCATGAAATAGAGTAGCAATTGAAAAATGAAGACTTCAATAATAAGGCAGATTTTTCGAACCAAACAAACCCAGAACCGCACGTGCGGAAAACAGGGCAGTTTTAAAATGTATTCTAAAATAATTATACCAGCGGGAGCAGGTGCGGGGATGGTCTCGCACGTGCGGCCAAGACCTCCGCACGTGCGGCCCCCTTGAGCATTTCCGATTTCGTTTTTTGCTCCACTTTTCCACTTTCCAGACCTTCGCTTGCATTGTCTTAAAATGTTTTTCATGTGCATTGCATTCATGTCCATTTGATAGACATGAAACAAAATAAAGAATCGAATGAGAACCGAACAAGAGAAAATGAATGGAGATCAAACTATCGAATTGAGTAGTATTGTAAGAATGCGATTGTAATTGTGTTATGCTTGAATTTGTTTGTTTAGGTCGGACGCCGCATCTTTAGTGCATTTTAGCACGTGTTTCAGGAAGCCCACTGTGAGTAACACTGTTGTAAAGATATGGTCAATCGTATTTATTTTCTGATCGGTAAATTATATTGTTTTCTGAAATGATACTTTTCTATCGATTGAATGATGATCTTATTTTGAACAGTATTCATGGCATCCATGGCGTATTGTTATTGTTATTGTCATTGATATTATTATTGTTACAGAGATCTCTGTCAGTTCCAAATCTTGGAACTATTGTTATTGTATGATGGCCATCAATTGATTGTTCGGCCTTTAAGACCTATTGTATTGTTGCTATTGGATGTACCACGTATGACCTATATGAACATGAATCGATTGAATTGAACAATTGAACGATTGATTGACAAATGATATTGATTGAAAATGTTCTAATGATAATTGATTGTTTCAAAGACTGTACAGACATCATTCTTAACCTCTTTACACATCTGTTATTTATTGGGCTTTAGTTCACAGTTTATTATATATATGTAGGTGGCCAGGCACCGGATCAAAGCTAGAGACGTCGACCTGAACCCTATTTTTGTCAAGCCAACTACTGTGCCTCACTGTGAGGTTCTGTACCATTGCATGTCAAGATTTATTGGATGATTCAAATTCACCCTTTTGACATTGTGGTTATGAAATAAGAATTTTTATTGAGTTTTGTTAATTGTTTTTGGCAATGGTATTTAATTCCCTAGCTTTTGTTTTGTTATGAACACATGTGTGTTATGGACTTAAGTGTTTGTATAATTCCAAGTGTGTGAAATTTGTTTTGTTCATTTAAGTCCCCACGGTTCATTGGACGGTATTTGGTATTATTGATTGGCTTCTGTCAGCCCCTTTATATTGTATTATTGTCATTATTGGCCTTCATTTTACGACGCTAAACCTATAGGGGTAAGTTTGAGTTGTGACAGCTGCAGCCCATGCCAGCAGCTAGCACCAGCAACCACACCAGGCCCAGCAGCACACAGCAGCGGCCCATGTCAGCAGCCAACAACTAGCAATAGCATGTTAGCAACCAGCAGCAGGTAGTAGCGCCAGCACCAGCCCAGCAAACCAGCCAGCAGCAACAGCCAGCAAAGCAGATTTTTGGCGTATTATTTGGGCATCCAAATAAAGGAGTTTCGAACTGAAATTTTTACTGTAAAGAGTTCTTGAGAGAAGTGTTTTCCTGACCAAGTTCCGAGATTTTTCTCAATTTGTGGAATTTATGAAAAACCACTATGACTCCTCGGACAAAGGCATGTTTCCACCTGTCAGAGGGCTAATTGCTTAACAAGCATCTCTAAGGGGGCAAGGTATGCTAGCTACCTACCTCCCCGCCCAAATTGGACTTGAAGTGAGCAACCTTGGGGCAACTCAAGGGCGAGCTTTAGGCATCCAGAGGGGTGTCTAGAGTCTCTACGTGGGTTTGGGAGCCCCGTGGATGGTGTAATAATGTAAGCACTGCGCGTGCCTCCCGAGGGAGAGGTTTGAGACATTGTCACCTTTATGCCACGCGTTATGGCATCTTGGGGACTCATTTTAGACCGAATGGGCTATCGAGGCACCACCAAAGGCCTCATGTGCCAACTCAAGTGCTTGGTTTGGGTTCAACCTTGTACGAGAGGATCCCGTGGCTTAAACTAAGTGGTTGGAAGGCAACATCGCATATATAGGCTATCGAATGAAGGCATCAAGCTATGCATTGACTAAGTCCATTGAGGGACTATATTATGCTACAAGTAAGCTACGAATTGAGACGTTGCCTTAGTCATGCTACACGTTGGTGCATCGTTGAGGTGCGCAATGGCCTTGGGAGGAATCTAACACATGTGTTGGCACGAGGACTATGCCGTGGACAAGAGATTGATCCTGGTGGCTTATGAGCTTCGCATGACCAAGTGGCCATCCAATATGCATCTATTGAGGCATGCTTGACCCTATGGCACTTTGAGATGCTATCAAAGACCGAACATGCAATTTTGGCTTGTCGGCCAAGTCGAGGGCTGTTGCTAGCACATTGTTGTGTGGCTAGGCACCTTGATGACATGAACCTAAGTTGGGCGAGCACCTTGCTTAAGGTAAACTTGGCACTATGAAGCAACTTATGATGTGCTTGGTGCACTTATGGCGTTAGGCCTACTTGTGGCATCCGGATGAAGACAGAGCTTCCTTGTGAAGTTATTTTGCTTGATAAAGCATTGGGCCCTAATGTTCAAACATGTGAGATCATCAACACTCAATTTTTCAATGAGCTATGGCAGGCTTAAACTTGATGGAGTTTGAGCGCCACACGGATGAAAAATTGATCCACTGCGCCTCTAAAGGAGTCGACCCATGACACAATGCCCCACCACCTCCACTATTAGAACAAGAAGAATAAATTACAATAAACAATAATTGTTGGCATTTTTTTAATAATAAAAAATTAAATTATATCTGATAAAATAATGAAAATAAAATAATCTTATTTTTAATTCTTAAAGAAAATACAAGACTGGAAAATAGATTACAACATTAGAACATATTATAAGATGGATTCACATGGACATAAAAAAATAATATATAAGAAATAAATTAAATCTAAAAGTTTGAAAAATAGAAGATAAGATATGCAAATCGAAATCTATAGCATTCACAGTTTCTTTAAAACAAATTTGTCGCCTCACCAATGAGTGCTGTACGATTGTGAGCATCTGTCTCCCAAGATACGATAGTTGAAACCAGCTAATATAGAAACACCTCCTAAGTAGTTTCAGTGAATTGATAATGACAGCACTCTCTCATTAACAAGAACCAAAAAAAAGGGGCCAACAAAAAGGAGATAGAAAATTTTTCTTTGAATTTTTCTTTTACGTAAGAAATATTCTCTAATTTCATCTCAAAAACCACCATTTTTCATCTCAAAAAACCTCTCTAAAAACATCTTACTAAATTGGAGGGGAAAGAGCTTTATTTATACAAGTAGGTGAATCCATAAATATGAAGACTATCATCATGAGGACCATCAAATGTCATTAACCAAAGCTATCAATTCTAGCCATTAGAGTTAGAGTTACAAAGGTTGAAAACTTTTCTTGCATTATATATAAAAATAAATATATAATGTTATTTGAATAATCTAACTAAATGGGTTGTAAAACAGATACGGATATTGGGTCATAATCCGATTCAAATCTAATCTCAAACAAAAGTGGTAGATGGGATGAAATACAGAGGAAGTAAGAAAGAAAGATGGAAGGAATGAAAAAGGGTGGGTGTAGAGAAAAGTGATGAAGTTGGGATAAGTTTGAAATTATGGAGTGCGTAGAGAAAAATAAATCAATTTTTAAATTTTTTGAGTATGGAAATAAGGTGGGGGGTAATAAGAAAAAATAGAAAGTGTGTAAATATAAACACTCGTGCAATGCTAGTGTCATCATTCAGTAGGATGTTCCAAGTAAAGTAAGACGAAACCAATCTTATGTCTTATTTGATTGTTTGGCATAAATTAATTAAATATATTTATTTTGGTCGTATTAATTTTTATTTTTATATATTTTTTTATAAAAAATATATTTATTTAGATAAGTTTGAACAACTATAAAAGTTTTCAATTGGTCAATAAGTGGCACCTTGTTTGTCTAATCAAGGATGTCCCCAATGAGTTCAAAAGCTTAAAATCACCACCTAAAACAAAAATAGCCCAACAAGTTTGAAAGATGCGACAATTTTTTTTTTATTTTCTTGGGTTCAAAAAGGATAATTTCAAAACCCAATACAAATTGATATTTCCATTTCATTAGGTTTTTTTTAATGCAAGTTAATAATGACAAAGGAAGTAAGACTAAAAAATGGGTAGGGGTTGTGTGGAACCTATGTGTGTGCTTTGTTTTCAGTTATTTTTAAAAAAATGTTTGGGACTTTGACTCTTACAGTTTTAAAGTAATTCTGACCCTCTATATATTTGTGAGGTCTACTCATATATATGTGAGATTCATATCATAAGTAATTTAAATTTATAAAAATTTTATAAACATCTTACAAAAGTAAGAGTCTCAATCAATACTCTTATTTATTTTATTTTATTTTTATGCTCCCTTCTCACCAAAAAGAAAAAGACTGTAGTATGCACAGAAAGCTGGTTAAAGTGGAGCCCTTTTGGAGACTCGCACCTATCTACAATTTTGAACCAATCAACCTATTTTCTTTTGGGGAGAGCAATTTAAAGAAAATGCAACATCTCTTCTTTTCTTTTTTTTCATTTTTTCTTAAATGTAAAATTATGATTCACCCTTAAATTTTCATTATAACAAAATAATTTAAAACTTCTCCTTTCCATTCAAACCAAACAATACAAAGAGAGTCACCAATTCACATATGAGGAATATTTTATGTGCCGGATTGCAATGGTGTACCTTTTACTCATCGTTTGTCATGCAGTAGAAAGTGGGATTTGAAAAGTCTTTAGCCCTGTTTGATTCCAGAATACAAAGGGTGGGATTGGATATTATATTCTATCATGTTTGTAAATTTTTTTTTAAAGAGGATGTAATATCTCATGGGATTGTATATCCCCCAAAGTGGAGGATATACAATACCACCAACCCCCCATTATATCATATCCCCTTGGTTGGGATATGATTTAAAAAGTCTAATTTACCCTTTTATCTATCTAACATAATATAATTTAATATATTTTTTGAATTTAATATAATATAATTATTGAATTTAATTTAATATTATTGAATTTAATATAATATAAATATTATTGAATATAATTTAATACAAATTTTGAATTTAATATAATATAATATTATTGAATTTAATTTAATATAATTTAATTTAATATAAATTTTGAATTTAATATAATATAATATTATTGATTTAATTTAATATAATTTAATTTAATATAAAATTTTGATTTAATATAATATAATTATTGAATTTAATTTAATATTATTGAATTTAATATAATATAATGTTAGTGAATTTAATTTAATATAATATAATTTAATATAAATTTTGAATTTAATATAATATAATATTATGAGAGCAATCTTGGAAATTACTTGTTTATATCCCATAATATATTTTGTAAAACAAATATGGATAATATATATCCAATCTTATATATCAAGTCAACAAACATGAATTGATATATTATCCAATACCTATATCCTATTCATTATATATCCTAACTAAATCCTACATCATATTATATCATCCATTTTATATCCAGTGAAACAAACAAGGCCTTTGTGTGATTAATTGATGGGTTGAATATTCGGTCATATCAAATTTTAATCATATTTTTTATTATATGACAAGCAATAAATAAAAGGATACATCACATCAATTTAACCATGCGATATACTCATTACATAAAATACTTTTTTCTGATGAATAATAAATAAATAAATAACATAAAATATTATATCATTCTATTAAAGGATTCACTTTTCTTTTCTTCTCTTACCTCTTTTTTGTATATTGCATGGAATTTTTTTATTTATTATTATCATTATTATTATTAATTTTTGTTTTGAGTTGTGGGATGGAAAAATATCAAAACCATATATGTAATCATTAATTTTAAAAAACTTTAATATAATCAAAGCCATACAAACCCCATCTTATCCCCCCCCCCCCCCCCCCCCCCCCGCTCTCTCTCTCTGTCTCTCTCTCTGAGAATTTATCAAAATTAAGCCTAAGAATTGGAGAGTGAAAAAATAATAATAATAATTGTGAAAGATACATCAATATATTCAAGACCTTGATGTATCCATGCTATCTATCATGGTCTCTCACTTGTCATTTTATGTCATCAATGACGACATGTGGAGTCCTATATAACCTTTTTTTTAACTTTTATTTTACACCTTGTCACAAAATAGTGAGAAATTACATATAAATAAGAATGATTCAAAGTATTTGTATTTTTATAAATTAAGCCCGACTCTAGCATGATAAATTAAACTTAGGTTAGGCTTGATTGTCTATAAATTTGAGTTATTTATTTATTTTTATTTTTTTGGCAATTAGGCTAATTAATTTATATGATAGAAGAGAGACAAGGATGAGTGATATGAATATCCAAAAGTCATTTCTGAGTTTTAAAAAAAAAAAAAATTGTATTATATGATTTATATGATAAATACAATTTATTATTCCGATCATTTTAATATCATTCAACTACAAATAATTTATATATATTTATATTTAACAAAAATTTCAAATTGTAGTGTCTCTGTACAAACTCAACTCAACTTAAATTTAATTTATATTTTTAATTTTTATCTAAGTCTACACTAAATTTAAAAATATATTATTTGATTCCTAAAAAATATCAGCTCAACCAAACTGGACCCCAAATTACATGACAAGAACCATTTTGTTAGTTAGCCACTATAATGGCAAAATACAAATCAACAACTTACTACTTTGCGTGGCCCTATTATAAACATGTCCCCCAAAAACCAAATGGCTCACCTTTCATGCACTGTCAATTCATTTATTGACAACAGAATTGGCGTACATCAATTTCTAAGGTTGGGCTTTCCTTTAATTCAGATTTAGACGTATGGGGTGTTGTTCGAGGGAATTGGAGCAGGTGCAGGCACAACACGCCTGTTGTAAGGTTCTTTCGGGCCTGTCCAAATTTATTTTGAGGATTTGAATTTTTTATATTATAAAATTTAGTGAGTATATTATTTTTAAAAAAATTAAATTAATTAAATATACGTAATTTTATGATCAATTTTAATTGTTTTTCAAAAAAATATCAAAATTATACCTATTGTTTATTTGTTTTTAAAACAGCTGTGGTCTTTTTATAGAGTTATAGATGTTTAATTAATCAAATTTTTTTTTTTTATGTACAACAAATTTTATAATATAAACAGTTTGGATTATGAAAATAGACTTGGAACGCGCTTCGAAAGAGCCGCACAACACACATATTGTGCCATAAGGCACAACACCTGTTCTGAATCTGTCGTTCGGATTCTTTGTTATCTACAGAAAATCTCATTTTGATAATTTATATTATTTATTTTGTAAAATTTTTATGTATATCATCTATAAAAAAATGATTAATTACACGAATTACATTTATCAAATTAATTTAATTTTTTATATAAATAATTTGTAGAATAAATAATTTAAATTATGAAAAGAAAGCTACTGCACACCGCCTTTGATTTGACCTAAAAGAAAGCTCAGACCCAGCTTTGAATCCCCGTCAAAGTGTCAAATCAGTATTGAACCTCCATACCATACATCGCAACAAAAATAGCAATTCATTGGCTTTGCTGATTTCTTTTTCAAGTAGTTTTCTTTTGGGAAATTATTTAATAATTTTAGAATATTATCGGTATGTTTGGTTTAATTTTGGAATAGTTTTTAAAAATTATTTTAGAGAGAGAATTTTAAAAAAAAATTTGATTTGTTTAGTTGTGTATTTTAAAAGTAGTTTTAGAGTTTGAAAGTTTGAAATGATTTGATATTTTGTTATAATTGAATAGATGTGTGTGAGAGGAAAACTGATTGAGAATGAGAAAGGAGAAAGAAAAAGTGCTTGATTGATAGGTAAGAAAGAGAGTGATTTTGGAAATTATTTGGAAAATTTACAAACAAACAAAAAAAAATAGAATTTTTTTTCCAAAATCTCTACAAATCCAAACCAAATATACCCTATGTATTTGTACTTTTTAATCAATCATCATTTAATATATTTCCTCATATTTTTCAATCATTTAATACAATACCTCACCTATCTACCTTTTTCACTAATCATAATACTATGAAATATCACGTGTCCATACTCTAAAATTATTGAATAATTACTCGAAAGTATGTGTGTGTTTTTTAAGAATAATAAAATTAGTACTTTTAGGTCTCATCAAAGTAGGACTATAAAAATGCTACGTAGTTCAAAAAACCAAGACTCGAATGATTTGAATTTTTTTTTTTTTTTTTTTCTTTCTCCCTTCCCTTCCTTGCCTTCTACAGAGTTTCATCTCTCTCTCTCAAACATGACTAGAATGAAGTTTCAAAACTAAGGGTTGGTTTGGAATGTGCTAAAAAAGTATACTTTTTGACTTATTGACTTATATGGGTTGGGTTTGGATTGGATTGGATTTGATGTGATGTGTTAGAAAGGTGATGTGATTTAAATAAGATGATGTGACTTAAATAAGATAGTGACTTTTTGATTTTTTGTATTATTTAGGTTATGCCAAACTTGGCCTAAATCAATTGATCTGTGTATATACACAAATCAAAACCAAATTAAAATTAAAAAACAAACCCACAACAACTTATCTGTGTATACAAATCAAAACTAAATCAAAATAAAAAATAAACCTACAAATCAAAATCAAAATCAAATCAAAGACAGATCTGTGTATAGATCTGTGTGTATACACACATAGATTTGTTGAGAGATGAGGGAGAAAGAGACCCACCGTCGTGCCATCACCGTAGCACCATCGCCTCTGTCACGCCGCCATCGCCTCTCCTTTCTTTCTCTCTTCCCTCTTCTCCCTATTTCAGAGAAGGGAAAAAAAAAAATTCTCCCTACTTTAGAGAAAAGAGAGGAGAAAAAAAAGAAAGAAAGAAGGAAAAACGATGTCGTTTTGCAATTCAGGCCAATCAAGCCTCGAAAATTTCAAGCTACCAAGCTTTATTGAAAAATAAAAAAGTAAATTCAACTAAAAAAATTTAGAATAAATTATAACTATATCTTTTAAGATTTATTTAAAACACAATTACTCCCTATAATTCAAGAAATTATATTACATCCCTTAAAATTTATAATTTCATAACAAATAATTCATTCTATTAAAAAATTATCAAGTCAATTAATAGTTTTTAATGATATTAGAAATATATTTTAATTAATAATTCAAATAATTTTATAATTGTATAAGAAAACAATTAAAAATTTCATTTTTTAAATTTTGTTGAATAAAAAATTTCTCGCAAGCAAATATTTGTAATTTTTCAAATCACAAGAACCAATTTATATTTTAAAAAAACCTTAAGGGATATATTTGTAACTTATCCAAAAATTTACTATAAAACCCCACACAAACTTGGATGCCAATTCCCTATCCCAAAAGAAAATAAAAAATAAAAAAATAAAAAAATAAAGAGAATTTATTAGGAAATCTGTTTTCAAATACTTGTATCCCATTAATTCATAATATATTCTATTATTTGGACATTTAGGGCTGGTTTGACATATTTGAAAAAAGTTAAAAAGTCACTATTCTATTTAAATCACATCATCTTATTTAAGTCACATCACTTCTCTAACACATCACTTCAAACCTAACCCAAACCCAACCTATATTTCATAAAAAGTCAAAACGTACACTTATTTAGATCATTCCAAACAACCCATTAATTCACCAAATCTTAATTCTCATATTTAGCCTCCGTTTGGAAAGTGGGCTGGCTCTTTGGCTTTTTGGCTTTTTTGGCTATATGAGCCTGGGTTCAAAAGCTTGGTTTGGGAAGGACTCTTGGCTTTTTGGCTTTTTTGATTTTTTTTGTGAGAGAAGAGTGTATTGATTATGGGGTTGGATGTGATATTTTGTCTGTTGTGGCTCATGAGCCTATTTTGTCTTTTGTGGCTCATGAGCCCAATGAGCCCTTGCCAAACGGACATTTTATGGATAATTTTACCCTTACAACTATTTTTTAAATGCTTTGGTGATTTGTATTAACAGTGTGAACATTCATATCACAAAACATTCACTATCAATCTGAATATTATTATTAGGGTATTTTGGTAACTATGTCACTCACAGAACTTATTAGAATATAAAAAAATAATTTAAACTAAGTAGAACATAAGTAATAAAGAGAGATTTATGAATAAATGCCCCATAAATAAATAACTCAAGTCAAAGGCACAAGAAATACCCACATGAAATAAACTTGCAATTAGCTTATACTCAATGATTTGGTAAATTTTGCCAAAACAAATACAGGAAGCCGCTTATTTATTGACAGAACACAGTACGCTAATTAATACACTCCGCTTGCTTTTCTGAAGAAGGGTCACTTATCAGTAGTCATCAAGCTCATCTGGAAGTAGCCCATAAAACAAGAGAAAATATTCAATTACTCGATCTAACCGGGTAATGTTGCTGCTTCATCTTCATCATCAAGTTCCTGCTCCACCGCTTTAACCTGCACGGGAAGTTTCCAGTAAGGCGAACTAAATTGGAAGATCAGAGAAACCGCCATTTAATTCAAAACTTGATAGTCCAACCAACACAAATGAATTGAAATCACCAATGTGAACTTGCTAATGTAACAAAAACAACATAAAGGCACAAGACTGAAAATATGGACCCGCTGTAAAAGAAATGAAAACTCGAGTCTCAAACTTGAGATCTAATCGAGTGAAATAGCAAATAAAACAAACCGAATTTTTATCAGAATTCCCAGCAATTAAAACAACGGAAAGATGGAAAACAGAGAAAATTATTCGAGCATGGCTTCAACATATGGAAGGAAAAACAAAGAAAAGGGGACTCTAGAACTTACGTCTTTTTAAAAAATACTATCTATCTTAATTTAGTGTTTTCGAGGACTGATATTAATCACTTAGTTAGTTCACTTCTCGTACAGAATATATATATACATATATTGGATGTACTTTAACCATTTGAGTAAGGTAGCAAGAGAATAATGCAATAGTAAAGCCATAGGTATGTCTTCCCAAAAGCTACTCTACTAGTAACTGGAAATGAAACATATTCTTCAGTCACAAGAGAGTGACCACTAGCAAGGGCATAGCAAAGATTTTAGTCAAATAATAGCAACACCTTACCAAGAAACATGCACGGAATTTTTTACTATTTGCCTTTTGTCAACATTTGTGCATCATGTTTTAGTCACAAGCAATGCCACTGACAAAATTGTTTGCACATTTCATGCAAAATTGTCCGGCCAGGCTGACTATTATTAGTATATTCACACCAAATCAAAATGGAATGTAATAATCAATCAAGAATTATATTGGTTACCCTATTACAGACTATCAATAATGGAATTTTTTTATTTTTATTTTTTTTGGTGATAAATATCAATAATGGTGGTGTTGAAGGTTTTCTTTACAAAATAAAACCAAAGCTGTAAGAAGGTTAACATTTGAAGAAATTTACAGAGTTGGTGTTCGAAAAGACCAAATTTGAAATTCCCCAAATCATAAATGCTGAAGTTAAGATCAAAAATCATCTAGAACCAGTTATGCACAACAAGAAACAGTCATCTAGAAATCATACAAACAGATATTATTCAGGGAAAAAAATCAGAAGACATATACATTAATCTTACATTAATACAAGATAATACTTGAGAGAACAAAAAAAATACAACACATACAGATCCAACATTAATCTTTCCATTTCTTTCCACAAATGCAGATTGAACAATCAGTCACCCAAGTCATGGAAGACATATGTTACCTGGAACGTAGATCATCCAGTACATGGAACGGGAATGGGAGTATGGTACGTCACAAACTCTAAAATATGGTACGATAAGGGTAGGCTTGTATATATCACTTAAAAATTTAAGGTACTTCTAGAGAAAATTTTCTTTTTTTTTTTTTTATGCAGCAAAACATTTCTATAAGTATTATGACCTGTGCTTGTTGCTTTTGTCTTGTCAAAACTTAACTCACATTAGATTTTAATTCATTATATTTGTGTTCTTTTTTTTTCTCCCAATGTAACATTTAAGAAAATATATTGGAAAATACTGATGGGATCACTACAGATCACTAAATTTACCATTTTTGAACAGAAATATATCATATTTTGGAACATATGTATCAATACGTAATTCGCTTGGTTATTAGTGTTTTCTGGTATGACTACAAATTGGCTATATGCTACTTCTCCATTTCTTTCCAATAACTAGTGGGAGAGGAGAGGAGAGGAGAGGAGAGGACAATGACAAAAAATATATGAATTTATATAATTTAACTGTGTAAATAACCCTTGATGGAGCAGAATGGCAAAAAATGATTCATGTAGCCAATCTCACTTGAGTGAGACACAAGGCTTAGTTTGGTTTAGTTAACTGATGAGAGAGGAGATGAGACTTTGATTTGGGGAGGAGGGAGGGTGGGAGGCAAAGGGGGAACGGTTTAGAAGCATCGAGATATGCAACATTTTTTGGGTATATGCCAGTTACATCATGGTGTATAAATTTAACATCCATTTAGATGCATAGGAAGGAGGGCACATGTCTAGCTAAGTTCAGAGTATCCTACTCTAGTTAAATTTTTGTAAACATTCTACCGTAAGTCTACTAAATTCGAATAAAACCCTGTTGACCAATACCAGGGATTTCGTCGTGAAGACAGTGTGAGATTAACTCAACAAATCATAGAACACATGACGTAAATATATCATAATTTCAAGGAAAATCATTCAGACAACCTATCCTCATGATTATATCCAAGTTTATGATCTCTCTCCATCCTACTTGTAAGTGTCAGACTACAATCATAAACAGCAAGAATCTAAATAATGACTGTTACCTCAGGCACATAATGCATCAGCATGTTCTCAATGCCAGATTTCAGAGTAACAGATGAGCTAGGGCAGCCACTGCATGCTCCTTGCATTCTAAGTTTGACTATTCCTGTATCTCTGAGGAAAGCAAAATGTGCATAAGAATTAAATTATGCTGTATCACAAATAAAGAAATTATTCAATTCAGTCTTCAGCATTTAAAAAGGGTTTGATGGAAGAAACCTACAGATCAAATCCCCGGTACTCAATATCTCCACCGTCATCTTGTACTGCAGGTCGGATACGAGTTTCCAACAGTTCTTTAATCATTGCAACAATCTCTGAATCATCCTGCAATAGGGACCATGAGAAATGATCACAAGTCTGGGACTAAAACACCATTGAATAGCTGCATATAATCATAAATATTAGCAACAAAATATCCCCTAGGGTTCTAACTCCAAATGTACGTCTGGTTTTCTTTCAACCCTAATCGTTCCTTCAAATGTAATAGCATACCATATCAATGAGCTCTGCACACATTTTAATAGATCTGTAAAATGCAAAATGGATAAATGGTACTCAACTGGCAGTCATATTTCTTTCATAATGCAAATAGACAAAAATATCTTCAGATACTACATTTACTCATCAACATCGCCTATGTAGTTAGTATCTTACATATGCAACTAATAAGGTAATGATACATAGAGACACTTCCAATTGTCACAATAATTCGACAGGCTACGCTTGAAACTGATTAGCCAAGTTTCAGTGAAAGGAGCAACCACAGTTTGTTTTGATTATATTCTTAGCAAGTTGGACACCAATGCAGAAACCCAAGAAACTTTCAATTATTTATTTATTTATTTATTTATTTATTTTTTGATAAGTAAGAAACTTTCAATTATTAACATAACACAACAAACCTATTGGCTAAGTTTACCAGAAAGAAGACAACAAATTTTGTTTTCATTACATTCTTAGCAAGTTGGACATTCATACTAAAAAAGAGAAGACACTTCCAAATATTAACATAATAAAACAGAGTGGATTTGCCCCGTAGGCTAATTTTTGGCGAAGGGAGTCAACAAATCTGTTGTCAACATAATCTTGGCAAGTTGAACATGATAGATACAAGTTCTTTCTTTTGGTGTATGCACACGTATTGAAGGTCCTCATGAGAGGACTTTCACAAGCCTTTTGTTTTATATAAAGTAAATAATGAAATAGTAATTCAAAAACAAAATTTTAAGGGTAAATTACACGGACTCCCCTGAAGTTTGCTTTTAATACATTACACTGACCTCTCCTGTTAGTGTTTGTCTGTTAACGTGGTTAACAGAAATGATTGAATTACTCTTTTAAGCTTTTACTACTTTTCTCTCTCCTCCACTCTTTCTTTTCAACCACAACACTCCTCACCAACGCCACCTTCCACCCCCCACCCACCCACTGTGAACCATGAACCACCCATAGTAGATACGGACTATAGTGATGGGATTCGTATGTTCGCTGGTTTTAATTAGTGGAAAATAAGGCTTCACTTTTTGAATGTCATAATGCAATTCTACATATAAACGTGGGTTTGTTTAGATGATCCTAAAACTCTTTCTTTGATTGAGTTCAGCACTATTGGATATGAATGTTGAACTTCAGTTTGTTATTTGATACAGTTTGTTTGCTAATAAAATGAACATAAAGAATGATATATTTTGATGACTTGTTTGTTTCCTACCATCTCTCTGTTCCCAGTTTTCTCAGCAGCCAACCTAAGGATAATTTTTTACTTCTGCTTTTGGGAGCAGGGTGCTTTAAAAGATTTTCCAAAAAATAAGAGGTGCTGGTGGTGTGGCAGTGGGGTAGTATTGGTGATAGTTACTGTCATCAAAAGCCATTGTAAAGAGAGAAGGAACAAGTGGAAGGAAGGAAGGACAAGAAGAGATGATGGTGGAGTAAAGGCAGAGGTGGGTGTTAGTTGGTGGCTGGAAGTGGGTGATGGTCGTAGAGGTCGGGTGATTCTGGGTTTGTGGTTAAGAAAAAAAATTACAGATGGAGGAGGGAGAGGGATATGACTGGTAAGAGCTAAAATTAGAATTTTAATAAATTTAATTGTTTGACTCAGCATTTTCCATTAGTTGACTAATGGAGGAGAGAAATTGTTATACGACTCTAAACCTCAAGGCGGGGGATGTAATTTCCCTAATGTCAGGGGTATTAACATAATGGAGCCAAACCTCAAAGGGTGTCAATGTAATCTACCCTTAGTTAAAACTACAACAATTTGTGACAAGAGCCCATATGTTTGGCACAGTACACACTGCTCATTTCAGGCACAAAGGTGCACCAAGGCATGACACAAGTGCCTCAGACCTTGAATCATGAACTTGGAGCAATTGACTTGCAAAGTCACACCTCAAAGATGTTTTCTTGGGGATTCTTCAGAATCCGTCAAAGTACTCTCACACCAAGACTGGGAATCAGCAAGCATCAAAAAATTCATAAGCATAAGACTAAAGTTCAAAGGCATACTTCACTAATAGCTGTGTCCATGGAAGCTGCAGTATTAGCGTCCAAAAAGAGAGGCTTCCCAGAGGAATAGAAGTCCATAATTGCAGCAAAAATTTCGGGCTTTAAAATATCCCAGGGAGCATCTTCTGATTTTGTTACAGTTATAAAATCTGATCCAAAGAAAACTCGAGTAATTCCTGTATTAGCAAAGAATAATTAGTCTAACTCATCGACCACCACGCAAATATTTGTAAGTACATGAGAAGTTACAAAATGGTCAATTAACCAAGAACAAGCATACAAGACAAAAGTGCATGCTCTTGTGATCAAAGTTCAAGGAATAACAAAGACATGTTTCTGGAATAACTAATTCACTTTCAGGCTCATCCTAAAACCTAAATTAGAGAGCAAACAATAAAGAGTTATTAAAGGCATAATCCTACCTATGGTCTCCAGCTAAATCTTAAGAGTTAAGAGTAATAGTGACTATCCTTCCTCTACTGTTTGATGATATGTTCTGGTGCCTAATAATAATAAATAATCTGCCTCTCATTCGAGGCTAATTTACCTTTAAAACATAAGCAAGAAAAGCAAAAGGAAGAGAAAAACAGAAGAAGATGACGAGTTCTTCAATAAGTAGGTCAGCCACACCCAACTTGTTTTGCCTTTCCATCATATGCAGGGAAAGCGCACACAATAAAACCTTGTTCCAATTATTTGAAACTCACTCTTGCACTCTCTAAGCCAGATATGCTCAAATGCAACCTCATGCAGTTCTTCAAAGTCTATTGGTGGAACTTTTATAGGTTGTTACACCACATAAGTAACATTTATTTTTTTTTTTTTTTTGGGGATAAATAAACAAACTCTATAAAGAAAGCATCACGATGATGCAAGGAATACAAAACACCTCCAATTTGGGGAAAACACCATCCCTTGACCAATTACATCATTCAAGAAATCTAACAAAGCAAACATATCCAGATCTACCTTCCTCTCCAACCAACTATACAAAACAACTAATGGACCACTCTCTAACCAAGATACACAGTGTTGAACCTCTTGAAAAGTTCGCCTATTCCTCTCCACCCAAACTAACCACATCAAGCAAAGCAGAGCCAATGACCAAACCCACCCTCGACAACGCCTAACCTGAGGCCCCCACCAACTCCAAAGCATATCCATCACCCTCTATAGCTGAACCCAAACAATCCCCAAAAGAGAGCAAATGAGCCCCCACAACCGAGAAGCCACAAAACAATGTAAAAACAGATGATCTATCGACTCTATAGTAGCACAACACATACAACTCCGATTAAATAAACTATGACCACGTCGTACCAAATTATCAATTGTGAGATTCCGTCCTGAGGCCGCTGTCCACATAAAGAAAGCCACCTTAGATGGAACTCCCAGCATCCAAATACTCTTCCAAGAAAAATCCTTCCTCACCTCGCCCACCAAGCTCCAATAGAACGACAAAACAGAGAACTGCCCCTTTGTGCCCACACCATTCCACACCAAAACATCCCCTCCCCCAACTCCAGTAACCCCCAACCCATACAGAAAACCCCACAACTCCACCAACTGATCAACCTCTTAATCCTAAACCTACTGCCGCAATTGAATATCCCAAACCACCACATCCCCACTCCCCTAGATAAAATGCCACCGTAGCCTCCCGATCAGCCACAATGCTGAAAATCAAAGGAAAGCGATCCTCCAACAAAGCCTCACCACACCACCAATCCTTTTAGAAACGCACCCTCCTCCTATCACCCACCTGGAATCCCATTCTATCCCAAAACTCCATCCTCCCCAACCAAATCCCTTTCCACAAATTGCACCCATAAGTACCAATCACATCCCCAAACCCCCACTCCCCACACCCACTCCATATTTAGCAAACACCACCCTCCGCCAAAGACGGTCATGCTCTTACACAAACCGCCACATCCACTTTCCTAACAATGCTCTATTAAAAGTTATCAGACTCCAAATCCCCAACCCCCCTTACCTTTTTAGGACAACAAATATGCCCCCAGTTAACCAAATGATACCTAAAATCTTCCCCTCCACTACCCCACAAAAAATCTCTTTGAAATTTCTCCAACAGGCGTGCCACCAACACCGGAATAAGATGCAGACATAAAGTAAGTAGGAATGCCACTCTGCACACTCTTAATCAAAGTCAACCTCCCCCCTTTTTGAAAGATATTGCCTCTTCCATCTTGCCAACCAAAGTTGAACCCGCTCCATAACCCCTTTCCACACACTTTCGCCTTAAACGGTGCCCCTAGCGGCAAACCCAAATAAGACACCGGAAAAGCCGACACCTTGCAACCCAAAACCACCTCTAGCATTGGTAGATTATCAACCTCCCCCACCAGAGTCAGCTCCAGCTTCCTCAAGTTAACTCAAAGACCCCGAGACCGCCTCAAAACATAGCAAAACACATCTCAAATACCCCACCTGCTCTGCTACAACCCCATAAAAAATCAAAGCATCATCTACATACAATAGATGAGAAACACAAATGGGCGCCCTAGGCAAAGAACCCACCGAAAACCCCTCAAACAAGCCTTCACAGACTACCCTATCCAGCAATCTTCTCAAAGCCTCCATCACTAAAAATGAATAATAACAGTGACAAAGGATCCCCCTACCGCAGATCTCGATGCATCGAAAAAAAATCCCGCCGAAGTACCATTAACCAGAACAGGCATCCGCACAGTAGAAACACAGAACTTAATCCACTAATGCCAAGTCCCCTCAAAACTCATGCGGTCCAAAACATACCATAAGAACTCCCAACTAACATTGTCATAAGCCTTCTCTATGTTCAACTTACAAATCAAACCAGGCCACCCTTGTCGAATCTAAGAATCCACGCACTCATTAGCCACTAAAACTGCATCCAAAATTTGTCACCCACCTACAAACACATTCTGAGATTTGAACACAACATCCAGCAAAACTCCCCTAAATTTATTTGCCAAAACTTTAGCCAATAGCTTATATACACTCCCTAGCAAACTGATTGGCCTAAAATTTTGAATATCCTCATCTCCCATTTTCTTAAGAATCAAAGCCAAAAAGGTCGCATTGAAGCTCCTCTCAAACTGCCCAAACACAAAGAAAGCCTCCATTGTCGCTATCACATCCACCTTAACCAAACTCCAATAATGTTGAAAAAATGTCATAGTAAAACCGTCTAGGCCTGGCGCCTAATCTCCACTCATCACCCCCAAAGCCCTAAACACCTCCTCTTTTATAAAAGCTCTCTCCAAAGCCATCCTATCCTCTCCTGAGATCATATCAAAATGAACCCCATCCAACCCTGGCCGCCACTCCCTTTCTTGCGGCCGAAACAAATGTTGATAAAAGCCCACTATCCCCCTCCTGATTTCCTCATCTGTATTCAAATCTCAATCGTCCACACGCATCCTACTAATCTGATTAACCCGGCGATGAGCATTAGCCATCCGATGAAAAAACTATGTTTCGGTCAACCATAAGCATCTAGATTTCTGTCTATAAGCCTGCTCCTCCAAACGGGGAAATACAAACAAAATCCTGTCTAGCTACTTCCTTCCTGACAACATCATCACTAGATAACCCCCATAGAGCCTCTGTCTCATCTAGGCACTGAAGCAAAGACATCACTTCTGCCTTTTGACCCTCTATCCGACCAAAGACCTCCTCATTCCAACCTTAAGATCACCCTTTAGCAATTTCAATTTCTGGGCCAATACACAACTAGGTGATCCTCAAAAAAACATAACTATTCCACCACCCACGGACCATATCCAAGAAACCATCCGACTGCAACCACATGTTCTCGAATTGGAACGGCGTTGGACCACTACAAATCCCCCCACTATCAAGCAAAAGGTGCCAATGATCAGACATTGGACGAGGAAGAATCTAAACCACCTCCGAGAAACGTTCCTCCCAGTCACTAGAAATAAAAAACCAGTCAATTCGAGACAAACTCTGTCCTTTCAACCAAGTGAAACTCCCCCTCTGAAGCTGCAAATCAATCAATTACAACTCATCAATGAATGAACAAAAATTCCACATAGAACTCAACACTCAAGAACTCCCCACCTTCTCTGTCGGGCCACCTTAGGGCCAGTTTCGCATCACCTAAAAAATCCAAAAAGCCAAAAAGTTATTAAAAAAGCAAAAAAGTTCATACTATTTACCTCTATTTTGGCGGGAAATCTGTCAATTGAACAAAAAAAAAAAACCATAGTTTTGTGCAGCCACAACTTCCCAAGTCAAAAAGAAAACGTGGCACACTTGTAGTCACACATTCCAATTAAAAATAAAATAAAAAATTTGAAAAGTGATAGAAACTGTGCAGTGCAGTATTGCTGCTTGTGTCAGCGAGGGTAATTTCGTAATTTTACAATTTTATACAATATTTTAATACACATTTTTTAGTAAAAAGTCAAAAAGTTATCCCAAACCACCATATTTTTTCCTCTACTTTTTAATCCAAAAAATTAAAAAGTGCACTTATTTAGGACATTCCAAACAATCTCTAAAATCACCCCCCACACACCATGGCTCTGACCAACAAAAAGCCACACTCTCTAATTCTTCCAGGAACTCACCTCGATCTATACTTCGGACCGGACCATACACTCCCATGAACACTCATCGAAAATTATCCTCCAAAACAAGCAAGACACAGAAAAAAAAAACCCCATCTCCTCCTCCTCCTCTTTCACCACTTTCTTATCCCAACAAAGAAGAACTCCGCTCGTTGTACCCAAAGCCGGCAAGTACATCCACTCCACAAACCTCCCACCCCAAGTTTGACACACCATCTCCTCCCCCAGCACCTTCATCTTTGTCTCCTGTAAACACACAACATCAACTTTTGCACTATGCAAAACCGCCCTCATCGCCACTCTCTTATCCCTATCATGCAACCCCCATGCGTTCTATGACAAAATTTTTAACTTCATTTCAACAAAAGTGGTCCCCCACGGGTTCTCCTTGATCCACGCACCGTCTTCACCTCCCCATGATCATAATTAATGGAGCATTCTAAATTCCTAAGCTCTCGATTCCCTTTATGAAGAATATCTGACGGAGTTACCATCTCCTTGCTAGGAGACCCCTGCTGCCATGATGCCTCCACTACTGAAAATAGTCTCAAGGCCTCCGATGCATACCTAGATCCAAGCTCATTGTCCCTAGAATCATAGCGAACAACCATCTCAAAACCCGTCGTCAGCTCCACCTGATTTTACTTATCGGATTCCTTATTTGTCGCGACCTCACCTATCGAAGGTGGGTTTAAACCAAGGCTCAATTTGCTGAAGATTTAGGTCACCCAAGCGCTCAACCCATCTCTAGAAAAAGGCCCATGTGATATTGAGCCCACACCACCACCAATCTGCCCATCTCCTTTCCTCTAGCCCACATCTTGATTCTCTGAGACTTGACCCACCAAATTAAACCAACGCCCGAAGATGTCTAGCCCATTCACTTTATTTTCCCCCCTCTCCAAACAGCCTAACTACTAGCCACTCCATTGACCTCCACCTTTGGGATTCCAGACCTAAGAAAGCCCAGCTCGTGTACCCAAGATCCAAGGATCCTTCTGCCTTAAATCTCGGCTAGAATCCCAATCATCGAATCTCTGAAAATCATGGTTTTCCATCCTTGGCCCCTGACGAACCTTTGTCTCCGGCGATCCCCAAGCTACCACCACCGGCCCTTCCTCCGACCAAACTGGTAAAATGTACTTTCATCAACTCCACCGAACGTAAATTTTCACCGAAGCACCCATCTCTGACCGTCACACCTTTATACAAACAACACCCAGAGCTTCCATAGCCATTGTCTCATCATCCACCTCCAAAAATGTTCCACAACGATCCCCGATCGCTCGAAACACCTGTTCCCCTCTGAGGTGCACTGGAAGACCCAACACCTGAACCCAAAAGCTTTGCGACAGTGGGGCCAGATCGCCTCTTGCACATAGTGCCACTGGCGACCACCAATCAAGCAACAACGATCGACCATCCACTACCCACTTGCTCGTATGGATTCATGCAGCGTCTGCCCTGGTCGGAAATGCAAAGAGCATGAACTGGTCGCCTACCGCCTTGACCTACACCCCCCCATGATTTTCCATGTCTAATATGCCCACTCCGACAAACGTGGCATCTCCATCCCTTTCTCCCCCTAGAGTACCCACTCTACCCACCAAGCTAGAGTCTAAGAATTTGACCCAGCCCTCTTCTAATCCTTGACAAACCTCTACGTCGTAGCCGCGAGCCCTAAGGACAACCACTGCCTCCCCCATCGGCCATGCTTTACTTCTTAGCAACTGTCCACCACCTCTTGGCTTGACCTACCTATTTCCACTAGCAAAGCCTTTAAGCACCAACGCAAAACCTTCCCACCCATCTCCAAAAGAGGGTTTTGGAATGAAAATCTGACTCCAATGGTCACCCATTTGCACCACCACCTACATCGTAGCCCCGGTTTCCTCCAACCGCAGCCAATAAGCCACACTCCGTCGACCACCAAAAACTCGACCTATAAATGCACCCTTCATATTCATCTTAGATGCCTTGTGTAGATAACCCACCAGCCATTTGATCTCTCCGCCAAATAGCTCTATCGCCCTACGTAACCCCTGGCCACGCTTGACAATGTCCACTTGCCTTCGGCCAATCGAATCAGCCTACCCCTCTTCAAGTTCAAACGACCAATCCGCTAGAAACAATATCTTCCGGTGAGGCCCCTCCTCGAGTTTCAAAGGGAACATCTCAAAAACCTTAACTCTATAAGTAACATTTAATTATGATCTTAGCTTTATTTAAAGGGTCCACAAAAATTAAAGAACCAACTAGAGTTCCCTAAGACAAGTGAAAGGCGATTCTAGGTGTAATATCGATTCAATAGAATATTGTACTGATTATAACTGGATGAATTTGTGTTGAAAGATTATTTGTGTCCTTCACATTCCAATTAGTTCTCCCACAAAAGCTTAGTGGGGTAGAGAGAGAGGAGAGATGGTCGAACCTACATTGCAGGTACTCTGATTCAGTATTTGGATGCTTAGTGGGGTAGCGAGAGGAGAGATGGTCGAACCCACATTGCAGGTACTCTGATCCAGTATTTGGATAATTGAAGCCCAGAACATTCTGCTACCAGCACAGTTTTTTTTCTGCTTCCCCTTTTCATTGTTTTACTTTTTCTCTTTTTTTTTTTTTTAAATAAAATTCTTATACAGTGCCATTTGTACAACAATAAGCTGGGAAGTTTAAATTCAAAGAGACATGGTTATGGCACTCTACATTTCATGAATTTTCAGCATAAAAATAAATATGGCCGTCCTTACCTGATTTAAGGGATTTCCTTATTTCCTCATCCTTTCTCTAAAATAAAGTTCTTAAAGTGCAAAACCAATAATCATTTCGATGGTTTTCCAAATAATTCAAAAGACACTCATAAGTCATGACAATCACCTTAGTTTGGGCATCAAACCACCAGTCGTATGAGATCTGTTAAGCATGAGAGCTTGTTCATGTAAGAGCCAAGAGAATTCAACATTGGACATTTATTTGTTCATCTTGAGATCGCCAAATAACAACAAACAACAATGCCTATTTTGTGAGAGAACAGGTAGAGTGAAAACAATTAGATCCAAAAATCCATTGGAATTATCACAATGAATGAAGAAAATTCTCTAACTTCAAATATCATTACACTCAACAACCTAATATGGGCCTTCAATCAAACTACTAATTTAGCAAACTCAATAAAGAGCATAAAAATACACTTGACAATCTAGGAGCCCCTCTCTATCCTTCCTTCATTTCGGGGTTTGTGAAATCCTAAATTCCTCTTGAAGAATTATTTTCCTTCCTTAGGCTTTTTTGCTATTCTTCCATTTGCAATTTAATCTACATCGAGCACAATATCTCAGTTACTTTAGGAATTTTTTTTGGTCCTTCTCTTACTCCCTCCTCCACTTCCTAATTTTTTCTGATTAATTAATGTAATTTGATTACAAAATCGATATTCCATCCTAAGTCACATCCCGTCCAGATCAGGACCATAAAGTACATCACACTAGATAAGTGACTCCTGAGCATTCAAGCATATCATTTAACCAAGGAGGTTCCTTTGTCATGACTTCACCTCATCTTAACCAACCAACCCCGCCCCCCCCCCCCCCCCCCCCCCCCCCTCCTTCTACCCGTAGGAACAAACACCACATAAAGAAGTTCAAGGAACTCACCCATGGCCTCCAATTCCCAGTCTCCTATCTCACATAACTAAGATGTTCCTCATTGTACCTCTAGCTACTACACAACCTCACAGCTCACAAACTAAGAACTCTAGAGGTTTCTCTCCAGCTCATTGTTCATGTTTTAAAATTTTTTTTGTCTCTTGCAAGAAGCCGACATCTACTCTCCAAGCTTAGATAAGTGAATCAGCTACTTTCCTCTTATCTGGGCAATTAAGCCCCCCGCAGATGACGTAACAAAGTTTTTCGACTTCATTTGGAATTAAAAAAGCAGTGACCTCTCCCCCCTACCAGCACTTCCCACCCACTAACTATTTTTCCTCGGCTTTGACCGTCATAATTAATTGTGCGTGTCAACGTTTTCAACTCCCTTTATCTTTTCGAGTGAATAGAGCCTCCCTTGAGTACTTCTTAAACCCATTGAGAATAAGTGTTTCAAATATTATGAATATGTTACTAGTTTCAACATTGTCAAGTTTCATCCCAAAATTGCAGTTCAAAAGTTATAGCCAATCCCTCACATTTACAAATCCCAAGTTAGTAGCTGGTTTTATCCTTAGGAACCACATCAAAATGAAAAAATCTGACAAAAAACTTTTTTAAAACACTTACACAATCCAAAATATTTGAAAACACAGTCTCAATGCAATGAGAACTGCATTAATCTATGTAAATCTAACACCTATAACAATGTAGGCATGATATAACAATACATATGACAACACTAAGTCCCTTGTACAAAATTATATTGTTCTTTTAAAATTTTATTTCTTAATTGTGTATTTACATCTCTTTTGAAACTTCCTAAAATTTAATTTCAAAAATAGCATCATCGTTCAAAAAACTGGTCAGTTTGTATTGGTTTTCATCCTGTCCAATTCGGAATAGACCGTTTACTGATGAGAACAAAGCTCGCATACCGACGTGTCAGTTTGAACCCATAATGGTTGGTTCATAATAATAACAATTAACCTTTTAACTTTTGGCCTTTGGGGCACAACTACTAGGCTGGCCAAGTAAATTTTAGTTCCTCCACCACACGTTTCAGTTTAGAGCCCTTTGCTTTACTTTTATGAAGAACCTAGTGAGAAAAACTTACATGTTCTAGCAATGTGGGACACAAGCACCCACTAAAATAGTAATGCAGAAGAAGGCATCCAATACATGTTCTACTTACGTGGATAGCCGACTGGCACATTTTGACTTCTTTTCCATTATTTATACTTTCAAATTCAAACTAATTGAATTACTCTAAAAACTCTACATATCAAACCATTTTAACATTAAAGAGACAACCATATGATCAACCATAGAAATTTTAATGCTTTAAAATGAATAAAAAAATGTGACAAATTAGGCCTAAAAGTGTCAAATAATACATATCATTGATTTTAGAGAAGTTGATGGTTTTAAAAAATTCACAACCGCGACACTCAATTCCCAATATGTATCATTCGATACCCCTAATACTGATAAACTGTGATCAATACCTCTACATGTTCCGACACCGCAATTTAGAACCATGCATACCATACAAATAAAAATTCTTTTTTTTGGGTGGTGTCAGTAGCAGAGGGGGGGCAGACAAATGAATTCATTAATACTTGTGTATTACGGAATCTCACCATGCCCATCAAAAATGGCATTTAAAGAAAAATAGGGGATACAAGGGTTGATCCTCTTAAGAATAAAAATAGATAATAAGAGGCATAACCAACCCTTCATTGTTTTTCAAAACATGAAAAATGGGAATTGTCTCCTAAATGTCAGTTTCAGCACTTCACTCCCTTTACCAAACTAATAGAAGATAAAGATGGTACATTCTATTTGTCAATAAAAAGGTAGCATAAACTAGCAGGTAATTGGTTCAACAAATAAGAATCCCAATTGATCACAACAATACAGGAGACAAGAAAAGCAAGCTAACCATCAATCCCATACAGGGCCTTTGCTAGTGGTGAATTCATGGCTGAACGAGCATTAGGAAAGTCTGCACTCCCAACTTCCATGACTGGCTTCCCAGGATAGAACATGAAGGATGAAGGATTGGGAGTCGATTGTGTTTGGATAAACATGGTCCTCCTCTGCCCTGCCCAAGGTAACATTGCCATAAAATAAGACTGTACAGAAATCAGCACTTCCTCCATAGTATGCCAACAGTTTGTAATCACTGTTTTTTTATTATTATTATTATTATCAAGAATTGAAAAATCACTACACGCTCCAAAGAAAATAATAATATCAAATGGAAAGAGCAAAATTATTGATATATAGTCAGTGGGACTAGAATTAAGGGAGGGCCTAGGTGCACGCAGAGTTAAGGTTGCATAATCTAACCAGTTAGCAAAGCCCACAAACCCCATACTATCACTAGAATTGTTATACCATGGCATGGCTTCTTTCCCTCTTTTTTCCTTACTATGTTATTAATTAATAAACCTCCTTTCAGTTGCAAAGAAATGAAGAAAGATAAAATAAATCAGAATTTTGAACCTTAACTATTTCAATAGTCAAGACGTGATCAGAGATGCAAAAGGATCCTTGCCCCTTCAAAAAATTCATATATTTTGTTTATTTAACAACAAATTCTTCCATACCACATTTTCTTTCCTCATTTCACTTATATATTATATATACGATTCTGATTAAGAGGCAAAGTTTAAAACTAACTCACGCTCCTTACTTCCCTGCCCCATTGCATACATATTTCCCCCACTCCCTCTCACACGTCCACCTTTATCTTTCCAAAGGCCTCACATAGGTTTGGTTGCTCAAGAGAAAAATTGTGTAAAATGGTGAGAAGATAACTCTTCTAAAAACACATGGTTCTCCTTTCTCACCAAATCTCACTAAAAAATGGCAAAAATTTGTGAGAAAGAAAACCAGCTGAATGTCAAGTTTTCATAATAACAAAATTATAAATCAAACTATGAAGGAAGGAAAATAAATCACGCACGTATCCTGACAATAACAAAATTATAAAATCAAACTATGAAGGAAAATAAATCACGCACGTATCCTGACAAGATGAGGTTATTTTGGAAAAAAAAGATAAAATCCTTTCTTTTTTTCTAGTGTAACCAAACAAACAAGATAGATGAGAAACCGTACCCTTGTCTTTCTTACTTGACAAAACAGAATATTTTCTTTTCTTTAGGTGAGAAGCACAACCTTTTTTGTTTTCTCACCTAGTGTTTGTAACACTGTCAATGTTTATATCTTCCCCAAGGAGAGTTTCATATTTTTGGGACAATTCAGGTTTCAAATTTGCACAACACACCAGCACCCCTGCTGTTCACCGAACTGTCCCCAGGCAAACTTAAAGTGAGGTAAGAGCACATTAGTCTCTAGTTCCTTTGGAAACCAAAACAACTTTCTCTTCTTTTTCACAAGCTTTTGGCCATTCCATCAAATTCCCACATTAAAATATGTACAAAACGTCAATTAGCCCTTCTGTTGTTTCTGGGTTCTCCACAATTTCAACATTCTACACTCTGTAGACAGCTAACTTCTCCACATCATAAGTTTCACTCCATACTCATTAAAGTTTGGCATACTTAAAATCTAAAATTCCAATCCCACAACAGAAACATTATTATGCTTAATCAATACAATCTGAATCAACAAAAAAACTTGCCAACAAATCTCATTTGCAGATGACACCAACACTTCCTATACAACATCTAATATAGAGTTTTCAAGCTGCAACTGTTTGGGGCTTCAAAAACTGTCAAAAATCAATTTGACTGGTTTTTATTTTCTTTTTCTTAATAACAAATTTTTCATAGATTTGGACCCAGCAATCAATTACCAATACATAAATAAATTTTACAAAAAACACAAACATATACATATATGCATCTCAATATTTTGATTTTTTTTTTCGTTTTCTTGTTTATCTGAATAACAAGAAACCAAATTACCTCCAAAAGCGTCCCATTTTGAGGAGTGCAATGAAGAGATAGGTGTGGATTTTAATGAAGTGAAACCAGAGAAAGCTTTGAGGATTTGTGAAGTCGAAGAAGACGCTGTGGTTGTTGAAGAAACGAATAAGAGGCGAGTAGAGGCATAGCGAGCACTATTTCGGGAACAAACATCTGACCTTCTGCAGAGACCGTGCCGCACCAATCTTCCAAAACCCTTCATCACCTCTTCTCCTTTCTTCTGCAAATTCGCTGTCTGCTTCAAAAACAAACTAAACACTACGTTTGGGAAAAGAAATTCGCTATCTGCTTCAAAAAACAAACTAACACTACGTTTGGGAAAAAGAAAAAGAGAAAATGATTACTTATGGTTGTGATTTTTTTTTTTTTCTTGTTTGATAAGTGAGAAATAAAAGGAAAAAATAATTGTGATTTTTTTCTTTTTTTTATTTGGTTAGATTTTATAAGAGAAAATAAAAGAAATTATTTTATATTATATTACTAAAATAATTTTTTTATATTTTGTCAATCATGTTTTATGTTATATTACCAAAATAATCTTTTACAGAGACAAAATGAATATTATAAAAATATAAAATTCTATTAATTTCTTTTCTCTTCTAATCTCTCTACTTTTGGAAAGATTGAAAATGAGGGTTATAATTTATCTCTATTTCTCCCCATTTTTCTCTACTTAAGTTATCTAAATAAGTAAGAGAAATATATATTTCTCCTTTTTTTTTTTTCTTTTCTCACAAAATCACTCCATCCAAACATGTTCTTAAAGGGATTTTTATTGATAAGCTTTATTTGGAGATTTTGGAAGGGGTTTAAAAATAAATAAATAAAGAAATTTATATATAATTCGGTGAAATGTGTTTCTTATTTTATCTATTCTTTTTTTCTTTTTTCTTTCTGTATTTCTTTCAAAATCCCTTGACTAGTTAGAGATGTTCTAACCGATGAGTCCATGAAATTTGTAGCCTAGTTAATATCGGTGTCTATATTTTATTCGATGAGATTTTTTTCTTATTTATATTATTTGTTTGATTATTATACTTTTATCTCTATTTTCTATATGTTTTATAGACCAAAAAAAAAAATACACGTTTCTTTTTTTACTCTCTTTCGGTTTTAGTGGTTATCATTATTCACTCTTTTGATTCTGATTTAGTTTCACTCATGTTGTAATATTGTTTCGTTGTGGTAGGGTTTTGTTACTATGGTATGAAGACAACAAATCAAAATTGTGTGTGTTGCATTAGTGTTGATCGTTTGTGCTCTTTTTTTTACATAATTGTGTGAAGTCAATCATTGATCCGATTAAGAGAATAAGTACATAATTAATTATGCAAAATCAATCATTGATTAAAAGGAGAAAATGAGTATATAATTTCTTCTCAAGGTTAGTATCGTTTTGTTTAAGGATACATATTTATTTATATTTGAATTTATATAAAGGATTGTATGCTTTGTTTTTTACTTTCAACTTCATTTTTTGGAATACATTATTTATGTTCATTTTCTAGAATACATAGAGATGTAAGTTTATTTTTTTCAAATGAGCTTATGATTTTTTTTTGCTAATACATGCACACAGAGCTCTGATTTTTGGATGTTGTGAATACTCATATTATGTGAACCAGGGACAGAACTACATATAGACCTACAGGGGCCCTGGCCCCCTGCTTTACACAAGATGCTCTGCCATATATAGATTTAGTTCAACACACCAACTTCTCCTATGGGCCCTCTTCCATCTTATAATTTTAACTATTTTCTTTAACAGTTCTTTATAATACACTAATAGTATAATATATAAAAAAAATGTTATTATAGGAAATATATGATTTCTTTTTTTATGAAAGTTTAAAATATTTGTAGTGTTATGTGTAGTAAATATTACGAGTAGTTAATTTATGTTGTGCATCTCTAAAGTGAAAGTTAAAGTGAAAATGAAAGTTATGAATTATTATAGTTACGATATGAACGGTGTAGTATAAATCTTGCGAATTATTTGTAATGCAAAATGTTACAAATTATTTTGGTGAAAGAAGTTGCAATTTGTTATGGTTGTGCTACAGACATATATTATGATACAATATGCACATTTTAAAGAGTGCACACCATGATAACTCCCTAACATATTATATTTTAAAATATATTTTTAATTATATTATTCACTTTATAAATGAAATTAAGTTCACAATTTTTGTATCTCATTAGCCCAATCATTATTTATCGCTACTACAATATAAAAACTCTCATTGATTAGTGATGCCATAAGGTAATATTAATGTTACATCAAATATTTAATAAAAATAAGATTTTATCCATTTTCAATTTATAGCATGAAAAATCACAATTGTTTATTGCATGAAAATCCATTGATTTAAATCTAACCTCACGTATCTTCCTATATTTGTTTTTGGTCCCCCCAATGATCGAATTCTGGGTACATCCCCAATGTGAACAATGTGAATGCTCACATATTATTAGTTATATTTAGGGATGGCTATTTAAATTCGATCCACAGAGGCCCGTCCGTACCTGCCTGAATGGGGCAAATTTTAACCGCTCCGACACATATGCGAGGCGAGAGTGAATTATGTTTTATTTCCATTGATCCAAACTTGACCCGATATAATTAATAATAGATAAATAAATAATATATGTATATATAATATAATTAGATATAAGAAAATAATGTTAAAAGTTGTTGATTTTGTTTAAGCATAAATAAATAATAACCTTAAAAGTCTCACGGTTTATATATGTGAAAATAAAAAAATTACTTAGTGTGCTAAAAATTTAAATGGTTCTTAATTTTTTTGACTATTTGAAATGTGGTTGTATATCCGCGGGTATCGGGTATCCGCGGGGATGAGGTGGAAAAATTTCCACTCGTAGCAGGGGTGGGCAGTGGCAGGGGTGGAGTTTGTTGGCGGGGGTAGGAGCAGGGAATGGCAAACCTGCCCCGTGACCATCCCTAGTTATATCATTATGAAAGACTATATGTATGCTGTTTATTGCTGGTATATTTTGTGGTTTGAATCAAATCATCGAACTATTTGAATATCAAACCATTGATTTTAACAACAAAATTATTTTGAATAATCGTATTGTCTTTTCAATTAAAATGTATTGTTACACTATATTATTTTTTCAGCCATGGAATCATCTTACATTATTATTGTTCATTCATTGAGTTGGAGCAAAAATATATTTATTATTTATCAACATTTTTCTATAGCCTTGATTCAACTAGCAATGGTAGTTAGTTATTTGCTGGGTTGTCAAACTTACTCTTCTTTTATTTTACAAGATTTTGAGGAGTAGAGTTGCTCAAATTTTTACTTGTGGGAACGCCAAGAGTAGGAATATGATTTTAAGTTAATTTGAATTACTATTTTATTAGTGGATTATAATAGCGGACTTGCTGGACAATTTCACATATTAAG
This sequence comes from Camellia granthamiana, assembly GCA_036172215.1. Lineage (NCBI taxonomy): Eukaryota > Viridiplantae > Streptophyta > Magnoliopsida > Ericales > Theaceae > Camellia > Camellia granthamiana. Next base: position 70,580,433 of record CM069911.1, on the reverse strand, counting down.
GATTGTTTATTATTTATGGATTTTGATATTATGATAATTAAAGATTTCTTTTGAGTATTTTATCTTGGTGGTTTATTTGATTTGACTCTGTGACAACCCTCACCTCTGATTACTGCTAAACTGTGACTGAATATAATAAGTAATTGATTAGGATGAAATCCTAAACTGATTGCATGAGTATGTTGCTTGATTGCATTTCTATCTGTTTATCAATTGATTGATCTGTTCATGTTTTAAGTTTTGAACTGCAAATTGAAGGCCTTATCGGCGGCCGAATCTGAAATTGATTGGTATTTTATGCTAATTAGAATTTATGTGATTTTATGGTAGGTTTAATTGAAATGTGATTTGGTATGATTAAATTAGATTAAATAAAGTTAAAATACATCAATTCTAATTAATTGCATTTTTGCCACTTAGTGGACCACTTTAGAAGCATTGTAGGAGTGTAACTCATACCAATTGATGCATCTTTACTTCAGCCACTTCCTAGACCAAAAACGTGAGAGAAAGCTAGAGAGTTGGAAGAAAAGTTGAGTTCACCTAGATTGGTTTGAAACTTAGAAGATTTGGAAGAGAATTGCACATTTGAGCTATCATACCTTGAATTCAAGGCCTAAGGTAGAGATTTCATCCTCTCATTTGTGAATTTGAGTTGTATCTTGCATGGTTCATGGTAATTTAGAGTTTAAAGTCAAAAATTGGTTTAAAGAGTGGAATTTGAGAGTGAATTCATGCATGCATGTACACATTCTTGAGTTTTGAGGTCTTTTCCATGAAATTTGCTACATGCATGTTCATATTTTGATTATAGTTCAAGAATTCATCATGTTTTTTGAAGGATTGAGTTATTTGACCATGTATTTGAAGCTTTGAATTTAATCGAATACATGCATGTTGTGTTTGAGCTTTGTTCTTGAAGTTTATTTGAAAATGGTATTCAATTGACTCATCATTGGGCTTTGATTTCTCAAATTGATCTTCAAAACATGTTATATTATGAGTTTAAAGTGTTTTTCCAGTAAATTGGCCCAAAAGGATCGAACTTGAGGCTTTTAAATGCTTGAGTTTTGTGCTTAGGGATGAATCCGAAAATTCTAGATTTTGGACCCACGCTCGAGCGTAGGACTTCACGCTCGAGCGTACCCTCTGAGTCGTGCACTTCCACTCGCGCGTGGAAAGTTGAGCTCGAGCGTGAAATGCATGTACCCAGAAATTCTTGTGTTTTACAGTCTGCTCGAGCGAGAGATTTCATGCTTGAGCGAGGACCTGAGTCTCACGCTCGAGCGGAGGTCGAGCGTGAATTGCATGCATCCAGTACTTTTCATGAGTTTGCAGACCGCTTGAGTGGGGAAAGCCACGCTCGAGTGGAGATCCTTTGTCTGCATGTCCGCTCGAGCGTAGAAAGCCACGCTCGAGCGAGACCCTTTGAAAAGTGTTTTAAAGTACATCTTTGCATCCTCATTTCATCCTAGACATTCCTAAGCCTAGTTTAAGGCATCTTAATGAGGATATTGATGTAGAACCACACCGAGTCGAGTTAGGGACTAAGTTGTTGATTCCCAAGTGTGTAACTTAGTGTGTGTTCGTTCTATAACTGTGTAGGGTTGGCATTCGAGGACGCTCATTAGCTGCTTATAGCCCAGTGCTCTATGAGTAACAATGTTGTAAAGATATGTTCAATTATGATTACTTTTCTGAATGATCAACTGTTCTGCTTACTAAATCGTTATTGTTTAATGAATGAATGTTTGTCCTATTTGTAAACTGTAACCGTGGCATCCATAGCAATTTACTGTTATTGTCACAGAGATCTCTGTCGGTTCCCATGTTTGGAACCACTACTATTTACTGTTATGATGGCCATCAACTGACTGTTCGGGTCTGTTAAGACCTACTGTACTGTTTTGCTATGGGATGCACCACATGTGACTGCTATGGTTTCTAAGTGACTGATATGACTATTTATTTACTGAAAGAACATTCATTCTTAACCTCTTTACACAACTGTTATTCACTGGGCTTTAGCTCACTATTTATATATATATATATATGCTAGGTGTCCAGGTACTGGACCGATGCTAGGAGCGTCAGGCTAAGCTCCTGTTTTGTCAAAGCCAACTATTGTGCCTCACTTCGAGGTTCCGAGTGCGTCAAAGCCAAGGCTGTTTTGGGGTGTTTTAGATTTCCCCTTTTGCCTCTGTTCTGTAATAAATGTTAAGACTTGCACTGTACTGTTATGGTAGGGATTTGGTCCCTGACCTGAATGTCTATATATGATGTATGTATATACTGTTTTGGTTTTGAATGTGATTATGTGCAGAAAAAGTCTTTTTGCATTCAGATTATCACAGCTCATTGGACATCTTTTTATTTACTGTTTTGACTTCCGCCAGCCCTCTACTGTTAAGCAAGCCTTCGGTAATCACGGATTACTAGCTGGTTACGATGCTAAACCCATAGGGGCGGGTTTGGGTCGTGACAGACTCTTAATCTTACATGCTCACTTAGACGAGTGTACGGTGTTGTCAAGGTACTTGGAGCGTGATACATATAAATATTATCCCTCTTTGTACTAAAATGTATATTTATTCCTATTTATTTTTGTATCTTTATACCATCTATATCAGTTTCGGTCACTTTAAGCTTACTAAAAATAAGATTAATGTAATTATACCAAAATTGCAAACTTGATGTATTTTTTTGAAACTTTTAGGGAAGTCAACATAATTTTTTTAAAATAAATAAATAATTAAACATGTTTAGTTAAATAAGCTATATTCACACCAAAGAGTGTAGTTGAGTTAGTAAGACCTTATTTGGCAAAGGTTAAAATACACAAAAAGGTAAAATAGGTTAAAGTAGTTAATAAAATAAAATGTCATATCAAACCTATAATCATTTCATTTTCTCTCTCACAAACATCACATTTAATTATAAAAAAATTCAACCATCTTCCCAAACACACAAATTTTAGCCTACTAAAATAGTAAAAAATTGAAATAGCCTATTAAAATAACCAACTTCCCAAACAAGGCCTAAAACGAGTATAGTTGAGTTAATAAGACTTGGTTTATAACCTCTGAATTTTTAATTTAGCTAGGTATATAAAATAAAAATAAAATGTAATATAACTTTTTTATTATATAAGAAAAATTATAAATATACATGCGAGATTTGCTTAAAATATAGATTACTTCCTATAATTTAAAAAATTTAAATATATCCTTATTATAATTTTTATTTGATAGAATTAACTAAAAATATTAAATTGTACTCACACACACTAATAAAATTATTAGAGCTATTAACTAAAATAAATTATTGACATTATTAAAAACTGTTAATTGACTTGATGATTTATTAATAAAATATATTATAAAATTAAAAATTTATAAGAACGAGATGTAATTTTTAAAATTATAGGAGACAATTTGTATTTTAAACGTATTTGTGATTTATCCTATTATATAAATATCAATAATATTATCAATTTTTTTATACACTAATAACTACATGTTCAAGTGTTTAAGTTCTAAAAAGTTATAAATTAAAATTAGGGCAAACTTCACTTTACCCCTATAGTTTGGGTCGGGTGCGGTTTACCCCCTTGACATTTGGAAATCACCACATAACCCCCATATGGTTTGTGGACTAAAACGCACACTAACTTCTGTTAACAGAATGTATAAATTTACCTTTATGCCCCTGTCTTCTTCCTCTTCTCTCTTTTAAATTAAACCTGCAAATATACATATATATATACACACATCTATTTTCTTTCTTTCTTCTTTCTTTTGAATTAAACCTGCACATATATATATAGATATATACACATATATTTTCTTTATTCTACCAACTCTAACAAATTTCAACTTCAAAAAATTTTGATTGATGCAAAACACTAGAAAACCTAGCATTTTTCACATATTACATTATATATACCATCAGATTGAATTTGACCCAAATATATACATATATATATACTATGAATCTGACCAAAATTTGACCCAAATAAATTTTTCATTATTTTTAATAACTCAATTACAATCAGATTGAATTTAGGTCTACAACCTACCATGGCTGCAGCGGTGGCAGCTTCGCCTGAACAGCAACAACCGAGACTTTGACAGTGAGATTTCGGGTCAGAACTGAAGAATTGTAGTTGGTGTGGGTCTTGGTGATGGACTTAAATGTGAAGCTTGTTCCAATATATGAATATATGAGTTTGTGATCAGTGAGTGTTGTTTTGACTGGTTTCTTTGATTTTGAGTGTTGGATTTGAGATTGAGAGTTGGTGGTGGTGATGATGATAACGACGACGACGACTTTGAAGACCGAGTTCTACATATGGGTAGAGATCAAAAACCCAGATTGACAGAGAAGGTAAGAGGTAGGGACGCTATTGCTATGGTAGCGTTGTTATAGAGATCAAAAAATGTAGCTATATGTATATATCAATGTAAAACCTTTTAAAATCTCCTTCTTTCTTCATTGTCACCATTTTCTCCCCAAACACTCCAATTTTCCCAAATTGCAAGCTTCCAAACCTCATCTTCAACCCACCATAGAGAGAGTAAAAGTAAAAAAAGAAGGAAGAAGAATGGTATATTTTATAAATTTGAAAGTGAATGAGAGGTAATTTAGTCTTAAAAATCAATTTACTCTCCTCTCTTCTAGGTGTATGAGCCTTACATTCCGTTTATTTAGATAAAAAAAACTGACAATATATTTTAATTCATAAATTACGTGGAGATTATGCAGCGATTTTCAAATGTCAGGGTATATCGCAACCGGCCCCAATCAAAAGGGTAAAGTCAAGTTGCCCTTCAAATTAAGACACATCCCAAGTAGGAGGAGCTTCCCAAAATCATAACCTGAACATGCCCAGAAATCATAGCCATCCAAGAAGAAAGAGAATCTGTCTCAAGCATTTGATCAAACAGCTCTCGGGCTTCCCTCATTCGACAACAACGAATAACCAGTAACAACTGAAGTCCAAGTCCTCACATTCTTGCCTGCAAACGAGTCAAAGAGCACTTGAGCCTCGTCTAATCGGCCATTTTGGGCGTACCCACAAATCATAGAGTTTCAATCCAAGCTGCAGTCTCTCTGAATCATATCATCAAACAGTCTTCGATCTTCTTCATCGACTCGGCCGAGCCTTCCAAGCTCTTCAATCCTCCTCGTGTTGCATTGAAAAAGGTTGGATTGTGGGGTCTCTTCTCTTCAATTGGTTGAGCGGGAGAGAGAGCAGCGAGAGAAACAAAAGTTATCGCCGGAATTAGGAACTGTTTGGCTTGTGAGGTCTCTCTCTCTCTCTCTCCCCCCCCTCCCTCTCCTATTTTTGTCCATTGAATTCGTCTTTAAATTACATATACATTCAGTCTCTCAACTATTTCCCCAATTTTCCTGGGAAGCAAACACATCCCAGATTGAATTTTTCTGAAACCCTAATAAAAATTTTGATATGGAGAGTTGTCGCCCCTGTAAGAGTTGTGGAAAGAGGACTATCGTCTCCGACGACGCAACGTGCAGCTTGGTCTGCTCGTCGTGCGGAATCATTCAAGAATTTGATGATTTACAGCACCATTTTGGCGGCCTCAGTGGCCCCACTGGGACGTTTGTCCGCACCGGCACTGCCGGTACCGGTAATGTCTATCGTTACAAGGAAACAAAAATATACAGGGCTAAAGAGACCCTTGAACGCATTACTTCATTGTTGAATTTTTGGCCTTCCAAGACGAATGAGGTTAGGGTTATGGTGGAGACTATTACTGAGGGAGAGTATGGTCAGGGTGATTGGTTACCTGTACTTATTGGTGCTTGTGCTTATGTTGTTATGCGAAGCGATAATAAACCTTTGCCGCTTTTTGAGGTGGCCGATAAGGTCGGTTGCGATATTTTTGAGCTTGGTCAGATGGTTAATCGGGTTGTTGATTTTCTTGAATTGAAATTGCCGGAGTTTAATATAGTGAATTCATTTGAATGGGTGGTCAAGACTTGTTTTGATGAAAATTTAATGGATAAGGAAAAGATTGAGAGAATTTTAAAACAAGGGATTTTTTTAATGCAGTGTTTGGTGAAGTGGTATTTGACAACGGGGCGGAGACCGATTCCAATTGTTGTGGCCGTATTGGTATTTGTTGCACAATTGAATGAGGTTGATGTTCGGCTTGAGGACATGGCAAAGGAATTACATGTGGCTGTTCATACATGCAAGTTGCGGTATAAGGAGCTTTTAAATAATCTTGTGAAAGTTGCACAAGCATTGCCTTGGGGCAAGGATATTACGGTTGAGAACATCATGAAGAATGCACGATTCGTGATTCAATATATGGAGTTGAAGTCAATGCCTAAGCACGGTGAGAAGAGGAAGAGTTTAGAGCATGTTGGATTTGATTTGGATGGTTTGGTTCGTGATTGTTTGAGCAAAGAAGTTGAATTTGGGATGGATAGTTATGGCATGGAAAATGATTCTCAGTATTTTGAGGTAGAAGATCCAACTGGTTCCCCAAGATGGAGTATAGATGATTTGGAGAAGCTCAAGATTTCACATGAATGCTTGTCACTGTTATATTCAGAGTTATCAAATGAAGTTTCTAATGCCAATTCAGTGGGTGAGAGTGGGAGTGACAATAGAAGGAAAAGAGGGATGGGGTTTGACCTTTTAGAGTGTAGGGAGTGGTGGAAAGGAAAATCAGAACTGAGCAAAAAGCTTTTCCTCAAGCAAATACTGGAGAAAGATGTAGGACTGAATGCTTTGCCTCCCTCTTTCGTCTCGGGATGCTTGGCATATCAAAGGAGGAGAGAAAAGATAAAGGCTGCTAAAGTGCGTATCGATAAGATTATGTGTCCGCCAAATGCCAATTCAGGTGACAGGGATGATGACCTTTGCATTTTGGAATGCTTAAATGGTGGGAATAAACGAAGGAGAAAGAAAATGGCCATTGATGTTGATTGGGAAGATTTTATTATTGAGACCCTTCTCCTTCATCGGGTGGAGGAGGAGGAAATAGAGAAGGGGCATTACAATACCTTACTGGACTTGCATGTCTTTAACTCTGGAAGTGTGTAATTAGCTGCATCATGGTTGGAATTGTGGCTTGAATCTACTCAACTGCATAGGTCACTGCACTATTAGAGAGAAGTTTTGTATTTTGTACTCCTCCAGCAGGAGGGAATCTATTTTTGTTACCTATTTCTGCAAAATTAATACAAGGTATCAAATTTTTTTGTTATAGAATTTTGGTTTCCACATATTTATGTGACATATGAGCTTGTTCCTTGAATTTATCCAGTTTCACAATGTGAAGAGCTTGAAAACTCCCTGCTTTTTCTTTTTCATCAAGGAGTGTGTGGCAGGGATCCATTGAGATTGATTCAAATTGGACATGTATGGGGTTTGCTGCTGATAGATCTACCCATTCTTTTTGCTTAAAGTGTTATATATTCTGTACAGATATCTCTTGTTTGTAGTACTCTGTTTTTAGTTATCTTTTCTTTCTCTCCTTGTATTTATTTGCCTTTTTTTTTTTTAAATATCAAGTGCTAAGTGATAATTTGGGAAATATTTTCAGCAGTAATTTGATTCAAGTGATCACTTCGGCCCAAAGAAAAATTGCTAGTGAAAAAGTGCTTGTTTGCTTGCAGGGGGGGTGCTTGGAGATAATGGGGCTAAGTGGATTGGTGCGTCCCTTTTTCATTTAAAAAGTACAAAATAGAATGCCTCATTAGACCAGTGCTAATGCAGTGAAATAGGGAAAGGAAGGAAAAATTAATACTTTACTCTGAATTTTTTTGGGTGACACTTTTACAAAATCATACCATTTCAGATTATCTTCATAAATCTGTTTGAAGCTCAAATTTCAATCTAATCTTGATGGCACCTCGTAGTTAATAATTTGACACATGATAACTTAACTTTGAGAACTGTAACTATCAGTCATTAAGCAGCTAAGGCCATGTTGAAATCATAGAGGCAACAGTTATTGGCCCTTTTGTTGATATTTGTCATTGTAGGGGCGAGCAGCTTGCTATAAATTTGAAAGCTATTCTTCCTGACTGAATAACAGGGAGATCATATCTGGCCCAGTAAAAACATTTCAATCTTTGAAGCTGCTGACTTTCATTGTGCTTGTGGTTGGATGTGAGAGAGAGAGAGAGAGAGATTGCCATTTGTCAAGAGTTGCATAAGGTTTTTTTGATGTATTAAGATGAAGCTGCTTCTTATTTTATTTTTGTAGAAAAAAAAAAAAAAAAAAAAAAACCCTGTAAAGGGGCTTTCAATGATGTTTGGAGGAGTTCAAAAATAAGATTGTTGTAATTGCAAAATTGCCACAAAGTTTGGAGGAGATCAAAATTAAGATTGTACTAATTTCAAAATTGTAACACAAAAATGATTGGATTTGTTTCTTTTTGGTTAGTTATTTCTGACTACCACTTTTTCTTGTCAATTTTTTTTGTTGGTCGTGTCGAAAATATATTTAAGCTCCACAATCTGTGCGACTGCCTATTATGTGGACTTCTTCTTTTTCTTTACTATCAGATAGTTTTATTAACACCTAGGTTTTAATCAATGATGGCTTAATAAGTGGGATGATATATTTACAAATTGATGTTAATGTCTACCTCTGAAAATGTCTGCCCAAGCATTCAGCAGTATTGGGTGTTGTGATTCGAACTAGAAAGACAGAATGTTTACACAGGCAGTTGCAGACAGATTAAGAGGCGATTTCATCATGTTTGGGTGCTTTTATTAAATTCAATTGCTGCTTTATGTACACAGGCTTCTTCATTGCAGATTGTTTTGTTTAGTACTTTGTGTCGTCAGACGAGACTGTGCAACCACTGAAAAAAGGAGACAAGAGGTGCACCTGGTAGCAACAAATACCTCCAACAATATCAATCTGCACAAAATTTGGTTGGAGTAAACGGAAGAAATATAACTGGAACAAGGTATGGACAATATAGACCCCATATAACTTTCAATTTATTCTATTGTCTTCCTTGAACAGATGGAACCACTTCTTAGTGAATTATTGCATATCACTCCCTTGCTGATATCATGGACCCTCATCCATCAGAGAACTTTTCCAAATGCCAAAATTCTCTCTTGATTTGATGATCTGGACAAATAGGCTTACCTTCAATTGATTGAAAAGTTCTCGAGGAATTTTGCACCTCAATGCTGATTGCAGAGCTTTGCCTTGTAGAAGATTACATCATAATAGACAAAACAATTGGCATGATAAAAATCCATAGCTTCAAGACTCTAGAGTTATTTTTGGAAATGTTCAATTTTTCATGCTCCCATGAGGCAACCCCTAGGGGGCTTAGAGCTGTTAATTATTTGATATTCCATTAATGTTTCAAGTTGTTTTCTGGGCAAACGGAAACATTTTGGCCGTTTCAATGGAAACAAAATTAGATTTTGTTCCTTGCTTCTAAAAAGGGTTCTTATATTGAAGTTTTATTCTGCAACCATGAGGTATCTGTCCGAACTTTGATAGACTCTTTAAGTAAATCATTTTGTAGAATCTTGTTTATGGGTACTCTTGATCTGGACATTTATCTAATCCATAAAGTTATGACTGATTCTTTTCCCATGAATCCAACCATGTTTGTGTTAAAACTTGTTCAAAATTAACATTCTTGTGTGACTCTTTCAAGCTTGACCCAATTTTTGCTTCACATGTGGGCCATATTTTAGATTCCAAGCATTATTTTGGAATAATGGTCTAAATAGTTAGAAAAAAAGTAGATAGAAAATTTTTAAATCAATCCTGATTTTCATACATAGTCAAATTTTCTATTTGTTCTACCCTTAAATTGATTGAGTATTTATAAGAATGTAGAACATTTTTCCTATGAAGAGGTTCATCACATAAGTTATGTTACAGGCTAAGGAGCATGGATACGGACACATGACATGACACTACATAGACACGTTAACAAGCTAATTTTTAAAAAATACAGGACATGACACGTAGGGAACACGTATGAAATATGTAATTTTATATATTTATTATATGTTATATATATGAATATATCATCCAAAGATAATAAAAAATGCAATGTGACACTAATCTCTATAAATTTATATGGTTTTTGTTTTATTATTGTATCTTAAGTTGTTTTGTTCAAACTTATAATTAGTTTCACATGTGTCTAATTGATAGATACATGTGTTTAAGAGAAACACATGTGTGTCTTCCAAGTGTTTAAAGAGTGTCAGGGTCTTTAAAAATAGGACAAGTTTTGAAGAGCTTCGGACACATGTCAGAGAAGTGTCCAAAGAGTGTTGGTGTCCGACATGGACACGACAAGGATACGCTACCTTCTTAGAAGTGCCCATGCTTCTTAGGTTACAAGGGTTTAAGAATGTTGCCGAAGTGTCTGTAAAGTGTTCGATATTGTGAATTTAAAATTTTAATTAAGATATGTTGAAGAAATGTTGGACACGCTTTTAAGAGAGTCCATAGAATGTCGATGTCCAACAAGACACGACTTCTTCATAGAAGTGGCTGTTCTTCTTAGTCTACAGGTCTATTTGTCACATTGTATTGGCTACTAGAGCTGCTATGTCACATTAATATCAGTTGCTCACTTGGAGAGGAAGCACTTAGACATGCTGAATGATGACAATATTTTTTATTATCTAATCTACCTTCAAATTGATTTGCGTACCTTTGCAAATCTTAGTCTACCTTTTTTCCTAGGGTAGGAAATTGTGCAACCATGCTTTGTTGTGATTGTGTTTTCTGTTGTTTATTCTCCTTGCACCAGGTTGAATAGCTACTCTGTTCTGAGGTTTACTATATCTCATATCATTTATCCTCCTGATGCTGCTAATGTTTCTCAAATCAAAATTGTTTCTGTATTTTGACATTGCAGACAGTGGGCACCAATATTGAAAACCAACTGCAGACAATGGGTGCCGATATGAAACAACTCTGTCAAAATTTATGCATGATGTGATGCCTTCATTTTCACCAGATTTCATGGAAGGGGTAGCTCCTGAATTATCTCCTCAACAAAATAAAAATGTTAATCTCACAATGCATGAAAGCTCAATGATTGGTGTTGACATTGACCATAAGAAGGGACTTTGCAACAAAAACTCTTTGGCCCATCAATATTGTATGGAACCCATGGAAGAGAAACATAATGATTTATTGTCAAAGAAAAAGGATGATATTGGTATGAGTGAAAAGTGAAATGTGAGTGTCGTGAAAAATGGCACAGCGAAGAAACCGTTCCCAACCGAGATTCCAGTAGTAGTTGATACTGCAGAGAAAGATTCAAGCTTGGCACCATTATTTTGCAGAGTCAACTAATCTGATGATGAAAGATGGGATGGTCAAGAGGATTTGTCAACACCAGTATCACTAGATGGATATCACTCTTGTGTGAAGGAAGCGGAAACTACTAACCAGCTAATTCAGTTATTTTAGTTGAGTTCTGCAAATGCAGAGTTTCTGATACTGTACTTACTTCAGGTGATGCTTTCTCAGCAATATCAAATGGTAAGGTTCTGTTATCCTATTTGTTCTATGTGCTTCTTTCTTTACTTTTATTTACTTCTGTCAATTTCTACTCTGACTGGTGCGGCTACCTTTGTGACTACATCTGTGACAGATTCTGTTGGCTTGGGATTGAGCTATCCAATAAAGTTTCTGAATCAGAAGATTATGTTTCCATTGCAGATTCTGGTAACTTGTTATTTCTGTTTTTTCTCATGTATTTTAATTTTTTTTTTTTTTTTTGAAATATTGGAGCCAAGATAATTGTGCTTAGAGGGGGGTATGAACAGGCCAATTTCAAGAATTATCTCAAGATTACGCAATTAATTTTGATGATTCAAATTAAATTGTGATCACATTGGAAAATCCAAATAACTTTGAGATGGAAGACACAACAATTAACGTGGAGACCCTCCAGGAAAACTCTCCAAGAGGGGAAAAGCCATGGTCCCAATACTCAGCAAAATCTACTACAGGACACACAGGAAGGATTACAACCAAACCTTGGTTAACCCTATCTCTGAAGTCTTTGAAATGCTCCACGAGCACAACCTTACCCAGTCAGCCTTGTTTGACTCGATTGAACAGCACAAAGCTTCCCTCCTCGACCTTCATACACCGACAACTTTGTTAACCCAATGGCTAGGAGTGAGAGGACAATGCAATGCAGGATTTTTTTAAGGTTTTTGTTTTTGATCACTCACTCATTGTAGTGATGAGTTTGCAGAAGTTGACAGAAGTTTGGAACTAAGTTGAGGTGAGGGGGCTATGAAGCCTCATTACAAGCGACCATTTTCAGAGTAGCATTACATGGGGCCCAATTATGGTTACAAAATTAGTGGTTTTAGGTATTATACCTAAAAAAATTAGTTAGCTTAGACCTGGTAATTATTCGATATTCCACTAATGTTAATGTCGTTTATTCGATATTCAACATTTTGACCATTTCAATGGAAACAAAATGAGATTTGGCTCCTTGCTCCTAAAATGGTTCTTATGTTGAAGTTTTATCCTGCAACCAGGAGGTATTTGTCCAAACTTTGATAGACCCTTTTATGTAAATCATTTTGTTCTTTTGCTGCTCATTTTCAATTGTTTGTTTAATTAACCTAAACCCGCTTGGGTGCTTGCTTGCTGATTTTATTCTTCGGGTAATATATATATTGTAAACTTCTTCTAGGTTCTATGAAGCTTCATTTTTTCTTATGTCAGAAGATTTCATTATGGAAACTTGACCTTTTTTTTATTATTGAATGGTTAATTGTTGAGCATTTGATTGGATTGAGATATATTTTTCACTTGATCAATTTAACTTGGGTTGTGGATTTAGTGCCCTTTTTTTATCCCCCCTCAAAAGTAACTTCTCTTGCATTACAAAAATAGTTCCTTCCGATCAAATAAAGTTGTAGATAATTGATAGTACCAACCAAAAAAGAAAAGAGAAACTAGTACTCAATCAATGAGGGAATATATTGCTAAATAAAAAAAATACATAGCAAGCTACTTAATTAAGAAACATGTATAAGACATGTGGAGACCAAAAGCATGCCAACATGAATATATGAGATTAAATGAAAAGAACCTAAACCTGCATTAGCTAGGCAGCGAGGTGAGAAGCATGCCAGCTAGATTTGTTAAAAGCATAAACTTATCTAAAACTAATAGTTCTTTGCAAAAGCATTAATCAAACATACGCAAAGTTTATAACCAAGACTAACTTTGCACAAACATATGCTTCACTAATGTATCAAATAATGCTACCTTGAATTTTAATAAAACCATAAATTCAGATAAAGGAAATGAAGAAACTGAAAAAAATGAGAGCTCAAAGAAAATATTTTAGGTTTTTCTTTGCATTCAAAGTTTTCAAAGACTTTACTAAGGCTCACCTCGATGCTCACCTTGCTTCAAGGCTAAGGTAAAACGTATCAAGGCTTTGATTTTTAGGCTACTCTCCTTAAAGGCTTGCGCATCACAATTTGAGGCATGCGCCTTAGGTGCGCCTTGTATGCCTTTTGCACATAAGCCTATGACGGGTATGCATATAAAAAGGTTGTGTTAGACTCTTGTTAAACTTAGTCTGGTAGATAGTCTAAACATCAAAAAAAAAAAAAAAAAAACCTTTTGTGTCTATATTCTAGAGAAAAAAATTAAGTAAATGAACAATGAACAAAAAATACAAAGTTAATGCTCCAGTGAGAAGCTCAATCACCAAAGCTAAGAATGTCAATTTCACTTGCAATGAAGGCAAGCTTCATTCTTTGCAATGAAATGTTTGATGCCTTAAGTACAAAATTATTTATACCTTTATAGTTAATTTTTATTTGTTTTTTTCACTATTTTAAAATATTTAATTTATTTGCTAAATATTAAAATTTAAAATTCGAAATGCTTACGCCTAAACACCTCAAATTACGCATTTGCCTTTAAAAACTTTGTTTACATTCATGTTAATGAAACCTTTGCTTTTATAATGCATCATTTGTTTAGTTTGTTAATGAAATCTTTGTTTTTGTATTCACTATTGTATGTATTGTACAGCATTGGTTCTATCGAATCGGCATACTGAAAAGGTGCTTGCCTCTGAAAAAAAAAACTCCAAGTTTCGAAGTCAGGACCTCAAGCAAGATGTTTGAGTACTTTCCACTAAACCACAATGCTTCTTGTTGATAAATCTATCATATATGTTATTTATTGTATTCATTATTTATATCTTTATTACATTTTTTTCAAACATCAAGTATAATTAATATATTTTACAAATAATAAATATAAAAATATTTATATAATTATTAAATAATTTTAATATATTTATAAAATAATTATGACGTCACGGTTCGACTTGATGGTTGAACCAGTGATCCGTCCACCTGATTCCTTTTTCGGCTCGCTTACCAGTCCGGTTTTTAAAACATTGTTGCCTATTACATCATCGAGTACTAGTTCAACACATGACACTGCAGCTTGTATGAATTAATTTATTCAACTGCTTTAATTTTTCCTTTATTTAGTTGCATTATTTTTTTCTTTATTCAGTTGCATTATTTTTAACAATAAATTTACACAAGTTGTTACAGACATTGAGTTGCTTGAGCCTTGGCTGCTGTGGCTGCAGTGGTGCTGCAGCAGTGGCTGTGGCTGATTGTTGTGTATTCATGACACTTGGATGCACACTTGGACACATAGACTTGGTACTCTTTATCAATTTTTATCATCGTCTCTAGTATCTTCTAACTTGATATTGATATTTGGATGAGTAGGTTGTAGTTCAAGAGGCCTAACATTCATACATGGTAGTGACTGGAACCCAAGCGGTGGCATTTTACATATTGCGCCTAATGAGTTAAGTCAAGTGGTTGAAGGGTATACACCCTTGGCTTCTTGTCTGGGTGTTTTAGCTCAAGATGGGAACCTAACGCCCCTTACCTATAGAACTTGGAGCTATGTACTGAAGGAAAATAAAGAGAGAATTTGGAGAGAAGTAAAGGTGAAAGAATTGTTTCATTTCTTATCAATTATATATATTTTTTTGATATGTAGGGTGCTGGAAATTTGTGTTAATGTATATAATAAGATAGTGGCATGTATATAATATGATAGTGGTAGATAGTGGCCTCATGGCCAACAAGCTAGTTGTATGCTTGGCCTCATGGCCTCATGTTTTGTATGCTTGGCCTCATGGCCTCATGTTTTGTATGCTTGGCCTCATGGCCTCATGTTTTGTTTAAATAATTAGGTTAGTATAATAATTAGTATGCTTTTCTCTTTTGGCTTGTAAGTTTGTAATATCTCCTATATAAGGAGTGTCATTTGGTCTTGTAAGATAAGAAGTTTTGAATATAACAAGCAATATATTCCTTCTTCCTCATATTTTCTGAGTTCTTCTTCCTCATATTTTCTAAGTTGGTATCAGAGCAACAAAAAACAAAGCAGCCCTAAAACCGTCATAGCCATGTCGGTTGAAATTTCTGCTTTAATTAGCGATGCTGCGGCCAACAAGGCTGCAAATTACCAGCGCAGGTTTGATGATAAGCCACGGGTCTGGTGTGATTTTTGCAACAAGCCTCGCCATACACGCGAAACATGTTGGAAGATCCATGGCAAACCTGTCAACTGGAAAAGCAGCAAACAAGGAGAGAAGAATCGTGGCTTTCCTATTGCTAATGAAGCCGATTCAGGTCCCTTCAACAAAGAGCAGATTGATCAACTCTTAAAGCTGATAAAATCCAACTCCTCATCCGGTACTCCTAGTGATTTTTTGGCACAAACAGGTAGAAATTCTAAAGCCTTCTCTTGCCTAAACTTCTCTCCGTGGATCATAGATTCCGGTGCCTCCGATCACATGACTAGTTTTTCCCATTTATTTAGTACCTATTTCCCTTGTTCTGGTCATGACAAAATCAGAATAGCCGATGGTAGTTTTTCACCTATTGCAGGAAAAGGATTTATTAAACTAACTGAGAAAATTAATCTCAATGCTGTTCTTCACGTCCCCAACTTAGCCTGTAACCTTTTGTCTGTCAGTAAACTATCTAAGGATTCTAATTGTCGTGTTACATTTTTTGAATCCCATTGTGAATTTAAGGACCAGAACTCGGGGATGATGATTGGGCGTGCTAGGATGCTTGAAGGTCTTTACTACTTTGATGAAGTACCTGTTAGTAATAAAAAAGCTCAGAGCTTTAATAGTACTAGTTCAATCCCTGTTCGAGAAAAAATAATGCTATGGCACTATAGGCTAGGACATCCTAGTTTTCTTTATCTGAAACATTTATTTCCAGAATTATTTAAAGGGATTGATTGTTCTTCTTTTCATTGTGAAAGTTGCATTTTTGCAAAATCTCATCGCTCTACTTATTTGCCAAAACCTTACCAGGCTTCCAAACCTTTTTATTTGATTCATAGTGATGTTTGGGGCCCTTCTAAAATCACTACTCTTTCTGGTAAAAGATGGTTTGTTACATTTATTGATGACCATACCCGCTTATGTTGGATTTATTTGATGAATAAAAAATCTGACGTGAAAAATTTATTCACAAATTTTTACAATATGATTGAAAACCAATTTCAAACCAAAATTGGTATTTTACATTCTGATAATGGAACAGAATATTTCAATGAGCAGTTGGGTGAGTTTTTGACAAAAAAGGGAATTTTTCATCAATCTACATGTCGGGATACCCCTCAACAAAATGGCATTGCAGAACGAAAAAATAAACATTTACTTGAAGTAACACGTGCTATAATGTTTTACATGCATGTTCCTAAATATTTATGGGGTGAAGCAATTTTAACAGCCTCTTATTTGATAAACAGGATGCCTACAAAGGTGTTAACATACAAAACACCTTTTGATTGTCTCAAAACTTTTTATCCTGACACGAGGTTGTTTTCTGAGTTACCGGCCAAAGTTTTTGGATGTACTGCCTATGTTCATGTTCCCAGTCAATTTCGTTCAAAACTTGACCCCCGTGCTATAAAATGTGTTTTTTTGGGTTATTCCTCAAACAAAAAGGGGTATAAGTGTTTCGATCCTCAAACCAAGAAATTTCATGTGAGTATGGATGTGTCATTTGTGGAAACAAAATCCTATTTCCCCAACACTTCTCTTCAGGGGGAGACAAGTGGAGTAGAAGACAATTTTTGGGATATTTCTATCCCGCTCCCCAATGTCATTTATCCTACACAACAACCACATCTGTCTGATAATGATCACTTAGGAGAACCAAGTTCTATGGTGCCTAGTCAAGAAGATTCTTGTTTAGGGGGAGAAGTACTACAAAATGATCTAAATTCTGAGCTTCAGGTTTATACTAGGAAGCGATTTCATCTGAGGAATAATGACCCGAATGTCCATCCTAATGACCCGAATGTCCACCCGAGTTCTGACATCGAAATTTTAGGTAATCCTATTCCTTCTATTTCCGACCTTGATGTTCCTATAGCAATTAGGAAAGGTGTCCGAAATTGCATTAAACATCCTATTGCAAATTACCTCTCCTATCAAAGACTGTCTAAAAACCATAGAGCTTTCACATCTAGGATTTCACACTTGTTTGTTCCAAGGAATATACAGGAAGCATTGGATGATCCGAATTGGAAATTAGCAGTCATGGAGGAGATGAATGCTTTAAGGAGAAGTGGTACTTGGGAGATAGTTGATCTACCCAAAGACAAGAAAACAGTTGGTTGTAAATGGGTGTTTACGATAAAATGTAACGCAGATGGAAGCGTTGAGAGATACAAGGCGAGACTGGTGGCTAAAGGCTTCACTCAAACTTATGGGATCGACTATCAGGAGACGTTTGCTCCTGTTGCTAAAATAAATTCCATCAGAGTACTGTTATCTCTTGCAGTAAATTCAGATTGGCCTCTACATCAACTTGACGTTCAAAATGCATTTCTCAATGGTGATCTTGAAGAGGAGGTGTTCATGAGCCTACCGCCGGGATTTGAGCAGAGACTTGGTAGCGACAGAGTATGCAGATTGAACAAGTCATTATACGGACTCAAACAATCACCAAGAGCGTGGTTTGAACGCTTTGGGAAGGCAGTTATCAGTTGTGGCTTCTCGCAGAGTCAAGCAGATCACACAATATTTTATAAACATTCAAAAGACAGTAAAATTGCAATTTTGATTGTTTATGTTGATGACATCATTTTAACTGGTAATGATGAAGCAGAGTTAGCAGCCCTCAAAGAGAAACTCGCAAAAGAATTTCACATTAAGGATCTGGGAGCCCTTAAGTATTTCCTCGGAATGGAATTTGCAAGATCCAAGGAAGGTATATTCGTTAATCAGAGAAAATATGTTCTTGATCTCCTTGGAGAAACAGGTATGCTTGGTTGTAAGATGGTGGAGACTCCGATCGAGCCTAACTTGAAGTTGCAAGCTGCTAAGGCTGAAGAAGTCAAAGAGAGGGAACAATATCAGCGACTTGTAGGGAAATTGATTTACTTGTCTCATACGCGGCCTGATATTGCCTTTGCAGTCAGCATGGTAAGTCAGTTCATGCACTCACCAGGGGCAGAGCACTTTGAGGCCGTTTATAAGATCTTAAGATATTTGAAAGGAACTCCAGGGAGAGGCTTACTGTTCAAGAAACATGGACATCTTCAAGTTGACGTATACACAGATGCAGACTGGGCAGGAAGTGTTACAGACAGGAGATCAACATCCGGATACTGCTCCTTTGTAGGTGGGAACCTAGTTACATGGCGGAGTAAAAAACAGAATGTGGTAGCTAGAAGTAGTGCAGAAGCAGAGTTCAGAGCTGTTGCCCATGGAATCTGTGAAGTAATGTGGATTAAAAGAATTCTTGAAGAATTAAAGCTTTCTCACCCGACACCTATGAAGGTCTATTGTGACAACAAAGCAGCTATATCTATAGCTCATAATCCAGTTCTACATGATCGCACAAAACATATAGAAGTGGATAAACATTTCATCAAGGAGAAAATCAATGCTGGCATAATCTGTATGACCTACCTTCCAACAGGTGAACAATTAGCTGATGTGCTAACGAAGGGACTACACAAGAAGCAATTTGATAAGCTGACTAGCAAGCTGGCTATGGAAGATATCTTCAAACCAGCTTGAGGGGGAGTGCTGGAAATTTGTGTTAATGTATATAATAAGATAGTGGCATGTATATAATATGATAGTGGTAGATAGTGGCCTCATGGCCAACAAGCTAGTTGTATGCTTGGCCTCATGGCCTCATGTTTTGTATGCTTGGCCTCATGGCCTCATGTTTTGTATGCTTGGCCTCATGGCCTCATGTTTTGTTTAAATAATTAGGTTAGTATAATAATTAGTATGCTTTTCTCTTTTGGCTTGTAAGTTTGTAATATCTCCTATATAAGGAGTGTCATTTGGTCTTGTAAGATAAGAAGTTTTGAATATAACAAGCAATATATTCCTTCTTCCTCATATTTTCTGAGTTCTTCTTCCTCATATTTTCTAAGTTAGGGTATCCTAGACCAGCTTGCGTGCACCAAACTAAGTCCCTACAGTCCAAACAAATCTTCCGAAACAGGTTTATTTACTGTGGTCCATGGCCCCAAACCCCGAAGTCCCAGGCCTCATCAACCAGGCTAAACCCTTGGGGTTCATTTCTTATCATTCTCTGCTCAGTGTTCCTTTTGCTCAACAATCAATAGAACTGATTGTATCAATGTAAATTTAGTTAAAGTAAGAGTTTCCTTGTGTGTTAAATAAGGCCATGGTCAAGGGTGACTTGATTTCTGATTTTATTCACCATCTTGAATTAGTTAAAAGACATCTAGATTTAGTTGTGGTCTAAACTGGATACAACCTGTCTGTATTTACTTGAGCATCATATTGAATTCATTAAGCATGTTGTTTGCAGTTATTTAAACCAGTTTGAGCTGGGAATGTCGTGTTAGTTAATAGTTACATTGATAAGAGTTTGGGAGTTTGAATTGGGCACTTAATAGTTAAAGTTGCCAATTATTTGCAGGTTAATACAAATGCTCGTGAGTCGATGAAGAAAATTATTTTGGCATCTGTTAGAAAAAAATGGAGAGAGTGGAAGTGTAGAGTTAAAAAAATAGGGTATAAGCCATTCAACAATGATACTGATAGGTTAACTTATCGACCCGAAGGTGTACATGACATCAGTGGTGGAACTTGGTCTATTATTGGGGCACTCGGAAGGCACAGGTATCATTTAATGTTTTGTTTGTTGAGTAGTGCTTGGTCAGTTTTTCTTTTTTCACCACTCCCTTGCTTTCCTCTTTTGGGCTTCTTTTTATTAAATAAAATTACAATTTCTTTTTAACCTATGTTACAAGGGCAACCCTACAGTTGCTTTATGAAGCTTTTATAATTCTGCTTTAAATGACAGCTTTTGATCTGTTCCAGTGGAGGATCCTGCAACCAGTTTGCTCTGTTTCTTGCTCAGTTACTGCTGGAGTGCTTTGGATGCTGCTGTTGCTAGTTTAATTAGTGGCTGCTTCTAGTTTTGGATTTATTGGACGTAATGCAATGGAATATTGGTTTTAAGTGGACAATTAATAGACAATCACCTTGGCTCTTTGCATTGCTGATTAATCCATACTTTGCAGCATAATCATCCACATATGTTAGTGCAGCTTGTGGTCGCTCTGTTCTTAGTTGGATCACTCTGTTCTTGAGCTGTTTATTGAACTTTATTGCAATCTCATTCTAACTTTTGGCACAACCATTCTCATCTAGATACTCTGGCACTGGATTATGAACATCACAGTGGTTACTGGTAAACATCCAATTGGTCCTGTGTTATGTACCCAGAATGATCTTGCCCCTTCTTTGTATAATTGCTGTCACAACACACTCGAAAATAAAAAAATAAAAAAAAAACTTTTCATGTTTGATTTTTGATTTTTAAATGGGAAAGTCTGGTAATCCAGACTTACCCACCCAGAATTTTCTGGGTAGGTGATTTTGTGGTGGAGATTAATTTTTGGGTTGATAATGATAATGGGTTTGTAGTATCACTCTTTTTAAATTTAAAAAACACAACTTCATGCCTAATCAATAGAACATAGATTTCCAATTAAGAAACTGAGACTTTAAGTTCATAAGATGAGTTTTGTTTTAATATGTAATAGAAAAGAAGCATGAAAAACAAAGAAATTCGGGGGAAGAAGACATTAAATCACAGAACCGGCAGAAAACCATTCTCAGTTGTTTGAGTAAAGGTATTCGGTTTCTTTATATTTCAAAATGAAATTGTATATTTTGATTTTCAATTGCGGACACAAATAAACTGATTAACAATTGTAGACACAAATGAAGGAGCTCGCAACGCAATCTAGTGCTACAGATGAGAAAATCTTCTCACAGGTTCTATGCCCTAAGCGACCTGGTCGTGTTCAAACATATGGATTGGGTCCTTCTCCGATAGATGTCTTTAGAGGTGGATATAGGCAGTCACAAGAATAGACTCGTCTCATCTAGACACAAGTCCAAGAGCAACTTAACCAACATAGAGTGTGAATGGAGATGCAAATGAAGGAGATGATGGATGCCATACTTAGTGAGATGCTAGGCACAATCCAAGCTCAACAAGCACGCATAGAGCAGTTGGAGTCTCAACAGGCCATGGGTGGGCCTGTTGCACCAGTTGCTACACATGTGCATTTACAACAACAATCCTATGCATGCACCTCATCATTTAATTGCCATCGTTCGTCCCAAGAAGTGAGTAAATAGTTAATTATGAAATTTTCAATATGACATTTTATTCATGTTGTTTTTGTTCTTGTCAAATGCAAGTTCAAATATCAAAGAAGGGGAAGAAAAAAAAGTAGATGGGACAAACTGAGTGAAAGAGGGCCTCATTTTTCTCGTAAGTTAGCTTATCACTTTGATAGTTTCTAGCATCGATTGTGCCGTATGATGAGGTTGTTCACTTATTAAGAATTTTTTTTTGAACAGGTTCACTTAGTAAGATAACACTGTCTTCATGAAATTCCATTTTATTTTATTTTTTTGATAAGTACATCTATTAGGATAGATAAACTCAATATAGCAGTGTCTTAACTCAATATAGGATATTTATTGTGCTAATCTTGTGGGACATTGTTAGAATAGTCGTGTGTTATTTAATTCTATAATGAGGTTTATTATTGTCATATTGTACCACTTGAGTTTAATATAAATAAATGCTGAGGTGAAGGGTTAGTTTAAGGACCCAAAACCTAATTTCTACGCATTCTTTTTTCTTTTCTCTCTTCTCAATTCTAACCGTAGTTTCTACAGTATCTTTACATTCAACTTGGTATCAGAGCACCGATTATACTCACCCAAGTGTTCAATAGAGCCTGGAGATCAGCACCTGGTAACTGCGATGTGCTGGTGACCGCGACGTGCTGATGTCATCTTTTGTACAATGACATCAGCGTGCACTACAACAAAATGCACTTTTGGCGACCAAATTTGGCGACTAAAATAAATTCGGTCGCCAAAACTTGTGGAATTGGCGACTAAAAAGTTTTTTAGACGGCAAAAGTACAATATTTAGTTACTAATTTTTTTTAGTCGGGAAATATTGATTATTGGCGACTAAAAAAAGTTTTAGTCGCTAAAAATGCCTACAATTGGTGACTAAAAAATGCTTTAGTCGCTGTATAGATAGCTTTGGCTACTAAATTTTTTTAATCGCCGAATGAAAAACAAAAATTACTTTCAAACTTTTGGTCGCCAAAAATTTATTTTTAGCAACTACACAATATTTTAGTCGCCAAGAATTAAAATATTTGGAGGGAAAATTTCGAATTTTGGAGGGATTTATAAAATTAATTGGCGACTAAAATATTTAGTCACCAAAATACTACTTTTAGTGACTAAAACAATTTTAGTCGGCAATAGTATATAATTTAGGCTAAAATAATATTTAGTCAGATTTTGCGCACCCTTTTTAGCGACGAAAATAATATTTAGTCGCCAAAATACTACTTTTAGCGACTAAAACAATTTTAGTCGGCAATAGTATATAATTTAGGCTAAAATAATATTTAGTTAGATTTTTCGCACCCTTTAGCGACTAAAATAATATTTAGGCCAAGTTTGGGAAGTTTAGAATAAGTGTACTTTTTTACTTTTCTTGTATTATGTGTAGAAAAAGTAGAGAGGAGATGTTGATTGATGTGACCCAAAAAAGATAAAAAGATGAAATAAGTGCACTTATATTGGGATGTCAAACTTGGCCTTAGTTGCCAAATGGCATGAAATTATACATTTCTCGACAAATAAATCATTTTGCCGTGGAAGCTCAAAATTTTATAGAGGGAGTAATTTCAGATTCGCGTTTCTGTCTCACACTTTTACCCTCTCTGTGTATACACCACAACCACTGAACCTCTGTCTCAGCCACCCTTACCACCGCAAATCAACAAAGCTCATGGTGATCAAACCTCACGACCGTGCATCCTCAGCACCGTCGGTTCCCGTACGCCGCAAATTAGCACCGCCACCGCCGCTAACAGGTTCGCTCTCTCACTCCCTTTCGCTCTCTTGCTCTCTGTCTCGCTCTGATTCTCTCTATCTCGCTCTCTCTCTCCCCCTTCGTCTATTTCCCCAACTGTGAACTGTTGCTCTAGGGTTGTTTATTCTATCCATTCAGTTTAATTTTGTCTTCACTTCTGAAATGGGTTTGTTTGAAGTGGTTTCATTACTAGAATTTTATGGGTTTAATGTTGTAAATGGGTTTGATTTTAGGGTTTGATACTTTTCCCCCTATTTTTCCTTTCTCTCTCATTAGTTTCAAAGCCCTAATCCATTGTATGTAATCTCATGTATTCAAAAATAGAAATTATCAAATAAAAGTGTTATCAGTGGCAAGGTATGAAAGGTTGAATAATTTCTGGCTGTTTGATATGCATGAACGATAGTTCTGATTTATTGATCTACCTCTGCTTCTTAGGCAAGATGGGCATCATCTAGGAGAGAAGTCCTTCATACTGATTTTCTCACACCACCTATCCTGAACGAATCTATTATAGTATTGGGAAAGTTAGCTGACATCAAAGCAGTGGCTCAGGGAAGATACCCACAGGTTAAATTGAATCAACAATTTCTGTTGGATTTTGTTTCAGTAAATATTTTCCACACTTATATGTTAAATATCTTTCAAGTCTTCTAGGCTGAGCGTTGTCGGCTTTCAGTTGGACATCCACAAGCATTTACAAACGATCCAAATATCGTTGCGGCATTAAGGCAAGTCATTGAATGTGCATTATTCTTTGAGTGTATTTTTATTTATTTTTTTTGAAATGAAAAACCTTGTTTGTTAAATAGTTACTCTTGCTAGTATCACAGGAAACTTTGGGTTTCACCCTTGTTCTCATGGTGACTTCCTTGGCACAATTCTTGGTACAGGGATTGCTAGGGAGAAGTTGGGGGATATTATCTTGCAGGTATCATCTCCAATTAATTTGAGATATGCATTCTTCATCATCATCATCATCACTGTCATCAGAACAAAATAACACTTGTAAAGATTTTTTATTTCATTTAAACTGGTCACCGATACCTGTAATGGACAATGGATCCCTAGTACGACAATCCTTGCTAGGTTGGTAGAGGATGTTTTAATTATAATTTTCCTCAGTTTTTGAGATTCCTTTTTTTATTACCTAGCATCTTTTGATTTTTATAATCAAGAAATTATTATCATCCTTAATGTACTCTTATGAATTATGTTTAGGTTGATGCTTAATGATTGCCAGTTAGGTTTTAATATTCATCTGCTATGCCCAGGGAGAAAGGGGAGCTCAGGTTCTTTTTGTTCCAGAACTTGTTGACTTCATCACAGCAGCATTGGACAAGGTAGTGATGCTTTCTTATATATAGCATTCTTGTTGTTTGCCAATTTTTTCAAATTTTTTTTGGGCTATTGATTTCCCACTAAAGCTACCATCTCAGTTTGCTGAGAACCTTATTTTGAATTCCAACGCAACCAATTTCATGTTGCCTCACAAATTCGTCTTGAGTATTATATATAAACATCCACAATTTTTTTATGATATTGGGTATTGGTTTTATTGATTCATGTTTAATTTCATATTATTTATTATTATCATCATCATTATGAGTGATTTGTTTTGGGTGCTTTGGCGTAGGTTCCTGAATGCATCGACAAGCTTGCACAAGCTGGAATAAAAATATGGGTTTTGACAGGAGATAAGATGGAGACTGCAATTAATATTGGGTATGATTGGTAGATATGACTTTCCACATCAGTTAGACTTCAAGTCTAATACTAACAAATAATATTAAACTCGGAGGCACTAGGGTTTTAAGCGCTGGAGAAAGCTGGGAATGAGTCTGCCATCCGTGAGGTTAACATGCAGTAGTTGCTCTTCTTCTTATTATTCTTTTAAGCTTCAACTTTTAACTAAGATAGGCTCATCATATATGCTTTAGAGTTATATAGTTGATGAGAGGAAATTTTAGTTGTTGATGCTCAGGCTCTGTTTTTTTCCCTTCTTGAATGACACTGGGTAGATATAGAGAAAATATTTTTTGGTTGAATAAAGTGTTTCTGCAGTTGCTGGTATAAAGACTACATCAATCCCATCCCATGCGAAAGACTTGGCCGAAACATAGTAGCCTACATCTGTTAATGATATACAAGTTATTTTTACTGACAACTGATTAATTTTTTTACACAAATTTACTTCAAATGAAAAAACTAACATAGGATGGCTATTAATGATATTCTACGAATTAATTAGCATTCCCCTTAATTTAAAGCAAGAAATACAATTATGGGGGAAAAAAAAGAACTACAATTATGGAATAACTAACAAGGCAGAACTAAAATAAATGAATTCAATCAGAATATATTTCTATGTTATTAACATTTCTTTTCTTAATTTTACTTGTAGCACAGTAGAGTGTCCTTAATATAAGATTAACATAGAAGTTTGTAGATAGATTAATCTCACACTGCTATAATCCCTTTCAAAAGAATTTTGCTGATTAGGAAAGTAACATTGACTCACCTTTGTTCTCAACTTTGTGAATTAGGAGTTTGTTCACTATGAACTTAGAATTCAATCAGAATATATTTCTATATTATTAATCTTTCTTGTGACTTTACTTGTAGCACACTAGAGTGTCCTTAATATACTTGGTGCATGACTCTCACACCCCTAGAAGAGCCTTTCATATTCCTAGTTTATGTATCTTCCTTAGATAAATGTACCACCCAATATAATTATTGAGTAAAATTGATGTCAGACATGTGATTGATTGAATTGGGTTTATCATAGAGTAAAATTGCTCCTGCTGACATTTTATTTTTTATTATTTTATTTTATTTTTTTAAGTAATAGCTATATCCCTCCATAATTGTGACGTTGTTAGTGGTTATGATGGTGATCAAATTGATTAGAGAAGCTGAATATTATCAGTTGATGGGGGACTCAACATGAAAGTGAAAGTACGACAATAAAATGATTGCAACCGTCATGTTAATAGCTTCTCTACAATCATTTTTGTCATGACTCGTGAGAAAATGTCATTCCTTTTCCTGATAGGGAGATGTAGATGGCTCAAGAAAACATAAAATTTTAAGGATTATATGTTCTTCAGTAAACTTAAGGGTTATTTGCCCTTTTGGTCTAGGACTTAGTATCAGGAGATCCCACTGTGATCCCTCTTGGGAACTATCAGGAGGTTAGAGTTACAATCATTCTCCAAGAACCATTTATCTTATCTTATACTTGTGTTGAAAATAAATGTTATTTCTTCCTATAATCGTTCCATGTAGGCTCATGTTTGCAATTCAAAGTCTGGAGATTGTGCTGCGTTCCTTGCAAACTACAATTCTAATTCCTTTGCAAAGTTGGTTTTTGGGAATATGCACTACAACCTGCCTCCTTGGTCCATCAACATTCTTCCCAACTACAAGATTTGTTTATCGAACTGATTTATTTTGTTATTGTTATTATTTTTTTTGTTGGAGTCTTAATCTATAGTCCCTAAAAATTGGCCAGTAGTTTCTTCAGTTGGTGTTCTAACTCAGCAATGAAATATGCAATTGAATGATTTTTCATTTGTCTAGTTGAGGATGTTTTCGTAATATTAGAAGACTTAGCAGCAGAACACCTGGTGTTTGGATACTTTGAAGGACTTTATTATGATATGAAAAAGGTAAGCACATGTTTTTTATGAAAAATTCACTTTCCCTGAATTGATCACAGTAAATTAAATGGTTGAACAGAGTACACAAATGATTGGGTTTCACATAGAGTAAATTAGCACAACAAGATTGTGTAAATTTTATGAAGCCTAACAAGATTACTAATGCAATTCAATTTCCTTCCAACCTGTTTTGAGACTAGGAACTACATACATTCATTTAAGTTAATAGAAAAAAAAATTAAAAACAATCTAACTTAAATAATCCAACTTAGTCGAAAAAGGGCGTTCGAGAGGCAAAAATGTAAAACAGCCCCTGAACCACTCTATGGATATCACGGGTAGCTTCCACATGACACATAGGACCTAAGGGAACAGGCGGGATGTAATTAGCACTCGTAGGTTGGGAGTTGGAGTAAAAAATGCCTTAAACTTAGTTGAAAAACGGTGTTCAGGGGGCGAAAATGCAAAACAACCCCTGAACCACTATATGGATGTCATAGGCAGCTTCCTCGTGCCAAATAAGACCTGTGGCAACAGACGGCATATAATTAGGACACCTAGGTTGGGAGTTAGAGCTGAAAATGCCTTAAACTTAGTCAAAAAAGGACGTTCGGGGGGTGAAAATGCAAAATAGCCCCTGAACCACTACATGGATGCCATGGGCAGCATACTCGTGACAAATAGGACCTGTGGCAACAGACGGCATGCAATTAGCACGCCTAGGTTGGAAGTTAGAGCCGAAAACGCCTTCAACTTAGCCAAAAATGGGCGTTTGGAGGGCGAACACGCAAAACACCCCCCAAACCCTGTTGTATGCAATTGACTTACTGAACAGGCAGCGCATATACGCAACTTGAAGTGCACTTGCAAGAGCCAGCATAGTGTACTCCCCTATTGTGTAAAGTGGGACTTGTGAGAACTGACGGAACGTATTTCGGACCTGTAGGTTGAGAGTTAGAGCCGAATACGCCATAAACTTAGTTGAAAAAGGGCGTTTCGGGGGTGAAAATTCAAAACAGCCCCCGAACCATCATGTGGCTCACACGGACAGTTCCCCCATGACAAATAGGACTTGTGACAACTGGCGGAATGTAATCTGGACCTGTAGGTTGGGAGTTAGAGCCGAATACGCCCTAAACTTAGTCGAAAAAAGGGCGTTTCGAGGGCAAAAATTCAAAGCAGCTCCCGATCCACTGTGTGACTCTCATGGATAGCTTGTCCATGACAAATAAGACTTGTGACAACTGGCGGAACGTAATTTGGACCCGTAAGTAGAGAGTTAGAGCCAAAAACGCCTTAAATTTACTCGAAAAAGAGCTTTTTGAGGGCGAAAATTTAAAACAGCCTTCGAACGACCATGTGATTCTCACGAATAGCTTCCCCATGACAAATAAGACTCGTGAGAATTGACGGAACGTAATTCGGACCCGTAGGTTGGGAGTTAGAGTCGAATACGTCCTAAACATAGTCGAAAAAGGGCGTTTCGGGGGCGAAAATTCAAAACAGCCTCCCGAACCACCGTGTGGCTCACACGGACAGTTCCCCCATGACAAATAGGACTTGTGACAACTGACAGAATATAATCCGGATCCGTAGGTTGGGAGTTAGAGCCAAATACGCCCTAAACTTAGTCGAAAAAGGCGTTTCGAGGGCGAAAATTCAAAGCAGTCCCTGATCCACCGTGTGACTCTCATGGATAGCTTGTCCATGACAAATAAGACTTGTGACAACTGATGGAACGTAATTCGGACCCGTAGGTAGAGAGTTAGAGCCGAATATGCCTTAAACTTACTCGAAAAAGAGCTTTTCGTGGGCGACAATTTAAAACAGCCTCCGAACGACCATGTGACTCTCACGGATAGCTTCCCCATGACAAATAGGACTTATGAGAACTGACGGAACATAATCCGGACCCGTAGGTTGGGAGATAGAGCCGAATACGCCCTAAACTTAGTCGAAAAAGGACTTTCCAGGGGCGAAAATTCATAACAACCCCCGAACCACCGTGTGGCTCACATGGACAGTTCCCCCATGACAAATAGGACTTGTGAGGGCTGACAGAACGTAATTCGGACCCGTAGTTAGAGCCGAATACGCTCTAAACTTAGTCGAAAAAGGGTATTTCGGGGGTGAAATTTCAAAATAGCCCCCGAACGACCGTGTGGCTCACATGGATAGCTTCACCATGACAAATAGGACTTGTGAGAATTGACGGAACGTAATTCGGACCCATAGGTTGGGAGTTAGAGCCATATGCCCTAAACTTAGTCGAAAAAGGACTTTCCAAGGTCGAAAATTCATAACAGCCCCCAAACCACCGTGTGGCTCACACGGACAGTTCCCCCATGACAAATAGGACTTGTGAGAACTGACGGAACGTAATTCGGACCTGTAGGTTGGGAGTTAGAGCCGAATATGCCCTAAACTTAGTCGAAAAAGGGCGTTTCGTGGGCGAAAATTCAAAACAACCCCCGAACGACCGTGTGACTCACACGGATAGCTTTGCCATGACAAATAAGACTTGTGAGAACTGACGGAACGTAATTCGGACCCGTAGGTTGGGAGTTAAGAGCCGAATATGCCCTAAACTTTGTCGAAAAAGGGCGTTTCGGGGGCGAAAATTCAAAACGGCCCCCATACCACCGTGTGGCTCACATGGACAGTTCCCCCATGACAAATAGGACTTGTGACAACTGACGGAACGTAATCTGGACCCGTAGGTTGGGAGTTAGAGCCGAATACGCCTTAAACTTAGTCGAAAAAGGACTCTCCGAGGGTGAAAATTCATAACAGCCCCCGAACCACCGTGTGGCTCACACAGACAGTTTCCCCATGACAAATAGGACTTGTGAGAACTGACGGAATGTAATTCGGACCCGTAGGTTGGGAGTTAGAGCCGAATACGCCCTAAACTTAGTCGAAAAAGGGCGTTTTGGGGGCGAAAATTCAAAACAGCCTCCGAACAACCGTGTGGCTCGCACGGATAACTTCACCATGACAAATAGGACTTGTGAGAATTGACGGAACGTAATTCGGACCCGTAGATTGAGAATTAGAGCCGAATACGCCCTAAACTTAGTTGAAAAAGGGCGTTTCGGGGGCGAAAATTCAAAATAGCTCCCGAATGACCATGTGGCTCACATGGATAGTTTCGCCATGACAAATAGGACTTGGGAGATCTGACGAAACGTAATTCGGACCCGTAGGTTGGAAGTTAGAGCCGAATACGCCCTAAACTTACTCGAAAAAGGGCTTCCTTGGGGCGAAAATTCATAACAGCCCCCGAATACGCCTTACACTTAGTCGAAAAACTTGCAACACTTAGTTAAAAAAGCAACAACTTTATTAAAATAACATCTACATATTCTAATAATTGCCTTTATATATTTATAGGATGAAGAAATTACATGTGACATTGTTTGTGCAGTTGGTTAGAATAAATATTGCATGATACATATACATATACTTTCTTTTATTTCCAAGAAGACATTTCTCGATTGTTCTACCTTAAATGCATGTTAGAACATGTTCCATATGGCTGACTAAATTGATATTTTGTAACCAATTCTAATGTTTCGTTTTTTGTTTTTCTTTGTAGATGGCTTTTTTGCGTGGACTTGTGGATAATCCATATTGGTGTATGGAGAAGAATTTTCACTTTTGTGTAGAACTAATATAATACTTTTGTCGTCCTCAGCTTTTATGTAGTTCATTATTACTGATACAGAAAACTTTTGGCAATCAACAGATAATGACTGTCGTGGTGCATAGATCACTTTCTGTCGTGGTACATATATACCATTTGTCGGCGTATATAGGACGTTTTGTCATGGTCCATAGAAAACTTTTGTTGTGGTACATATATCACCTTTTGTTGTGGTATAGATTACGATGGTAATTTGTGCCATGCCAAATGGTAATTTCGCTTGGTAGTAAATGTATTTTTTTGTATACGGAGGGCTTTGATTTTTGTATGATATATTTTGTATGGAATTATTATTTTAGTTTGGATAATAATTGATTTGTATGGACTTTGATATTTAATGTTA
Source organism: Camellia granthamiana (assembly GCA_036172215.1). Classification (NCBI taxonomy): domain Eukaryota; kingdom Viridiplantae; phylum Streptophyta; class Magnoliopsida; order Ericales; family Theaceae; genus Camellia; species Camellia granthamiana. The sequence continues at coordinate 70,549,201 of CM069911.1, read as the reverse complement.
TTTATTTTTGGTATATGGATGCAGATTATGGAATGATTGATAGTATGTATCATTTTGTTTTTATACGTATTACAGGTTGCATTGTATATAGACAGGTTGTGGAGAAATTATAATTTCGCGATAAAACATAATATCATGTTTTTGGCGACTAAACAATTAGTAGCTAAAAAGAAATTGGGAAAAGACATTTGGCGATAGCAAAAAAAAAAAGACATTTGGAGATAGGAAAAAAAAAAGACATTTGGCGACTAAAAGTTTTGTAGCAAAAAAAAAAGAAGAAATTTAGTGACTCAAAGTTTAGTAGCCAAAAAAAAAATAAAAATAGCCAAAAGAAAATCAAACATTTGGCGACTAAAATATTTCGTAGCTAAAAACAAAAAACTAAATTATAAACACACTTTTGCCAACTAAAATTTTAGTAGCAAAAAATGTAAAACTTTAGACGATCAAATATTTAATAGTCAAAAGAGGAACTCTTTGTCAACTAAACATTTAGTAGCCAAAGATGGGGACTTTTGGCGACTAAATTTTTAGTAGCAAAAAAAGAACTCTTTGCCGACTAAAATTTTAGTAGCTAAAAGGTGGGACTTTAGGCGACTAAAAGTTTGGTCGCCGAAAAGGGTCTAATTTAGTTCAATGTCCAACCTTTTGGTGACTAAATATTTAGTCGGCAAATGAATACATTTGGCGACTAAAATAATTTTAGTCGCCAATTAGCTTTCCTGACTACTATTTGGCTACTAATTTTGCGACCAAAAAATTTAGTCGCTAAAGCCCTTCAGCAACTAAAAATTGACTTTTGGCGACTAAAAATTTAGTCTCCAAAAGTGAATTCTTGTAGTGGTGACGTCACTATCCATACGGACGTTGTGCTCCGGCGAACTTGTGGGGCTACTCGGTTTTGCCTTTTGAGAATTATGGTGATTTTTGTGAAATTTTTTGAAGTTGTTTGATGTTTTTTTTTTTGATCAGCAACAAACAAAGATATATTAAGGCACAAGGCCAAGAAAAAAGAGGATAAGGCATCCTCTACAAGGAAGACGGAAAACAAAACCAAAACTTAACAAAAGAAGATACAAAAAGATGAACAAACTAAAACTACACAGTACAAATTGACACCCAGTCTGTAGCAATCAAAAAAAGCGGAGTCCCTCGGAATATTGAGCTCGCTGAGGCCCAAAGAGACGCCAAATATCTCACCCTATCCCATAAATAGTCTATATCCCGGGCAACTCCTTCAAAAACACGCGCATTTCTTTCCATCCAAATGACCAAGAAGATTGCAAAGACGATGCCACTCCAAAGCATCTTAGCCCTCTTCGACCTTCCAAAAATTTGGAAATCAAATAATAGCATCTGAGCACATCATTTTGGGGCCACCCACATCACACTACCCAAACCAAACACCATATGCCACAACTGCCTAGCCACCGAGTAGTGCAAAAAGAGATGATCCATAGACTCTCCACTCTTACAACACATAATGCACCATTGAGGATTAAGATATCGCAAGGGTCTCCTCATTTGCAATGAATCATTTGTCAAAGTGCCCCCATGAACCAAGATCCACATGAACACTTTCACCTTAAGAGGAGCACATGTCTTCAAAATCTTTTTATGAAACAGAAACTGAGGTAAATGAGAAGAATCAATAATTTTATCAAGAAAGGATTTACAACTAAAAGGACCCGATGAATGGATATTCCAAACCAACCTATCCTCCAATATTAGAGACAAAGAAACATTTTCAAGCCTTGACAAAAGAGATACTAATTCCGGAACTTCCCTATCATGAAGATACCGGCGGAAGTTAAAATTCTAAGAAAAAGGAGCCACCAAAGAACCCGCCACAGACACAACAGAAACATAATGAGACTGAGAAACGCTATACAAGAGTGGATAGAATTTCACCAAGGACGAGGAACCCATCTAAACATCCTCCAAGAATTTGACCTTTTCCCTATTACCCACCCTCACAGAAATAAATTGGGACCAAACGGGATAAATCTGGGAAATGGACATCCAAGGAGCACGCCCGTTTTCTCTCATGACCACCTGAGAGTCCCTACCATTAACCTGAATCCCATATTTACTTTTAATAACCGCATGCCATAATGAATCACACTCAGCGAGAAATCTCCATAACCACTTGCCCAGCAGAGCCGTGTTTCTAGCCACTATATTACCAATGGCCAAACCCCCATTTTCCTTAGATAAGGACACCATTTCCCACTTCACCAAATGATCCTTCTGTCCTTCATCTTTCCCTTCCCAAAGGAAATCCCTTAATAATTTTTCTATAGATTATGCTACCTTGACTGGAATCTTAAACACAAACATGAAATAAATTGGAATTCCACTTAGCACTGTTTTAACCAACGTGCACCTGCCTCCCCGAGATAGTAAGGCCCTACTCCATCCTTCTAACCTCTTCCCCATTTTTTCCACGACCGGATTCCAAAACACCTCACCCCTTGGATTACCTCCCAGTGGGAGTCCCAAATACTTCATCAGAAATGTCTCTATACCACACCTAAGTAACTCAGCCACTCTTTGAGTCAAACTTGAATCCACATTAATACCCGTTACCCTACTCTTTTCTAAATTTACCCTAAGACCAGATAGTACCCCGAAAAGCCTTACCACCGAATAGAGATTAAACATTTGGCCCTCGTCCCCTTCGGAGAAGAAAATAGTGTCATATGCAAATTGCAAATGTGTCACACTAACCTTATCTCTGCCAACCTGTACTCCTTCAAATAGGCCTACCTCTTTAGCCCTATCCACCATCCTTCCTAACACATCTGCTACCATAATGAAGAGAAAAGAAGATAAAGGATCGCCCTGTTTCAACCCTCGGGATGCCTTAAAACTTTGCCCAGGTTTACCATTGACTATTACCGACATATTACAAGACACCAAACATCCCCTAATCCAGGACCTCCATCTCTCCCCGTACCCTTTTCTATCCGTCACAAAATTCAAAAAATTCCAATCTACATGATACTATGCTTTCTCAAAATCTGCCTTAAACACAAGACCTCTCTTTCCTGCCTTCCTACACTCCTCGACCACATCATTAGCCACCAGAACCACATCTAGAATCTGTCTGCCTTTCATAAAAGCCCCCTGAGTCGGAGAAATTGTATCCCTTAAACAGGCCCTTAACCTTTTTGACAAAACCTTCCCCAGAATCTTATAGAGTGATGTCACCAAACTAATTGGTCTAAAATCTCCAATTCTGATGGCTCCTTCCGTTTTAGGAATCAAATAGATAAATGTGGCATTTGCACATAAATTAACCACCCCTGTCTAATAAAATTCCATAAAAACTCTCACCAAATCCCCCTTCACCACCTCCCAACAATCTTGGAAAACAGCCATGGAGAACCCATCCGGTCCTGGAGCCTTGTCTCTCTCACACTCAAAAATTGCCTCCCTAATTTCCAACTCCTCAAAAGGTCTTTTTAACCAAGTCGCACTTTCCTGATCGATAGGCTTCCACTCAAGCCCCTTTATCCCAGGCCTGACTAACCCATCATTCGAAAATAAATTTGAATAAAACTCAAAAATCCCTTGGACTATTTGCTCCTCTGAGTCCACCACCACCCCTGGCCTTACTTCCAACCTCTTAATAAACTTTTTCTTCCTTTTTCCATCCGCAATCCTATGAAAGAACTTTGAACTAACATCCCCCTCCTTCAGCCACCTCACATTTGCTTTTTGTGCCAAAAAAATCTGCTCTCTAAGAGTCAACTCTTCTAACTTCACACCTAACTCCCTCATCTCACTCCTCCATTCTTGAACCTCGTTTCCCTGCATTTCCAAAGAATCTATCTCCGCAATTCTACTAATAACTTGAAGTTTTGATGATTCCAAATTCCCACACACCTCCCTATTCCAAATCTTCAAGTGCTCTTTAATGGCCTTTAGCTTTCTCATGAATCTAAAACCCTTCCACCCATGACATCTAGCACTATTCCACCATCCCGCAAAGTTCTCCTTGAACAAATGATGTTCCAACCACACATTTTCAAACCTAAATGGGGTCAGGCCCCACTTAAAAGGGCAACTCTCCATCATAATTGGACAATGATCGGACACCAATCTTGGAAGCGCCTCCTGTCTCACGTTGGGGAAAACCCCCTCTCAATCCAAAGAGAATAAGAATCTATTCAACCTACAACATACTCAACTTTCCCTAAGATTAGACCATGTGAATCTTGCATTAAATAAAAGAGGATCCACCAACTCACATCCTCTAATAAACTCATCAAAATCTTTCATACTCCTATTGATTCTACTCCCGTGAAGCTTCTTCGAAACCTTCCTAACCACATTGAAGTCCTCCCCTAAACACCAGTTGGGGTAGCATAACCCATATAACCCTCTTAACTCCTCTCACAAAGCCTGTCTCTGAGAAGGATAGTTCGGGCCATAAACCCCCGACAGCCACCACTCACTATTATCTAGATTCCTAAACCTAATTGATAATGAAAACACTCCAACTAAGGATTTACACTCAAAAACCACCATTTCATCCCAAATACATAAAATACCTCCAGACCTTCCCACTGATGGTACAAAAGCCCACCTTTTATGCCTTACTCCCCAAACACTTTTAATAAAACTCCTATCATAAGCTTCCACTTTAGTTTCCTGGAAAATGACAATATTAGGTTGATGTTTTCTCACAAAATCTCTAATGACCCCCCTTTTCTTCCGAGAGCCCAAACCCCTCACATTCTAACTAACAATCTTCATTGAGAAACATTGCCACCCCAAACCTCCTCCGGCCTTCTATCGTAATTAATAGAGCTCACCAAATTCCTTAACTCCTTTTTCCCCCTTCTAACTAAAGCCCCCCCTTGCTGTTTTCCTGTCCACTACCGCCATTCCTCCCATTTAACCTTACTAGCGAAAGTCCCATAACTTGAAGCAAATGCTTGAAATGAGGAACTTCATTTTCCTCAATCGGACAAGACGCATACTTGCTTAACTCTATCAACCACTGCTCAGTTTCAGCCTCACTATCCCTCACCCCACTAAAAACACCACTCCTCCTAGGCATATGATTAACCGAAACTCCCTCTTGAGCATCATTCACTTGGCCAATAGTAATATTAGCATTATAAGACACAAGATTGATAGTAGAGGCATCCCTCATGGCTTTGGAGACATCCGGCATTACTCCTTGTTCATCCATTCCCCTGACAAAAGAATCAAGACCCAGACAGTGAGATCCCCCTACCCCATCCCCAGGAGAAGAAAAGACTTGGCTAACGATGATACCCCTCTTAGATGTTGGAACTGTGGAATCTTGAATTACAGTATCACTGACATGACCCATTGTTTCAGAGACACCCTCGGATTCCTCTTCCTCAACCATGCCCTGTTCCTTAAAAAGATTAAACAACTGAAAATCATACTCTTCTTGATCACCTCCATCACCTCCTGAACCAGAATCGGGATTAGAGCTGACCTCAGACCCGTAAATTTCCAGAGCTTGTAACACTTCGTTAGGTTCAAAATTCCCTTCTTCTACCTGGCGACTCAGCAAATCAGTATCATTCACCACCTCTATCCCATCATCAACCCACTCCCCCATATTCCTTTCTGTTGGCGGCAAGTCCTCAACAGATCCTTTCACTAAGTCGGCTAATCCTAGCTGAATCTCATATGTTGTTAGTTGAAACTGATTATTCCTTTGAGAATACGACTCGCAGACAACATCTACATCCTCTCGCACCCCATCCAACAACCAACGCTGAACCTCTTGCTCTCCTCTAGGTCGCCTTTCTTCTTCAAGCAATTCAGTTTTATCTGCCTCTCGGATTCTCTCTTCCAAACTATGAGACCCATTCATAAGACCCACTAGGCCTAAATCATCTGAATGGGCCTGATCCACTCTTTGAGGCCCAACAATAAAATCCTTTTGTTGCTTATAGACTAGCCCGTCTCTTGGAGAAGGCGAACTGGGCTCCTGATTAAAAACCCTCTGGCCCTAATCATATAAATCATTTGGGCCCAAATGAAAACTTGGCCCACGATGCTCCTTTGGCCCATTTCGGGTTTATGGCACATATTTATGCAATCTGCGATTTCCTCTATTATTTGGTGGTTTTGCTTGTTGGGCTCTACCCTATGGGAGACAATTGCATCTTCTGAGGCTTTCTTTGGAGTTTGTTTTGTGTTTTGGTGCACCAAAAGTGGTTTTTAATCTTCCAAAGGTTTGTCTCTTTTTTTTTTCTTCTATTCTGTTGTCTCTCTTCTGTTTCTATTCTGCTGCCTCTCTTCTATTACTGTTCTGCTACCTTGTTTATTGCTGGTAGAAGTGTTGCCTTGTTCTATCCATTGCATTTTGATTGTGATTTTGGTTGTTCGGTGGTAGTTTCAAACACAGAGTTAGTGGTTACCTACTCAGATTACAAAGTTTACTTCACTCCTTGGTTCTGCTCTTCCTCCATCATCCACCGCTACTTTGGCTGGTTCAGGTAATATTGCATGTATGGCTCAGTCTAGCTAACCTTGGCTCCTAGATTCTGGTGCTAGTTCACAGATCTCCGGTAATTCATCACTTTTCCACGATTTACATCCTGTTACCCATAATATTGTTCTTGTTGATGGTCATCTCGACCAATTAGTGATATGGGTACACTTCACCCTACCACCACTTTATTTTTACCCTCTAGTCTCTATGTCCCTAAATTCCCTTTAATTTACTGTCAGTTAGTCAATTAATCAAAGCTCTCTACAATTCCATAACATTTTCTCCCACTTCTTGTGTTTTACAGGACCTTTAGACCAAGAGGATGATTGGTTTGGGGCATGAGCAGCAGGCTTATATTATCTGGATACTACTTGCTCCCGTATTCCTACTTCATCTGTTTTGAGTGCTGGCATCTCTCTCCTGCAGTGGCATATTTGTTTGGGACATCCATCTTTAGCCAAGCTTAAACTTCTTGTTCTTGGTTTGAGTTATGTGTCTACACTAGAGTGTGAAGCTTGTCAGCTTGGAAAGCATCACCGTAGTTCCTTTTTTAGTTGTAGCGTTAGTCGTGAGTTAGAGTCTTTTGATGTAGTCCACACAGATATATAGGTCCTTCTCGTACTTCTACACTAAATGGTTTTTTTTTTTCCCGTTATTTTTGTGGATGATTTCTCTCGAATGACTTGGTTGTTTTTATTATGTCAGCATTTTGAGTTACCTTATATATTGTCTAAGTTTTATAATGAAATTCATAATCAGTTTGGTAAATGTGTTAAAGTGATTCGATTTGATAATGCTTTAGAATATACACAACCTATTGTTGATTCTTTTTGTGTTGATTGTGGTATTATTTGTTAGACTACATGTACTCACACTTCTTAGCAAAATGGGGTTGCTAAATGAAAACACCGACATGTGTTAGATGTTACTCGTACCTTGTTATTTAACATGCAGGTGCCCAAACACTTCTGGGGTGATGCTATGCTCACCGCCTACTCTCTCATTAATCGTATGCCCTCAGTTGTGTTGCATAATCAGTCACCATTTCCCTTATTATATCCTATCTATTCCCCATTCCCTCTCTCTCCACGTGTCTTTGGTTGTGTAGCCTTTGCTCATGTCCTTGATCCCGGTCAGGATAAGTTGTCTCCCTGTGCTTGTAATTGTGTTTTCTTAGGGTATGCCCGTACACAGAAAGGGTATCGTTGTTACCATCCTGAGTCCCATCTTTACTTGGTCATTGCTGATGTCACCTTTTTTGAGTCCACTCATTTATTCTCTTCTCATGGTCAACAGTTGTCTCCTGATCTTATCTCTTGTCATGAAGGGGAGCCTTCTTTTCCCACTTCTACACCCATTCATACTCTTCTGATGCCGGATATGTCCTCTTCTTCTTCTCCTTCACCAATATCTTCTCCTCTTGTTCCATCTCCTTCCTCCCTATTGTAGGTCTACCAGAGATCCCAAACTCAACGTGTTGTTGCTTATGGCTTGGTCGGTTCATTTTCTTTATCAGAGGTTCCTGTCTTATCCTCTCCTCCAAACTCTTTTGATTTGCCTATTGCTTTGCGTCGAGATAAACGTACTTGCACTCAACATCCTATTTCCCAGTTTGTTTCTTATGCTAGTGTTTATCCTATTTTTCTTTCCTTTGGTTGTAGTTTGTCTTCTCTTTTTATTCCAACCTCTTTTGGGCAGGCCTTGTCTAGCTCTGGCTGGAAGCATGCTATGGATGAGGAAATGAGTGCTCTTCATCAGAATCAGACATGTGAGCTCACTACTCTCCCACCTGGGAAGTCGATTGTTGGATGTCGTTGGATTTATACAGTTAAATATCTTCCTAATGGCTTTGTTGAATGCCTTAAGGTTCGCTTGGTTACAAGGGATACACCCAAACCTGTGGTGTTGACTATTTTGAGATCTTTTCCCCTGTGGCTCGCCTCAATTCCATTTGGATACTTCTTTGTTGCGGTCAATTGTTTTCAGCCCTTATATTAACTTGACATAAAAAATGCCTTTCTTTATGGCGATTTGCAAGAGGAGGTCTATATGGACCAACCCCCTGGTTATGTTGTGCTTGGTAATGAGCACCTTATTTGTCACTTACAGAAGGCTTTGTATAGACTGAAGCAATCTCCTCGTACTTGATTTGATCGCTTTAGTACTGTTGTGCTTGCTTATGGGTTTAAGCGTTCCACTTCTGATCATTCTGTTTTTGTTTGCCAATCCTTTGTTTGGGTTGTCGTCTTGATTGTTTATGTGGATGACATTATCATTTCCGGTAGTGACGTTACTGAGATTGCTGATTTAAAACACTATTTAAGCCAGCAATTTCATGCTAAGGACTTGGGGACTCTTCGGTATTTTCTTGGGATTGAGGTTGCTCATTCTTCTCAAGGGTTTTTCCTTTCTTAGCGGAAGTATGTGCTTGATCTTCTCTTTGAGATTGGTCTCTTGGGTGCCCGACCCTCTGATACTCCTATGGACTCGTCTGCCAACCTTGATGATGAGCATGGAGAGTTATTTTTTGATGTTGGTCAATATCGTCGCTTGGTTGGGAAATCGATCTATCTCACTATCACACGTTCGGATATTACATATGCTGGGGGTGTAGTCAGTCAGTTTGTGCATGCTCCTCGCCATCCTCACTTTGATGCTATGTGTCGTATTTTGTGTTACCTGAAAAGTGCCCCTGGATGTGGTCTATTGTATCGTCCTTCTACTTCTTTGTCTGTTATTGGCTTTAGTGATGCCGATTGGGCTGTTAGTTGTACTGATCGTCGTTCCACTTCTAGGTATTGTATCTTTGTTGGTGATAGCTGGGTTACTTGGTGGAGTAAGAAGCAACATGTTGTTGCTCACTTCAGTGCGGAGGCTGAATATCGTGCTATGGCCCATTCTGCGTCTGGGACACTTTTTTGGACTTCTTGTTCCAATTCTTATGTCCATGTGTTGGGACAATTAGGCGGCTATCTTCATTGCCAATAATCCGGTATTTCATGAGCGCACCAAGCATATTGAGGTTGATTGTGACTTTATTCGGGATTTGTTATTAAGGAAGTAGCTTGTGACTCCCTATGTTCAGTCTAATGATCAATTGGGTGATATTTTTACTAAACCATTAGCTCGTCCTGCCTTTCAGCACCAGTCTACCAAGCTAGGCATGTTCGATCTTTATACTCCAGCTTGAGGGGGAGTGTTAGAATAGTCATGTGCTATTTAATTCTACAATGAGGGCTATTATTATCATATTGTACCACTGAGTTTAATATAAATAAGTGTTGAGGTGAAGGGTTAGTTTAAGGACCCAAAACCTAATTCCTACGTATTCTCTTTTCTTCTTCTCTCTCTTCTTAATCCTAACCCTAGTTTCTACAAATCTTTACATTCAACTGACATATTTGTATTATGTGCTTTTTGATATTTCAGATTATTGGATGAAAATTTGGAGATAAGACCTGAATAGATAAAATTTTACAAGATTTATTAGTGGGACACTTTTAGAAAGTCTTGTCTATGCATTTATTTATTGTCTAATTTTTCCTGGAGGAGGAAAAGCATTACATTACATGGATGTCGTTTTCAACTTTCTTATTACAATTCTGTTATGTGGACAACCATGCAATCTCATGCACATTTGATTAAACACATAATGCTCTTGCTTTTGGTTTTGTTCATCCATGGCATATGTTTCCCACCCAAATTTGATTACCATGTTTGTATCATCTCTTTATATGATCTTACATTTTCTTAGTTGTTGCTTGTTTGTATTGTTCTTGTGACTGATGTGTCGACATTAGGACTTACATGTGTACTCATCAAACCCTTGATGGAGCCTTAAGTTTTGATGCATTTTTCTTTGAAACTCTTTTTACTAACTTCCATATTACTACTGTGAATCTGCTTCTACTTTTTATAGTTGTAAAGAGAATGAATCTCTCACCCTGTTTTAGTGAGCATTGTCGTGGAGCCTATCCTATAATGTGTGCTGTATCATGTGTGATGTTTCCAGGATAGTTAGTATTTGAAATGTGCATTCTATTGTGGGGAGAGAGAGAAGCTTCCAAGAAAAGATCACACGGTGCTATCCACGACTACTCGGTCTCTCTCTATGTGTGTATTGATTACATTAACTCAACCAGTAATCAATCATCATGTCCTATACGTCTATGAACCCAATTGAGCTCAATGCACCAGTTCTAATAACTAACCCATAGTCAAATTATTAAACCCATCCATTCTCAGAATGATAGCAGCCTAATAAGTAGTATCCATATCTGGTCTGCCTTTTTTTGAGTAGTGTCTTAAGTAAATGTGACTGAAGCATTTGAACCTCAGAGACAGAGATACAGAGGTTTGAACTTTTCTACACTCAATTCTTTACACCAACCCTAATTGCAAAGAGAAAACTTAGGAAGAGGGAACCCTATCAATAACCACTTAATCATATCACATTTGTGTCAACAATTTATTTTTGAAATCATACTTACGGTTGATACAAATTTGATCTAATCAATAGCTATCGATATTCGATCAACGTGATTTTTTGTAGGAATGAAACACTCAATGAGGTCTACACATTGAACTGTTCAGATTATCAATGTAGGCTCCGTGATAGGCTTACAGAGGCTCAACAGCACACTCCAGTCAGACTGGAGAGGAGCCCTGCCTTCTACTTTTTGTCGTGTTGTTGCCCAGTAATACTAGGAAAATAGAAACTAAACATAGAATGTGACACAATCTTCTCACAAGAGGTGAATCCCACACGTACGTCCCATACATGTGGGCCTTACTTCTTTGTGAGAAGGTTGTGTCCCATTTTGTATTTGGTTTTTGTGCACATAGACTTTTCTATTACAACCAAGACATTTCTATTATGTTAGGATTCTATTACGTTCCAGAGCTTTCTCATGATTATGCTCAGATGCTTAAAATGTTTATTGTTGAAGCTTTGGCTTGTTTTCACTAGAATTGCCACTTTGTCTCTATTTATATTCTCAGTTCTTATGCACAATATATTAGACTGTTTGATTTGGCTTTTTTAATGACAATTTGTCTATGATTTGTTTGTTTTGTATGTCTAAACTTTCGACTCTTAACTTGTATGGTATCATTTATCATCAACTATTGAAGTGCTTGTTATGGATTCCCTCTCGTCCATAATTTAGGTCAGAAGCTGTTGTTCGGGGTCCATTACGAGTCATGTTTCAATAATTTGAAACATTCATTTTGTCAGGTACCTCGTGTATTTCATCTACAAAAAAATTAGATCAATTAGGTAATCATAACCTATTAAATTTATCACATTTGTCACAGAAAAAAAATAATTGTATTTTTAAAAATAAATCATTCATTTTTTTAGTGATAAACATCATAAATTGAATATGTTATGATTATCAGATTGACTTAATTTTTTTTACGGATGAAATATCCAAAGTGTCCTGTAATCATTACAAGAAAATTCAAAATTAGCAGCGTTTTTAAATGCTGCTATAAGCCTTAAAAACGTGCAAAAGGCTATAGCGACATTTTCATTTTTGTCATTAATACGACAGCTATCCTAGCTTTGCAACATTTTAAAAACATCGTCAATGCTTATAAGCGGCATTTTTTTAAACGCTCCCGCTAATTTTATTTCCGTCACAATATCACAAAAAAAGCCCAAAAGTTTATATGAATCCATGGCTTAAGTAGTAAGAGTCTCTCACATTTAACTAAGAAAACACAAATTGAGAATAGGGGATTTAGTGATAGATCCCTTAGTGTCTAACTTGTCCTTCAAAAGGACAAAAATTATATAGATCCTTTTAAAACCCTCTAATATTTTAAAATTTATTTTTTTTACTATAATACCCTCATATATGTGTGTGTGTGTGTTTATATCAGATTGCAATCACTCTCTCATCTTAATCTCTCTTCTATCTGTTTTGCTCTTATCACTATTGCTCTCCATTGACGTCATTGCCGCTCTCCACTGGCGCCACCGTTACTTACCATGGAACTCTTTCTCTATCGTCTTCATCACCACCGTCACTCATCGCATCCACAACCTCAGCTCTGAGATCATTCATAGTCGTTATCGCCAGAAAATGACTGTTCCCGACAGTTCGCTAACTTGAGATTTGAGATCTCTCTCTCTCTCTCTCCCCCTCTCTCTTCTTATTCTTTTTCTTCTTCTTCTCCTCATGATCTATTTTCGAACTTTGTCTCCCTATTTCTCTTCTTCTTCTTACGATGCTCTGTTCTTTGAACAGTAAAAATTTACTCTGGGTCATGATACAGGGCTCTCCTGTAAAGCCATTCTCACAGCCTGTTTCAGAGTAAAAGTAAAATTTTACTCTGATTTAAAGTAAAGTTTTGTAGTCGTTAAGTAGATCAACATGTTGTTAACCAGAGTAAAATTTTATTGTTACAAAAAATAGAGTACATAATAAATTAACAAACTAGAGTCGAATTTTACTTTTAGATCTATGAACAAACAAATAAAAAAACTCTTAATTTTTCATTACAATATCTCGATTTCTTATTTTTCCTTCTTTTTTTTTTTTTTTTTTTAAATCTCAGATCTAAAGTTATTGATTTCAAATATGAGTTCATAGGTATCAACTATGAGATGGTTGTGGTTTGATGGTAAAAATGTTGGTTGCCGGGCAACGGTGAGGATGAGCAACAGCAGTAGACGATGAAGATGGTGAAAATGATGAGCAACCATTGAGTTGGTGAAGAGAGAGAGTGTGTTATAAAAAGAAAGAGAAGAAAGAGAGAGTATAATGGTCGAATAAAATATTCAAATAATAAATTTTGTTTTTCATACTGGACTTTATAATTATGAGAGGGTTTTGAAAAGTACTATTTTTTTTTTTTTTTTTTTTTTTTTTTTTTTTTTGTTCTTTTAACAAGAAAATGAAGCTAGAAGGGGTTTATGGCCAAATTTTCCATTGAGGATTTCCAGTTCAATCATAAAAGGCCAACAAATACACAAATTCCACCCACATACATGCCCTATACAAAAGCACATTCAGTAGTCTTCATCATCATTCATCTTTCTCAAAAGTGATCATGATCTTCATATATATTTAACATAAATGTTGTTAGTCCAGGTATAAAGTTAAAGTAGCCTACAGATTTAATACAATAATTGCATTAGGGGTAAGAGAGAACAACACAAAATAGTTTCATTAGTCATTCCATATAGAAATAAACAAAGGAATTCAATTTTGATATACAAATCTGAGAAAAACGATACAATCATGAAACCAGGTACTTTGTGATTAATAGATTAAAGAAGCGCAACCAATGGAGCAATTGATACTGGAATAGCTTTGATAGTGCTTGGATCCTTGGTGGACGGGTCGGGCTGATCCATGCTCCTAACTCCATTGTCCAGTCGCTGGGCTCACTGAGATACCTGCACAAAAGTCCAATGGGGAACGGGAGTCCTCCAGCGAACCCTCCGACGAGCAAGTTAGAAGAGAGAGAGACTAATGAAATGTAGAGATAGGGTGATGATAAGGAACTTAACCTTCTTTGTGTCTTGGAAACCTTTTTATATCCTTTGTTCATCATTTCCTTGTCCTCTCCGACCTGTCATGTTGGCCAAAAGTCTATGCTCTAGCTTGCCTTGTCCATGGTGAGGCTGCTCTGTTTCGACATGAAGGGGTTATCGCATTTAATGCTGCTGGGGCCTCATTAATGGCTGATGTGTGGTGCAATAACTCTGCAGGATCTTTGTCTGCTTACGTGGCTGGTTATCCTCTTGACAAGTGTCGAGATGCCATTGGTTCTTGGTGCAATGTTGGGTTTCAGTGGTGTTGGGCTTCAGTGTTTAAACCATGGATTAGGCTCTAAGTGGTGGACCAAAAGCCCCAATGGGCCCACCTATGTCAGTAGTCTCCCATTCCCAAGTGCAGCTTTAGTCCAACGAAGGGAATAAGGAAGAAGACGGGATTGTGGGTGGCTGGGTGAAAGGAGGGCCGACGGCGAAGGGCAATCGGGAAAGAAGAACAACCAAGATGAGGGATGACCTGCTAAGGGGGACCGAGCGAGAAGACCAACTGAGAAGAGGGTTGACCGCAAAAGGGTAACCGGGCGAGAAGACCGAGTGAGAAGAGAGCCGACCGCCAAGGGTAACCGAGCGAGAAGACCGACTGAGAAGAGGGACGACCACCAAGGGTAACCGAGCGAGAAGACCGACTGAAAAGATGGCTGACCGCAAAGGGTAACCGGGTGAGAAGACTGACTGAGAAGAGAGCCGACCACCAAGGGTAACCGAGCGAGAAGACCGGCTGAGAATAGGGCCGACCGCTAAGGGTAACCGAGTGAGAAGACCGACTAAGAAGAGGGCCGACCGGAAAGGGTAATTGGGCGAGAAGACCGACTGAGAAGAGGGCCGACCGCAAAGGGTAACCGAGCGAGAAAGTGGCGGTGCGCGGGGCTGGAGGAGCGGCGGGGCACGTGGTGATGTGAAGGGGAATAGACAAGGAAGGGGAAGAGGGTAGTGAATCGTGATGGTACACGTGGCGTGATCCCATAATAAGGGAGGTGATGCGTTGGCAGGAAACGAAAGGGGAATGATTAATATGGGGCATGGAAAAGGCGAGGGCGAAAGCTTTCGAAAATTTTCAAACTGGCAAAATTTAATCTCGACCCTTGGAATATAGACAAACCATGGGCATTTGGATTTATTCACTTTACTTACCTTATCTCGCAAAAAAGCAACATATCCCAGAGGTGAACTCATTTGTTTCGTGTGACACGCCTCTGCAACACTTTGCGAACTTCCTTGTGCCAGCGTCCGAAGCGATATGCAGACACGTAGGAGGAATGGCTTGAGATGAAGTGCCAGCCGTGACGCTAGACTCATTGGGAGAAGACGACACCGTGGATTTGGCGGAACAGTACCGAGCAGAGCGGAGGGAGGAGAGGGGAACTAGGCAAGCGGCGCAGGCTCGCTCGGCGACGATGATCGTAGCCGCTAGGCCAATTAGCCAAGTGGAGTCGGATCACTGGTGTAGACACCCCATTTTTGACCGACCTTAAGACTCAGACGTCATCAATTGAGCACTTGGTGATGGTGCATGTTGTGCTCGTTTAGAGGTTTCGGAGTTCTGGCTGAGAGCCTCGCCTCCGGGCCTCTGAACTCTTTTGTGCTTCGGCTCGGTTAGTGGACCGAACTTTGTTTCTCTTCCCGGAGGGAGGGAGAGGTCTTGTAGACCATATCTTTGTGGTCGTAGATCACTTTTTGTGGTCGTAGACCACTTTTCCTGTTTGGAGACTAATTTCCGATTTTTAGAGCCTTTGACCGCGCGCCTTGTCTCTGGACCGCTTAACGTTCTCCGTTTGGCGTGGTTTTTGAACCATACCATGTTGCCTTTGCCTAGAGGAACACTGTGGTCCGGGAGACCACTTTTGTGGTTGCATACCACTTTTGGTGCTCGTAGACTAGTTTTCGAGGCTTTCGACCACGTGCTTTGCCTCCCGATCTCTCGTCTTGCATCCGCTTTGGTTTGTTTTTGGTACAAACCTTGTTTTCCTTATTTGGAAGGTGGTCCAAAGGTGGGAGACCAGTATTTCTCCTGGCCGACCACTTCTTCCTCTGCCAGCCAGTTTTCTAGTCAGACAACTGGCTTTCTTGGTCTTTGGGCCATCTTTTCTGGTCGGCCACCACACCACTGCATTGTTTTCATGCCCTGGACTCTCTCCCACCATGGCCGACCATTTTTTGCTCTCAGAGGCCACTTGAAGTGGTCGGCCGACCACTTTAGGTGGTTGGCTACTTTTTGACACCTTTTTGGAGATATTTTCCTCCAGCTGGCACAGTTGGAGGACATTAGGGCCATCCTCCATACATGTGTATGGTGGGATCACCTTGGTGCTTAGCTTCTCCTAGAAGCTTTGCCTTTTCTCTTCTATAAGAGGGAAGCTCCCCCTCCCTCCTCTAGGTTCAGAAAATTGCCATTAGAGAGATACATATAGCTTTGTACTTATCTTACTTGGTTTTTCATTTTTGTGCTTCAAAAGTGTAGATTTGTCTTAGTTTAACACACAAACACACACTCAAACACCATCCTTGGGTAGCTGAGGTGCTAAGGAGTTGTTTTTGGTGTTCTTGGACTGATTTAAGCTCAAAGAACTTGCTGGAGTTGCAGTAGTAAAGAAGGTCTTCAAGGGTGAGTCTTTGACCTTTAAAACCCCCATTCTTGCTTAAGCTTTTGGACCCTTTTGGATATGTTTTTAAGCTTAACTCTTAACTAGAAAAAGTTCTATTTTTTCATGCTTAAAATAGTTGTTTAAGGTCACTTTTTCGTTTGGGGTGATTTACCCCCTCTTAGTCCTCGTTAGGCCTTATTTTGAGCCATCCCTTTAGGCTCTTGGTGAAGCCTTTGCATGACCTTTCTACCACTGAAATCCAGAGGATTTTCAGTGGTGGAAAGGTGGTTTTGGTGTCCTAAATAGGAGAGGGCCCCCTCTCTTTGTATTGTGTTTACTAGCTTCATATGCCTCATGTTTGAGCACCTTTGATAAGCTTTTGTTAGCTTGTTCTTAGCATGTATTTGTGTTTTTTTTTGCTGAGGCATAACACTATTTTTGCTTGCTTTGGTCACTCCATGCATAGTTAATACACTTGTAGTGTAAATCACACAAACTAGCTTTATGTGCTTCATGAAATAGCATGTCATTCTAGCTTGTTTTCTTTCCATTTCAGCATGTTTTTGGTGATGTTTTGCTATGTCATGACTCTTTTTTGGTTTGGTTTGGTTGGCCTTTGCATGCCTCATGCACTTGTAGTGTAATTCCATGAAATAGCCTAACATGCATGATGTTGTAACATGTCATTTTAGCATGCTTTTGGCTTAACTTCATGAAGCTTTTGTCCATGTTTTAACATGCTTTAGCTTTGATTTTAGTTGTTTTGGCCATGCATGACTTGCTTTGTATAGCTATGGTTCAACCTAACTTGTTAGCTTTGTGTATTGAGTCCACTAACATGCATTACTTGGACTATTTCAATGATTTGGCATCACTAGTTATGTGATTTCAGTCCATGTTTCATGGCCATGCATTCACATTTGTCACTCATTCAATGCGTTGGAGGGTTTGCCCCTTTATGCCTTAACATGAACCGTTGTGTATGCCTTCATGCCATAGCTTGTGAGCCATCATTTCAATGCTTATTTGGGGTTATTTTGCCATGATATAACTCTGATTTTTATTGGTTAAGTCATTCCATGCTTGGTCCTAATAGGTGTAGTGTAATCCATCCTATTTGCCTTGTATGTATCATGTCTTATGCCCTCCATGCTAGCTTGCCTTGGCTTCCTTCCATGCATGTTTTAGACTCATTTTAACATGTTCTAGGACTGTTTTAGGTTGCCTTGGTCACATGCTTCATGTTTTGCATACTTGTAGTACAAATGCTCTTGCTTGCCTCAAGCTTTGAGCACCATTGCATGCTTCATTTGTGTTGTGTACATGATTTGGCATCACTTAACATGACATTTCAGAGCATTTAGCATTGCCATGTTCCTACCTCAATCATGCTTTAAGTGCCTTTGAGTGTTATGCATTGTTGCCTAGTTTATGCCTTAGCTTGTATGCTTGCATGCCTAGGCCTTTGAGCAATCGTCTCAGCATGTTTAGGTCCTTATTTTGACCTACTTGAGCTCTGTCCATGCTTAGTTCATGCGTATTTGCCATGTATTGCATGCCTCATGTGTAGTCCTCTTTGCTTGTCTTCATGCTTTAAGGACCCTAGCATGCCATACTTGTGTTGTTTGAATGATTTGGCATCACTTCTTACCTCATTTTAGTGCCCTTAGTTTTGTTACACTTCCATGCTTTTCATTCTTTAAGTGTTCTTGAGAGTTGCACCTTAGTGCCTTAATTGGTGAGCCAATTAACATGCATGTTTGTATGTATTTTCGGTGCCTTCGTTTTAGCATTATGGCCACTATTTTGGCATGACCAAGGTCTGTCCATTTCGGTTTAAGTCCATTGAGTTTGTGGCTTGCATGTTGTTGCATGTTTGGTGTATTGCATATTGTTCCCCTTGTTGCATTGCATTGTGTATGCATGCATCACATTGTGTTAAGAACCCTATGATTGCCTTGCATTGAGTATGCCATCTAGTTCTTAGCATTTAGCATTGTGTATGCCATGTCACATCACATCGTGCATGTTATGTGGTTAGTTGTATTGCGCATGCCATGTAGTTGCATGTTTGCATGCTAAGGTTGCATTACATTGCATTGAGCATGCCATGTTATGTGTTGCATTGTGTTTGGAATAGGTGTTAGTCCAAACACGGGAAACGAGGGACATTTCATACTTACAGTGATGAAACGTGTCTTAATTCTTGGTCGCCAATGCTCTTGATCAAGCATGATAGAGTTTTAGGCCTTATGTGTTTACTTGTGCATTCATTTTCGTATTGAATTGTGCAACTTCACCTCTCGACCATCATGCATTGAAATGCACAATTGGTGGCTCGAGGGTCGAAAACCACACCCCCTTGAGTTCATGACATGATAGGGAGGGTGGTTGTGCACACATATCTTGCAAATACATTGCCATGCCCTTTCTTGCTCTCTGTTGCAGCAAATTGCAGTTCAGCAGCAACAACTGGTCGGCCAGCCAGAAAAAGTAACTGGCCGGCCACTTTTCTGGTTTTTCAACAACCAAAAGTGGTCGGCCACCCTCCCACAGGTTTCCCTAGGTGGAGTTTCAGCTTTCTGGAGCTTGGTGCAAGTTTCTGAGAACAAATGAAAACAGAGGCAAATCGGGGCATCGCATTGGATTTCTGAACAAGGCGACCGAACATGCATCCGGTCTTCTCCCTCTGAGGCTCTTGTTTTATTGCTTTCCTTAGCTGCCATGCTTAGATAGCTAGCTTATGCTTTGGTTTGTACTTTAATTAGTTAATGCGTTAGCTATTCAATTCGTTTTGTAATAATTAGTTAATTAGGATTAGTTAATTAATTTGTTTTGTAATAATTAGTTTAATTAGCTTAGATTAGCTAGTTAGCTTCTTATTCGGTCCCTTCTTCGAGAGGGTGCATTATTGTAATAAGCGTGCGTGTGTGTGATGCATGTCTTCCAATCCCCGTTTCTTTCTCCCTTTTACTTAACCGCTTACGATGGTTAGTTTTAGGGCATATTTCATTTAGCATACCTTATGCTTGCATGTGTGCATCCATTCACCCGTCTTGCATGCACCGGGCTCGGCGCATCATACTAATTGCATCGTATTTCAATTCCAATTTGAATACATGTATCAAGTTGCATTTCACATGACATTCTAGAATAGCCGAGCCTATTTTAGTTGCATTTCCGCATGTGTTGCATTAGCCATCTTAACATGAACTAGGATCATGTATTGATTTCTAACTAGTTCTCTGTTTTGGCTCGGAGTACACTGTGAGTGTTTACGCTTTAGCATATTGCATGTGTGTTATTGATTGCCATGAAAGCATTCTTACCATGAGACTAACTGCTTAGTTGATTAACTGCCTGAATGCCTGTGGGTAAAGGTTGGATTACCTGAATTGGAACAATTCATTGAAATCCCCATTTTAGCCTACTTCCGAGTAGCAAACTTCAAACCATTTTCCAAACAAACGGATATGCGATGCTTTGTTCCAAATTAGGCGATCTAGTCTATACTTGTTTGCTGTGCACATCACATAGTAAGATTAGCTAATTAACCGGAATAAGAGCACACGTGTTTTCAAAAACAAAATATCATGCTTAGTACAGGTCGATCTTTCGATCGGGTGAGCGGGGGTGCTCATAGATGACCTTCCGCAATCGTACCCAAGTTCCCGAGCCGAGGCAACTTTGGTGATGACGGACATGTGGCCTTAGGCACGAGTCAGGGTTTCCTAAATTTTCCCAAAATAAAATATTTAGGTGGCGACTCTATATCTGGCAAAGCAATCCATGTTTGACACTTCTTTACAAAAATCAGTTTTCCAAAACGATTTGCCGGATTTGGACTCTTTGGTGATTTATCGGTCTTGCATTACACTTTGCCAGACTAGATTCAGAACCATGACATTTGAGTCCAAACTGTAGTAGCTCAGAACAAAACAAGATTCCGCGCCCCTCGCAGGTGCGGATATCAGAGAGTTCCTGGGAGCGCGTCTACAACTAGCACACCAAGGTCGACAAGTCGACGTTTACGGCAGAGGAGTTGGAGGAGGTACGAAGGAAGTACCAAATTTCGGCGGAGGAAGAGCTGAGGCTACCCACATCTAAGGAGAGGGCGTCGGATGCACGGCCGACAGAATTCACGTTGTATGAAGAGGCATTGACGGGGAGGGGGCTGAGGCTACCACTCCCCCAAATAGTGGTGGATGTACTTAACAAGCTGGAGGTGGCGCCCGGGCAACGGATGCCGAACGCCTGGAAAATACTAATGGCCTGCGCGATCTCATGGCTGCAGTCGACCGGAGGGGCGACGATGACAGTGGAGGAATTTTTCTCTTGCTACAAGGCCTTCGATCAACAAGAAACGTGGGTTACCTTACAGGCGGTGGCAGGCTGAGGTCTAGTGGCAGGCTTACCATCGTCGGTGAAGGGGTGGAGGCCGAGATGGTTCTATGTGTCGGCGAACGGTGGGAGGGGGGTTCGAACAATGTGGAAAGTCCCCACAAAGTTAGTGGAGCCAAGGTTAGATATGGAGGCTGAGAACAGGGTGAAGTGGGTGAAGGAGTGGAGGGAGAAGGAGGGTGCAAAGTGGGACGACCTGGTCCGACCTTCAACCCTGTTTGCGTTGAGCTTGGGGCTGCAGCCGATGGAGAAGGATCCTGCGCAGGAGGAGTTGGAGGCAAGGAGGAAAGCAGAGGAGGCGGAGGAACGGAGGGCGTTCGCCAAGGCAAATAAGTATAAGGAAACACAGTTGGGGCCCGCGCCTAAATTGGTTATAAGGGAACAGGTCCGACCACGGCCCAAACCGTTAGGAGACAAAGACCTAACAGACTTTGCCCCACTGCCGCCACCAGTAGACCCGCTAAAGGAGAGAGGCAAATAGGAGGTGGATGCGGTGTTAAAGAAAACGAAGAAGAAGAGGGCGGTGGCAGAGGGGAGTAAGGGTGCCCCTATTTTAAAAAAGATGAAAGTGGGCGGGGCGGAGGAGACTCCAGAAGGGGAGAATGCCCAAGTAGTGAAAGAGGACAAGGGTTCAAGTGCCCAAACAGGGGTGGAAAAGAAGGGCCCAAGTGCCTAAGTGGTAACGACGGCGGGACCTGTACCAGAAGTAACCCCCAGTCCTAGTGAAGGAAAAACTAGGATCAGCAAGCCAGAGATGAGTGCCGCGCTGAAGACCGCCATGTATCACGCGCGCGCGCTGGCAGGTCGGTCGGTAGAAGAAGGGGGGAAGCCAAGGTCGCTGCTGATCGTCTCGTTGGAGTAGTGGAGAATGCGGCTGTGCAATCGATGACGCGATTAACAGAGGCCAACCTCCTTAGGGGTTTCTGTTCAGCGTAGATGGAGGCAACGACCTTGGCGGCTGCCCTGATGAACAAGGCATCGCGCGCGAAGATGGAGGGAGAGCCGCTAAGGGCTTAGCTGGAAGGGGTGAAGGTGCAATTGCACAATCTGAAGGTGGAGACAGTGGGCTGGAGAAAAGTCGCTCAAAGTGCGTGCGCAAAGGGACTAGAGTATGCGGAAAGGGCGAAGAAGATGGAAGTACTGGCAGTGGTGCAGAGCTTTTTGGCAGAGTGTGCTAGCACTGAGCTCGTTGTGACCAAGTCAGAGTTGGAAGCGGAGCGCCACAAGGTGGTATCATTGGAGTTCGAGTTGGCAGGCGAGAAGAGGAAGCTAGACCTGCTCCAACAAGCCTGCACCAATGCTAATGAGAGGTTGGAAGAGGCCCTTTCCAACAATGAAGAGCTGCGCGACCAGGTAATCAAAGACAAAGAAGAGGCCGATGGTCAGATTACGGAATTGGAGAAGGCTCTGGCAAAGGAGAAGGCCAAATTGGCATCTGAGAGGGCAGCGTACCCTGCCCTATGCGTGGCGGCTGTAGAGCAATTCAAGGGGTTCGTCGAATTCCAGATAGCCATTGATGCCGTAGTCGCTAGGAGCTTAGCGAAGGAGGGGGAGGGGGGACTGGGCCGTCAGGAGCGGCCGCTGGAGGTAGGAGTGAACAGGAAGTGATCCAAAGCTTCCAGCGGTCTGACTTCTACAAGCACGAGATGAGCCAGTTCTGGGACAACGACTGGATGACTTTCAAGTATAAGGCGCAAGAGCTGTTCCCGGACGTGGACTTCAACCTCGTGAAGGTAATAGAAGACGACGTCGCTCAAAACCCCCTAGATGAGGGAGTTGAAGAAGAAGATCTCGCGTCGAGCAAGGGGGATTAACTGTGTAAAATTATTTGTTTTTGTTTGTTTGTTTTTGTTGTTTTTTTTTTTAGTAATAGAGGTAGTTTCTGTAATGAATTTGTATAAAAATGCAAGTTTGTGAATAAATATGTAATAGACTTTGACTTTTGTGAATAAAACGACGAGTTCAGTTAATGTTATTGTTGTTGTTATTGCTTTGTGTTGTTAATTTGTAAATGGTAAGGATGACTGAGTAGGATGGGATAAAAATGGGTAAGAAAAACTTGGGAATGTGAAATTTGATAAATAACCTATCTTGCAAAAATGGTAAAGACGACCAAGCAGGCTGATCTGTATGAGTAGTAAAAATTGTAATAAATAACCTATCTTGCAAAAATGGTAAAGACGACCAAACGGGCTGACTTGTAGTGAAAATAGATGGTCATGAACTTGGATTTTAACTAAGTATGGCAACAATTGAGTCTAGCTTTGATTCAGACCGGCTGAATTCTTCATGCTAGTTCTGACTAAGACTTGGAGGTCTCCGTCGGGCTGAGGCTTTAATTAACTCAGTTTGGCTGAGCTCTTCGTGCTCAGTCTGGCTGAGGCTTTAGTTAACTCAGTCTGACTGAGCTCTTCATGCTCAATCTGGCTGAGGCTTTAGTTAACTCAGTCTGGCTGAGGCTTTTAGTTAACAAATTGTTATTGAAACACAACGCAGATAATGGAGATATAAAGTCATTGTCATTTAAGGCATAGCCTGTTGATCACAAGTTTACACCATGTATAGAAAGGGCGAAAATGGACAAGTGTGCAGATCGGCAAAAAGGAACATACAACAATGGAATAGTACAAAAACATGAGACACCATTTCACTGGAAATAACGCTTCAAGTGCTCGGCATTCCATGGATGAGGGAGGTCTCTGCCCTCCATATCTTGGAGTTGGTAAATGCCCGGGCGGGGTCTGGCTTTGACAACGTAAGGTACTTCCCATTTGGCTGCTAGGTTGCCCTCGGTAGGATTTTTAGTGGCAAGGGTTGCTTCGCGCAAGACTAGGTCCCCCACTGCGAACTCTCGCGGTCAACTTTGCGGTTATAATGCATTCTTATTTTCTGCTGATATGATGCCCATCTGACAGCAGTTGTCTCTCAGAGCTCTTCAATCAGGTCCAAGTCAGCTCGACGCAATTCTTTGTTGAGTTCTGGATCTTGGTGCAAAACCGGAGGGGTTGGCAGGTCAATTTCCACTAGGATGACCGCCTCAGCACCGTACGTTAGGCGAAAAGGGGTCTCCCCAGTAGGGGTGCGAGCGGTAGTTCGATAAGCCCAGAGTACGTTTGGTAGCTCCTTAGCCTAGAGCCCTTTAGCGGCTTCCAACTTTGTTTTGATGATCTTCAGGAGGAAGTGATTGGTGATTTCGACTTGGCCATTGGCTTGGGGATGGCCTGGGGAAGAGAAGCATGGTCTAATGTGGAGCTCTACATAGAATTTCCTGAACTTGGCATTGTCGAATTGTTTGCCATTGTCCGAGACGATGGCTTGGGGGATTCCAAATCGGCACACGATTGATTGCCAGATAAACCTGGTTGTGTTCCGCTCAGTGATTGTAGCGAGGGGTTCCGCTTCCACCCATTTAGTGAAGTAGTCAATGGAAACTACAGCGAACTTGGTTTGGCCCCTTCCGGTGGGCAATGGACCAACTAAGTCGATGCCCCACTTGGCGAAGGAGTAGGGACTGCAGAGCGTAACTAGTTATGTTGGTGGGGCATGGGGGATGTTGGCAAAGTGCTGGCACTTATCACACGTAAGTACAAAATCGGTGGCATCTTGGTGGAGAGTAGGCCAGAAGTAACCGGTGCGGAGGATTTTGTGGGCCAGAGATCTTGCACCCGAATGATTACCACACACACCCTCGTGGACTTCCCTCATTACGTAGGTCGCTTGAGTTGGACTGAGACACCTGAGGTATAGGCTTGAGAATCCGCGTTTGTACAATAGACCACTAAGGAGGATGTAATTGGATGACCGGGCTCTAACTTTGGCGGCTTGCTGTTTATTGTCTGGCAACTCCCCATTTGTAAAAACAAAAAGATGTCTGCAGCCCATGGGATAGGCTCGTTTTGGAGGAAGTGAACATCCTGCTGGTTTGGCGAAGTAGCCGGATGGGTCAAGTATTCAATGCGGACGCCATGGCTAAGGTCTGACTGGTCAGCCGAGGCTAATTGGGCCATTTCGTCTGCTTTAGAGTTTTCTGACCGAGGGATGTGTTTGATATGGAAAGTATTGAAAAGGCGAACAAGAGGGAGTGCAATGTCCCTGTAGGCTCGCATCGTGTCTTCCTTCGCGTCGAAATCCCCTGTAATCTGTTCGACAATTAATTGGGAATCACTGAATACTTGGATATGGCTTATACCAATGTCTCGAGCTAGTCGAAGGCCTGCTATCAAGGCCTCGTATTCGGCTTCATTATTGCTTGCGTCGAACAAGAAACGAAGGGCACACTTGAAATAACCACCCTCGGGGGCGGTGAGGATGAGACCAGCCTCGTCGCCTTTTTTGCGGGATGATCCATCGACATTGAGGGTCCAAGAATAGGGGTCTTCTGTCTCAGTATTGAATTGTGTTGGCAGAGGGGGTGTGGTTGGAGTGGGATTGGTGAATTCCAAGATGAAATCAACGACGACCTGTCCCTTGATCGCTCTACGAGGTCGGTAAAAGATTTCAAATTGGCTGAGTTCGATGGACCATTGCATAAGTCTGCCTGACAACTCTGGCTGTTGCATGACCTTCTTCAAAGGCTGGTTAGTGAGAACCACTATGGAGTGAGCTTGGAAATAAGGTCGGAGTTGCCTTGAGGCTATGACCAAGGAAAGGGTCATTTTCTCCAGCAGAGGATAGTTATATTCTGCCCTCTTGAGAGCGCGGCTAATGTAGTAGACTAGATGCTGTATTGAGCTGTCTTCCTTGATGAGGGCCGCACTGACTGCGGTGTTTGATACAGCTAAGTACAAGAAGAGGATTTCGCTTGAGAGCGCCTGAGAGAGTAGGGGAGGGTTGGCCGTGCACTGCTCTAGCTGTTGAAAGGCCTCCTCAGATTCGGTGGTTCACTCAAAAGCCTGTCGGAGGACTTTAAAAAATGGAAGACACTTGTCTGTTGCGTGGGAAATAAAACGGTTGAGAACGGCGACTTTGCCGGTAAGCCGTTGAATCTCCTTGATCGTTCTGGGAGACCGCATCTCTATCAGGGCCTTAATCTTTTTGGGGTTATCCTCGATGCCCCGTTGGTTGACCATGAAGCCCAAGAACTTCCCAGATCCCCACGCCGAAGGCGCACTTCTCTAGATTCAGCTTCATTTGATACTTGCGTAGGGTTTTGAAGGTTTCTCGCAGGTCTGTCAGATGATCAGAGGAGAGTTTACTCTTGACTAGCATGTCATCGACGTAGACTTTCATGTTCCGGCCTATCTGGTGGTGAAAGACGGCATTGACCAGACGCTGGTAAGTTGTTCCGACATTTTTCAATCCGAACGGCATAACACAATAGTGGTAAGTTCCTCTGTCTATGATGAAAGAGGTGTGTTCCTAGTCAGTCGGGTGCATCAGAATTTGATTGTAGCTGGAGAAGGCATCCATGAAACTAAGCATCTCATGCCCGGCAGTGGCATTAACCAGCAGGTCTATCCGGGGAGGGGATAACTATCTTTGGGGCAAGCTCGATTAAGGTCAAAATAGTCGACGTAGAGTTGCCATTTACCATTATTTTTACGGACCAAGACCACATTGGACAGCCATCTGGGGTAGTCTACGTTCTTGATGAACTGTGCCTTCAGTAGTTTTTCTACCTTAGAGGCAGTGAGGGTATTGCGTTCTGGGTGAAAGACACGCTGCTTCTGGCGGAAAGGTCAGAAGTAGGGCTCGATACTGAGACGATGAGTAATGAAAGAGGGATTGATGCCTGGCATGTCAGAATGGGTTTAGGCGAATATATCATTGTGCTCGGTTAGGAGGGCTGTGAGGTCGGCCTTGGCCTGGGAGGATAGTTGGTTGTCGATCTTGGCTGTTCTCATTAAGTTCGTAGGGTCGACAGAGACTTCGACAAGTTCTTCCACCGGTTCCCCTCTGACTAACTTGTCTTCGTCTCTGACGTCGAGGCCTTCGATGATCATAGCCTCTTTTAGCTTGACCTCTTTGAGTGAGGCGACGTAGCATTCTCTGGCCATCGTCTGCTCACCCCTCACGGTGCTGACCTCGAGGTCGGTGGGGAATTTCATGGCCAGATGATATGTAGATGTGACAGCTTGAAAAACGTTAAGGGCTGTGCGGTCGAGAATTATGTTATAAGCAAAAGGACAATCGATGACGAGGAAAGTGAGTAACTTGGTAGTCTGTAGTGGATACTTTTCGATGTAATGGGAAGATTGATGGAGCCTATGGAGGTCACCCGATCTCCCGTGAAGCCGACCAGCGGGGTCTGGAGAGGGGATAATTTTTCTTGTCCAACCTTGAGCTGGTGATAGGCATTTAGGAAGATGATGTCTAAAGAGCTGCCGTTGTGGACGAGCACCCGCCTGACTTTGTAATTGGACAGGAGAGCAGAGATGACAAGGGGGTCGTCATGGAGGTAACGAATGCCTGTGCAGTCGGCCCCCGTAAAGGTGATGGGTTCAATCCACTATTTGGGGTGTTTGAAGGGACGATCCAATGTCGCGACTTCTTTATCGGAGCCCTGTCTGATTTTTTTGAGTTTGGCTCGCTGGGCCGAGCGAGATGGTCCTCCGTATGCAAGCCCGCCAGCGATGACTTTGATCTCTCCAACTGGGGGAGGAGGGTTGCCTTGTGCTAGGGTTGAGGTGGCTGCCGATCATTGTCTTGGTTAGGTTGTACGGGTTGGCGAGGGGGGGTATGTCGGCAGTTGCCCCCAGTAGGTTCGGTCTTTGGCCGTTGCTGGGGACGGGCTGCCGTGAACTGACTGAGGAGACCCTGGCATATCAAACTCTCTACCTGGTCTTTGAGGTTAACACATTCCTCAGTATTGTGGTCGTGGTCCTGATGGAAACGACAATACTTGGATTAATCTCTCCGGTTGGAAGGTGACCGTGATGGTTGGGGCCATTTCAAGTTGTAATCTCGTTGAATTTGGTTTAGGACTTGCTCCATGGGGGAATTGAGGGGAGTGTACCGCTCGAACTGACCGGGCGGTCGGGTAGGTGCCGATCAGTCGGTATGAGCGGGACGGTCGGTATACTGGGGGGTTTGCTGTGTATATTGGGAAGGACTGGTTTTGGATTCCTTTCTCTTCTCTCTGGGGGTTGGGTTTTTGATTGTGGTATCTTGGCGGGCTGCCAGAGAATCTTCGACGTTTATATATTTTTGGGCTTTGGAGAGGAGGGTGGCCATGGAGGTTTGAGGGTTTTTGGAGAGGGAAAAAAGGAAGTCGGATGATCGTAAACCGGCCATAAAAGCCATAAGAATGACCTTGTCTTCGTTTTTTGCCACTTGTAAGGCCTCTGTGTTGAAACGGGTGACAAAGCTACGTAGCGACTCCTCCTCCGTCTGACGAATGTTAAGGAGCTTAGTCGCCGGGCGCCGTTGGCGTTGAGCACCAATGAAATGGCTAAGAAATGAATCACTGAGGCATTGGAAAGTAGAGACGGAGTCCGCCAACAGCTGAGTAAACCACAGTCGAGCCGACCCCTTAATCGTTACAGGGAAGGCCCGACACATGATGTCATCAGGGAAAACATGGAGGATCATTAGGGTCCTGTAAGTCTCCAAATGGTCAACTGGGTCCATTGTGCCGTTGAAAGAGTCGATCGAGGGCATTTTGAACTTGGGAGGTAGGGGTTTGTCCCTGATGGAGGCGACAAACGGGGAATTGGCTATTGTGGAGGGCTTATTGTGTATGTTCTGCATGACTCCTTGAAGCTGGAGTTTTATGACTCGGAGTTCTACATCCCAGATAGGAACATTGGCACCACCAGAATGCAGTGGGGGCTGGACACTACTAGCCTCTCCTTCGGGAACAGGTGCTTGAACTGATGGATATAAGCCCCGAGGTGGCGGGTTCATGTCTTGAGGTGGGGGTCGCAAACCTTCCGGGTTAGAAAGGTGGGCTTATTGGAAAGGATGGCTCGGGGTTCGTTCTCGGTTAGGAGGGATATCTTGTGGTGGTGGAGGAGGCACATGGAGGTCTCGCTGAAGCAGAGCATTGATTAAGGCTTGGTTTTGTTTAGCTAAGCGGTTGATGCTTTTGGTGAGTTTTGTGAAATACTGAGGTGGATTGTTTGGGTTAGGAGGGTCAGCTTGGGGGTTGGCAACGTTGTGTTGAGAATCCATGGATCTCGTTGTGACCATCCACCTTCGTGGCTGGCGAGAAGGGATTATCGGGAACGGGTCTTTGGCGACAATGAGCAGTATTGTCACGCGGAGTGAAGCGTTCCCATAGACGGCGCCAACTGATAGTGCTTGGATCCCTAGTGGACTGGTCGGGCTGATCCACGCTCCCAACTTCGTTGTCCAGTCGCTGGGCTCACTTAGATACCTGCACAAAAGTCCAACGGGGAACGAGAGTCCCCCAGCGAACCCTTCGACGAGCAAATTAGAAGAGAGAGAGACTAATGGAATGTAGAGATAGGGTGATGATAAGGAACTTAACCTTCTTTGTGTCTTGGAAACCTCCTTATATCCTTTGTTCATCATTTCCTTGTCCCTTCCGACCTGTCATGTTGGCCGAAAGTCTATGCTCTAGCTTGCCTTATCCATGGTGAGGCTGCTCTGTTCCGACGTGAAGGGGTTATCGCATTTAATGCTACTGGGGTCTCATTAATGGCTGATGTGTGGTGCAATAACTCTGTAGGATCTTTGTTTGCTTACGTGGCTGGTTCTCCTCTTGACAAGTGTCGAGATGCCATTGGTTCTTGGTGCAACGTTGGGTTTCAGTGGTGTTGGGCTTCAGTGTTTAAACCGTGGATTGGGCTCTAAGTGGTGGACCAAAAGCCCCTATGGGCCCACCTATGTCAAGCTTTATTAACCCTATTCACAAGAACACAGCACCAACCAAGGGCACTTCTGTCATGTCTAAAGGCCCATGCCAATCAAGTAGTATGCAATAACAATAAGAGCAATCAAACTGAAAAATGGATATCCACCACCAATGTAAAAGAGAAGCAAAAAAAATTTCTGAAGGAAAAAAAAAAAACACTACTACTTTCGTAACTAATAATGGTAGGCAATGGAAAATGTCAACCAATACGATGTCATATCCTAATTTGGGCTATTCACTCCTTACTAGGCACAACAGATTCGTCTCCATGACTTCAAAAGTATTTAAGAAACATGAAACCTAGTCATGTCTTGATGCTTTTCATTTTAAGTCGTTTGGCAAGTGATGATTTTAGTCAAAAAGTCAAAAAGTTACTAAAAAAATAAAAAAACCAACAACCTATACCAAAAAGTCAAAGGTTTCTTTTTTCTCTCTACTTTTTGCACATTTTGTTTGTAAAAAACTAAAAAGTCATCTCAAACATACTAGTTTTTTTTACCTTATATTTTAGCAAAAAACCAAAAAGTTACTAGAACATGCTATTTTAGTAACTTTTTGGCTTTTTGCTAAAATATGAGATAAAAAAAACTAGTATGTTTGGCATGATTTTTTGATTTTTTACGAAAAGATGTGCAAAAAGTAGAGAGAAAATGAAATCTTTGACTTTTTGGTATATATTATAGGTTTTTTGATTTTTTTAATAACTTTTTGACTTTTACGCTAAAACAAGCACTTGCCAACCGAGGGCACTTCTCATTAAGTTCTATTGAAAATAAGTATTAGTAAAATTGTCGGTAAAAAAAAAAATTTATGATGATTTTTTGCATATATCTCTAAAAATTGACAATTATTAACTTTTTTTTGTCACGATTTTTATAAATTGTCCCTAAAACTTACAATTAGTGACCTTTTTGTAATGAATTTTTCAAACTGTCGCTGAAAAATTACATGATAACCATCCAAAAATATCAACAAAAATAGCGACCCATTTATCATCCAAGCACATAGTAAAAATTAATTTGGTAAAAAAATAAAAATGTAAAAGATTTATCATTTTTATATTATTTTATCTTTAGTGAGTAGAAATAATTTTTAACAATTCAAAAATAATTTTTTGATTTTGATTTTTATTAAACTAATTTTTATTTTATCAAATTGACAATTTTGTCCTTGAAATAAAGCAATGATGTTTTCAATTGTTCTTATTTGGAACGAGATTCAAAATTCATGATCAAATATATCACAATTGAAAAGTCAGAGACCAAAGTGAAAGCCCCAAATTACAGAGACAATTAGTGTAATTTATCTTAAGGAAAATGAATCTTTTGTTGCATGGTTTAAGGGTAATTCTATTTCCACACACCAAAACATCTCATTCCACATCCTCTCTCAATACACATACCAACTAATTTTGAATTTTATAATTTTACTCAATGCACAACCCTTTTTGCCAAAAATATCCCTCTCCTTGACATTGAAACCCTAAACCAACACCTATTTGTAAGTGTTGTTTATTCTCCCTTGCTTTGGTCTTGAAAAGAATTTTCATTATGTATAACTCTGTTATGTCTCTCATTTGCTAATTTTGATGGCTATTATTCGTTGTTTGTTTCCATTTGTGGGAATATAGTTCCGTGTGGGTGAGATTCAAGATCTCATTGACAACAAAGTCATCGCTCCACCCCAGAAACCAAATGTAACCACCAACCCACTCCTTGCCATAACCAAGTCCCTCTACCCAGAAATCTCCACCTTATCCATACACTATCCACCTCCTATGACCCGAGTGTCTATATTTACCCCCTCCCACCTACCAAAACCAATGTTGTTCATTCATGAGGGCACAAACTTGTGCGTGATGGACACATCTAATCTACAAACTGAGCCTCACAGATCAGTGGTGACAACACCTGTAGTAGAAGAGGTTTTGACCTTAGGGGGAGGTGTTGGTCTGTTGCTGGAGTGTCCTAGAGACTCCTCGAAAAAAGAGTACGACCCGAGCCATTATATTGTTCATACTACTCAACTCAAGCCTGAGGTGGTGCTACCAACCTCGGTGGACATTAATGTGGTTAGGGAGAATGGCCCGAACCAGGGGTTAGATGATCTGGCTGACCTCGAAAAAGATTTGGACAACTTGCAGTTCTTCGATGAACAAGATCAAGGCAGTGTACAGATCGGTTGGTTCGATCTGAACAGGTCGACTGATAATGCTGGGTGGCTGAGTAATGAGTCAGACAAGGAAAAAGAAACTAGGGTTAAATTAGAGGGGCAACAAGCCGTAATAGCTGTAGTAGTAGGGAAAGCTGAGGAGAAAGGAAAATTGCCAGAGGGCACATGTATGGGAAAACCAATCTAAGAAGTGGGTGTTGTGAAAACTACAGATACTAAACAGGACGCTACGTTGAGGCAGTTTGAAAAAGAGAGAATTAAAGACAGCCAGAAAATCGTAACAGTGTATCGCCCTGAAGGGGACACGTGTACTGTAAAGATGATTCAAGTGGAGCCGGACAACTGTTTGTCGACAGTTGATAGCGAGTGGTGGGACGATAGTGATTTGTATCTAGCCCATATTGACGAAGACTGGGGAGACTACATGCTGGATAATACATGGTATTTTGAGGACATAGGTCATCTCACTAGAAGTGGACGATATTTTAAACCTCCGCACTTGGATCAGGCAGAGCCGTCAGGAAAGGACCGGGAGGTCGAGAAGGAAAAGGAAAAGAGGTTAGAAGATGAGCTAGTTCTGAAGCAACTCAAGAAGATCCAAGCTAATATCTCCATCTGGGGACTCCTTATGGCTTCACGGGTACACCGACAGTCAGTATTGTCGGCAATGGATAAGGCTAAATTGTCTATTGATACTACGTCCAAGCAACTTGTCGGCCTGGTCTTCCTAAGTGGCGCCAAGCCAATACTCACTTTCTCTGACAAAGAGTTATTGCCGAAAGGATCGGCTCACAACAAGCCATTATACATATCCGTGGAGTGCAGAGAGAAGTGGGTACTAGTGGTGTTAGTAGACACTGATTTTGCTATTAATGTTTGTCTTTCCCGCACTGCCTATGCGATAGGCCTCAAACCGGCAAACTTCATCCCCACGGCCTAGGTGATACAGGCATATGACAACACAAGCAGAGAAGTCATGGGGATAGTGAAAGTGCGAGTCCAGGTGGGCCCATCTGAGCATGAGATCGAGTTCCATGTACTTGATGTGCCAGCCACCTTTAACCTGTTGTTAGGGAGGCCTTGGTTACATCACATGAAGGTTGTGTCCTCCACCCTCTATCAAATGCTGAAGTATCCTCATGAGGGAAAAGTAACGATCATTTTTGGGAACTTATCCATACATCCACCGCCATAGGTGACTACACCATTGCTAGAAATCAATCATGGCGATGAGGATGTATTCCTCTTAGGATTCACTTTGGTGGAAGTCTGAGTAGTGCAAACAATCCTAGCCGCGGACAAAGGCATGTATGTCAGTGCCCAATCCATCTACTTCATGAACAGGCTGCGGCATATTCCAGGAATGGGGCTTGGAAAGAGCTGGCGGAACAGTGTTACAGCACTAGCAGAGGTGCCACACAACCCATATGCCTTTGGATTGGGCTATGTGTCTACCAAAGAGGACTAGAGAAGAAAAGGGAAAGAAATGAGAGATAGAACCAAGGCCAAAAGAGCTGGGAAGCACTATGAGGTTGTTCACAAGCCAATCCGGGGGACATTGATTAGGCGTTTTGTTAGAGAAGGAGAGGATTTCCCCTTTTATGGCTTTCCTGAGCCTTGGGTGGATTCCTTGAAGAAACGTGTCCTCGGATTCGAAATCTTCTTTGACCATCGGTTGCAAGACAGTGATGAAGAAAAGGTTGAACCAAGCATCAACACTGGCCGGAGCAAAAAAGATGACTTAGACAACAGTGAGGTTGACGTAGAGGCAACACTGGCTAATCTCTTGATAGATCCCGCGACAGACACAGAGAACTTGAGGGATAACTTTACTGTCTATATTAGAGAGGAACCGGGTGTAGATCCCACCAGTGGTATTCTGGATGCATCGAAGGCACTATGCCTTACTTGGCAACTGGAGAAAGACTTTCTTCCTAGTTCTGAATCGGATGATGAGCCAAAATGCCAAGGTCCTATCCAGGTCCTCTTTTGCTTTCTCTTTTAAGTTTGTTGTAACCAAAGAGCTGGAACTTATGAATGAAAACATTGCAGATTCTGTGTACTTCTCTGTGCCGCTGATTTATTGCATTGACCAAGATTTTCAGAATTTTAACGAAAATAGAGAGGAAGAAATTCCTCTGGCTTTGAAAAACTTGGTTGATCGAGAGGAGGAGAGGTGTGCTAAGCCTTGTATTGAGAAGGATCCCTGCTTAGTCTAGATCAGGTCCACGTTGTATTCAGAGAAACATGAACATTTAATCGCTTTATTAAAAGACTTCAAAGATGTTTTCACGTGGTTTTACGAAGACATGTCTGGAATCAATTCTGAGATTGTACAGCATCGAATCCCTCTTGACCCTGAGGCCTAACTACTCAAACAAAAATTGCGTAGAATCCGTCCGGATTGGGCACTGAAAATCAAGAAAAAGAACACCAAGCATATTGATACAGGATTCTTGATAGTGTCCGAGTATCCGACTTGGTTGGCCAATATCGTCCCAGTTCCGAAGAAGGATGGCAAAATCAGGATTTGTGTCAACTCCCGGGATCTGAACAAAGCTAGCCAAAAAGACGAGTTCCCGTTGCCGCACATCGATGAATTAGTAGATTTCACTGCTGGCCATGCCTTGCTTTTGTTTATGGATGGGTTCTCCAGGTATAACTAGATTCTGATGGCACCGGAGGACAGGGAGAAAACTACATTCACCACACTATAGGGTACCTACTACTACCGATATTTGCATTTTGGGTTGAAGAATGCTAGGGTTACATATCAGAGGGCCGCGATCACGATCTTGCACGACATGATCCACAGAGAAGTTGAGGTGTACGTGGACGACATGATTGTCAAGTCTAAAGAATGAGAAGGCCACTACACCGCACTGGAAAAATTCTTCAACAGATCAGGGAGTATCGACTATGGTTAAACCCACAAAAATGCACTTTTGGGGTGATCGCAGGAAAAATACTGGGATTTCTGATCACACAGGGAAATTAAAGTAGATCCTTCCAAAATTAAGGCCATCTTAAAATTGCCACCACCGAGGACTGAAAAGGAGGTGTGCGACTTTCTAGGAAAAGTGAATACATAAGACGATTTATTTCAAAATTAACCTTGACTTGTGAACCACTATTTGGTCTGTTAAAGAAAGGAAAAAAGTTCTGATGGAATAATTGATGTTAGTTTGCCTTTAAGCAAGTCAAGCAGTACCTCTAGAATCTGTTGGTGTTGTAGCCGCTAGAGCTGGGGAAGCCTCTAATTCTGTATTTGTCGGTAACAGATTCGACCATGGGGTGCATGCTAACTCAAGAATCTGAAGATAAAGTGGAGAAGGCCATCTACTATTTAAGCAAGAAAATGCTGGATTATGAGACTCGTTACACTTCCCTTGAGAAAGCCTGTTTAGCTTTAGTATGGGCAACAAAGAAGTTGAGACACTATCTGTTAGCTCACTCCGTAATTCTGGTTTCGAGATTAGATCCCATTAAATATCTCTTTGAGAAACCAGCACTTACGGGTAGGCTAGCTCATTGGTTGCTTCTTCTCTTCGAGTTTGACCTTTAGTATGTCACGTGCAAATCAGTTAAAGGGAGAGTGGTAGCTGAATTCTTGGCGGACCACCTAGTAGAAGGAGATGAAGCAGTGGAGTACCTGTTCCCGGATGAAGACATTCTATAAGTGGAAGAGGAAACATGGACAATGCACTTTGATGGAGCGTCTAATCAATATGGTAATGGGATAGGTGTGTTGGTCATAGCACCCGACGAGTCCCATATACCTCTAACTTTCAAACTCTGGTTCAAAGTGTCCAACAACGAAGCAGAATACGAGGCGTGTATTGCTGGTTCGGAAGCTGCCCTAGAACTAGGGGCAATAAAGTTGGATGTCATTCAGGACTTGAACTTGGTTGTTTCTCAAGTGAACGGACACTGGAAAGCCAAAGAAGAGAAAATGAAGGTTTATCATCAAACCCTGGATATTCTAATTCCAAGGTTTGAAAAACTGACGATCACACATCTACTAAGAGAGAATAACCGGTTTGCTAATGCGCTAGCAACTCTATCTTCCATGGTAGACATCCCGCTTAGAGTCAAGATGCGTCCGATCATCATCGAACATAAATATACGCCGGCTTATGAGACCATAACTGTGATAGATGAGGTTCAAGACAAAAACTCCTGGTATTACGACATTTGGAATTTTCTAGAAAAAGATATGTATCCACTAGGTGCAAATGCAAAAGAGAAATGGGAAATACGGCGTTTGGCCGTCCAGTTCATCATCTGCGGGGATAAGCTGTATAAGAGAGGCCATCTGGGAATGCATAAACTTTGTGTTAAGAAATAAGAGTCGAAGTGTCTCATGGAGGCCATCCACGGAGAAGAGTTTGGAGCACACATGAATGGTGTGATGTTGGCTAAGAAGATTCTCAGACAATGCTATTATTGGTCAACTATGGAGGAGGATTGTATTAGTTTCGTTCGGCAATGCCACAAGTGTCAAATCCATGCCAATCGCATGAATATCCCGCCGTCAAAGCTCTATAACATGACTTTGCGGTGGCCTTTCTCAATCTGGGGAATTGACGTTATCGGCTCAGTCTCGCCAAAGGGTTCAAATGGACATGAGTTCATCTTGGTGGCGATGGACTATTTTACTAAGTGGGTGGAAGCTCAATCTTATTCTGTGTTGAAGGCGTCACATATGGCCAAGTTTATTAGAAACAACATTATCTGCCGGTATGCGATTTCGAACGAGATTGTTTCAGACAATGGTGCGCACTTTTAGAAAGAGGTGATGGATCTGCTTGAGAAATATAACGTCACTTTTCACAAGTCATCAATATATAGACCATAGACCAATGGAGCTATTGAGGCCACTAACAAGAATTTTAAGAACATCTTGCGGAAAATGATGGAGACCTATAAGGACTGGCTGGATAAACTGCCTTTTGCACTCTGGGGTTATCGAACGTCAATTTGAACATCTACAAGGGCGACCCCTTATTCTCTAGTGCATGGAATGGAAGTTGTTCTGGTGATTGAGATCGAAGTACTGTCGCTGAGAATTATAGCCAAGTGTCAGATAGCGGAGGCAGATTGGTAGCAAAGCAGATTTGAAGAATTGATGTTATTTGACGAGAGAAGGTTGAAGGCATTATATCACATCCAGGGGTACCAGCGTAGAATTGCTAGGGCTTTTAATAAAAAAGTTAAATCCAGAAATCTCAAAGAAGGAGATATGGTACTTAAAGACAAAAGAGCTCCTATCTTGGACCTAGGGGTAAGTTCCGACCTAATTGGACTGGTCCTTATATTATCAAATCTATTTGGTTAGGATGGGCGATTATCCTTATGGACCTAGATGGCCTGGAGTTTTCACAACCGATTAATATGGACAAGTTGAAGAAATACTATCCTTGAGAGGCTCGCTAGGCCGAAAACCCAGAAGGGCAACCTAGGCAAAAGTTAGAGCATGAAAAAATTAGAAATAAAGAAAAATAGAGCTCGCAAGGTTAAAAACCCGAAAGGGCGGCTTTGGCAAAAGTTAGAGCGTAAAAGGAGAGTGTTAATACTCGAGTGAACCCAAACCGAACTACGTAAGGCCTGATTCCCATTTTGGGGATACCTAGACAACTTCATCCCGAAGTTCGGCCATAACCTGCTCCAACTCAACTGTTCTATCCATTTGTCTGATCTGGCCATCTTTGTCCATTGCCTGTGCTTGGTTGTGTTATCTTCATTTTGGCAGAAGGGCTAGTTGCAATGGAGAGCAGTGATGGTGAATGCAGTTGTGGGCAGTTATGATCTTCTAATTCGGGATTGTACATCTTGAAGACTGATCCCGTGTGTGTCGGTAGTGACCATTGCCGAAAATTATTTTGAAAAGTTTTAATGAAGTTGATTTTTCTTAAAATTTTATCTTTTACAACTTAGACCATTTTGGGGACTGGAAGGAAAATTTTTAGTGCTCACAACTTTAATTCCATTGATTTCAACACAAGTACATTCTCCAACTCTCTGATTAAATCAAAGTTGCTTTTATATCATAAAACTTGAAAAGAAAATTCAAAGTAATAAACTAGGGGCATAGATAAGTCAGGTGGTCATGCGTCCTCTACTCGTGCTTGCGGAAGTCTCTGTAGCCAAAGTTGGCCCAACCTGTGCCTCGTCCTCAAGCCAAGCCAAACACTCGCCGGAAAGGGCGCAGAGGAAACTAGGGGCAGGGGCCAGAAGTTCTCTCGTCCTCCAAGTAGCAAGGTACCGATCCAAGTGCGAAGCATGAATTGGAAACGGGGCCGGGTATTCCACCCATTCTTCTAGACAGGTCTAATCATGTCCGAACTGGCATCTGAACCGGAATGGAAAATAAAACACGCAATGCGTGAGGCAAATCAACTATATACCTGATTGTCGAGACATGCTATAGCTCATCTCAGCCAAATTAAGTTAGGAGCAATGCCAAGCAATGCTAGCTACAGATCTGCTGCACATCTAGACGCACCACCATCCCTTTGAGGGAAAGTTCACTACCATTGGCGGAAGAAGTATAGAAAGATGTGCATGGAGAGAAAAGTAAGTAAAGGGCTTTGAGAGAAGAATAGAGAATGAGTGTCGAGCGATGTGAGAAAGCATGAATAAGAAAGGGTGGGAAACAATACCTGGAGAAGTAGTGGACTTTAGAGCTGCAAACAAACCGAGCCGAGCTTTGCTGAGCTCGAGCTTGGCTCAGCTCATTAACATTAATGAAACTCGAGCTCGGCTCGGCTCGGCTCGGCTCGGCTCGATAAATTTTTTTTAATATTATTTATATTATTTAAATAAAAATATTTAAGTAAAAAATATGATTTATATTATTTCATATATAAATAATATATTTATATATTATTTAAATAAAGGTAAATGAGCTGAGCTTAACGAGCCAAGCTTATGCGAGCTCGAGCTCTGCTCGTTTACTAAACGAGCCTAATAATCGAGCTTAAGTTCGGCTCGTTTACTAAACGAACCGAGCCGAGTCGAGCCCTTAACGAGCCGAGCCGAGCTTGTTCATGAATAACTCAGTTCATTTGCAGCCCTAGTGGACTCCCTACGAACTGCGTAGTCTCTCGCCAATGAAAAGCATCCCCATCAGGGTTTCAGCCAGTGCCAACCTATGTAGCTCTTACCCTCTTTCAGACATTGGGCCAATTCAATCAACCTAATGCTGGCTCCGCCGCAACTGGGGGCAAGAAGAAAGTACGCAAGCATACAGAAACAGAGGGCATGTTGCCGATAACCTCGCTAGAGAAGGTCAACTTTGTCACCGATGTCGAAAAACCAATGAATCAAGCCGAGTATATTTAGCTACCCATCATGAGCCAAGGATCGAGCCTTGTGCAAAGTAAGCCTACACATTCGTTCCAAAGCTCATGCATGGCCAAAACGGGGCTGGGGCATGATTTTCTCATCACGTCGGGACTCCGTCAATGCTTGAAATTCTTCAAGAGTAGGACACATTTCTTGTGCTCCGAAGCAAAATACATGTGTAACTGGGTTCTAACATCGTACCGAGGCATGAAGGAATGGAAAACAAAGTGAAGTACGGCTCAACGGAAAAAGCGCGTTTATGCCGAAACCTTGAAAATTTACCTTTTTCGTACCGTCCAAAGTAGCTATCCAATCCTTGAGCTTCTCGGCAAGGAATATCTTCATTTTCAGAGGAATATCTTCATTTTCAGAGGTTAAGGTTGTGTGAGTGGATGGCAACTATCAGCCAGTTGTCTAGCCACAACACCTGGCCAACTGGCCACATTTCTTGGCCAGCCATCCCCTTTAGTGGCCAACCGACCACTTTTGTTGGCTTGGCAGTTGGGCAGTTTGGTTTTGTTCCGGTCTTTGTGCTTTGAGGTCTTGTTTTCAGTCTTTTGTTTTCAACAAGTGTAAATAGTTGTGTTTAGATTGTTTTTACTTTGTTTTTTTCATTTATCGAGTTGTATTATGTATTTTGGTCGTGTATTCTGTATTTTGGTTGTTTGTCAGCTCAATATCCGATTAAGAACATCATTCCAATACAAGCGTTTTTAGTTTCAAATGCAATTCCATTTTTGTTTTTACGCAAGTGTGGTGCTATGCTCATGATGCAAAACAAAGCTCTTTTTATGAAACTGTAGGGTTTTTACCCCAATCATAGTTTTTACAAAAGAAGAGGGAATACAAGTTTAAGTAAAGACTTATCTGAAACTATACAAGTGCTAAGCTACCAAAACAAAAGAAAATAAGCAAAAGAGTACAAAAATCTGCACCGGTCGTATCAAGCCCAAGAGGTCCTCTTCCTCGGAGAGGACTCGGGGGCACTGTCTCTGTCGGTATTGTTATCATCAGAAGACTGGGACTCCGACCCAAAGTTGGTATCGCCATCTCCATTCCCTGACTCAGAGCCGGTCTTGGCATCTTCCTTACTCCCTGACCTTGAGTCAACATCATGGTCCCCACTCTCAGACTCAGAGTGCCTGCTCACAGCCTCCTCGGTGCCACTGGTCTCAACGTCATCTCTACTCAAAATCGGCTTCAAGGAGAAGGAGGTCTCCTTTGTCTGGGACTCGCTACTCTGACCCTGGGCACCCTTACCTCTACCCCAACCTCGATGATCATCTCGGCCGCGTGCTAGGGCCTGGTTACCTCTCCTCCTTGCCGCTGGAGGAGGTGCCACCAGTGCTGCCAGTACTGCCAGTGCCACCGGTACTGTCGGTGCCACTGGTGCCATCGGTACACGTGGAATCTGAAAACAAGCATCAGAGTATCAGGTGGAGTGTAGTATCCAGTATGAGTGTGATGTAGACGACAGATTCAACATAAGTACAGTGTGTCAGTATAGTGCAAGGCAATATCAGAATGCATGTCAGTATGAGTATGGCATATCAATGTGAGTATGGCATGTCAGTGTAGTGTGATGCACCAAAAAAAAAAAAAAAAACTTATTGATTTACCTATCTTTCTAACTTTTCAGTCAGTGTTTATTCTTTATTATGGAAAACTAAGGCCCCAAGCCTACCCAAAACTTTTTTAGTGCCCTATTTTTAGCCGGTCCCAATAATTGAATCTATTACTTCTTAGGTCCTAAGCTTCTATCTCATGCACCAAGAAGTCTTATGGTATTTTTTTTATCTCGATTTTGCCCCTACTATTATACTTCGCGCGTTTGGTTTGAATTATGTGGTTCTATTTAATTTTTGTGAGCTTTTTGAGCAGGAATTTGAATATGGAACTGATTTGCGAGTGAATGGAATTGATTTACTTGGAGAGTAATTGATTGTAGTTGATGATCATGAA
The DNA here is from genome assembly GCA_036172215.1 of Camellia granthamiana. Lineage (NCBI taxonomy): Eukaryota > Viridiplantae > Streptophyta > Magnoliopsida > Ericales > Theaceae > Camellia > Camellia granthamiana. Next base: position 70,507,862 of record CM069911.1, on the reverse strand, counting down.
GTTTTGCTGCGATTGTAGTTGATGCAATCAGGTTCGTGATTTTGTTTGGTTTTTGGTTTGTCTGAATGATATACATATGTATATATATCTATATCTATATATATATACAATTCTTTGATTTTGTTGATTTGTTGATTTTGGAAACTGTTTGGTTATTTGTTAATTTGTTGCAATTCATTGTAAGAACAATGTTTCATTGTGTGAAATCTATGTAAATAGATATGTATGCAGAGTTATATACTTTTGTTTGAGTTTGTGATTTTGATTTGGTTTTTGATATTATTGTTGTGATGTTGTTTCTGATATTGAATTTTTGTTTTGAAAGGTTTGAGATATGTATATGTGATTAATATTGAATTTTTTTTTCTGGAAAATTGTTTTGGTTGAACATAGTTGTTGGTTTGTTATTTTCTACAGTGATTAAATTTATTAGCGAGTATGGGAATAGGGAGACGAAAAAATTGCATAGTGGTTTAATGTGTAGGTTGGGGTGCCATTTTAAGTCATTATAATCTATAAAATGATAATAGTACTCTCAATATACTTGCTACGAAATCTTTTATGCAATGGCAAGTCCATACATTGAATTTTTTAGATTCAATGTAAAATTGTGAATGGGATGATATGTGAGATTAAAATGAGTTTGTGAATTTATCGCTGTTAAATGATATAGCGTATAGACTATCAAGGCGAGAGCAATGGCAAATGTTCTTTGTCCCCTTGTGATAAGTGTATATCAGAATTGAGTGACAAATATAAACTATCATAGACGATTCATGCATAAATATGTCCACAGTTTGCTAATTTTTGTCCACAAGAGGCTTTAATTTTATTTATTTATGTTATTATTGGACTGTATTGCTTATTTTACTATGGTTTATTTTCGTAATCATATTGTTTAATTCGTAATTTAAAGTTTTACAATTGAAGGTATTCATGTTTTTGGATATGTTGGAGTTGGTTTTTGTTTAGTCTGTTTGTTAGATTGATAAATTTATCATAGTTGGTTTTTGGATGTGTTTGATAATTTTATCACTATATTAGAATTTGTTTTAGTTTGTTTGAGTTGTTTGCTGAAATATAATTGTTGTTTGTGGCAAGATTTATAGTGATGGAGAATTCTTTATTTCTTATGTGCAAATTTAGAGGTGTGACATTGGTTATCAAGTATAATGATGGATTTAATTTCAAGGATTTAGTATATAAATTGTGTGCAAAGTGGAGTGAGTTAGTTGCTAGTTCGTTGAGTATATCATATTCAATGCCTGGACATTTGTTGTGATCTAGAAAGTGAAGAGGATTTGAAGGTTATGGTTGGACTCGCACTTTCTTGTGATATTCATCGTATTGCTGTTTTTGTTAAGTGTTGTTCTTTGGGTGAAGGTTATATGATTTGTGATGGTAAAGCTAGTAGTAGTAGTAGTGTTGTTTGTGAAACTGATTTTTTGCTTTCATTTTATTTAAATCAATGAAAATCTTTGCTCTCCGATGGTTGGGTTAATTGTATGAAAGGAATGGGACAAAGGTTTGCTTAAGGAGTTGTTGAATTTAGAGATGCGTTGTCAAAGTATTTTATTCATTCCAGTTTTGATTTTGATTTTGATTTCGTTAAGAATGATAAGGATCGTGTCACTGTTCATTGTAAGAGAAGGGCTGATTTGGGATGTTTATGGAGTGTGCATGCTAGAGTGGAAAATTGTAGTATAGTTTTTGTTATTAAACAATTTGATGATGTTCATACATGTAGATCTTCTTTTCGTAGAGTTAAACATGCTAGGATGACTTCGAGTATGATTGGTGGGCTAATTTCAAGTGAGGTTCGTAATAAGCCTTTGACATCGGTTACTGAGGTGGTTTGTGATTTCAAGGACTATTATGGAACATAAGTTTCTTATCAGCGAACTTGGATGGGTGTTGAAAAAGCAAGGGGTGTTTTTGGTGACTGTTCATCATCATTTGACGATCTTCGTTTGTATGTTGATGTCGCTAATGATGCTAATCTGGGGAGTGTTTTTGATATGAAATTTGATGTTGATAGTACATGAAGACATTTCAAAAGGTTGCTTTTCGCCTTTGAGGCATGTGTTCATGATTTCAAGTATTATCGGCTTGTGTTGATGCTTGATGAAACTTTCTTGAAAGGAAGACACAAAGGTTGTTTATTAGCTGTTATAGCAAAAGACGGCAACCAAGGTATATTTTGTGTCTATTTGTTATTATTTTTAAAACAGTGATAATTTTATCATTTTTGTTACTAGAGAGTTTTGATTATTGAGTATAGTCAATCTATTAGTGATAAATTTATCATTGGTTGGTTGAGTATGTTGTATACTTTTGTTAAATTTTTATATTTATACACTAATAAATTTATTATCGATTGATTCTATACGCTATATGCTGCTATTGAAGTTTTGTAGTTATACAGTGATAAACTTATCTATGGTTAGTGCTATATGCTATATACTTGGGCTTTGCTTTTGTTTTGTAATCTTTTTTATTTGTTACTGATCAAGTGTATATATTTTATTTGTAGGTTTATATCCGTTATGTTTTGCCATTGTTGATAGTGAAAGTTATAACAGTTGGCATTGGTTCTTGTCAAAGTTATTTGTCATTTTGACTCCGGGGAGGGATGAGTTTGTAACCGATCGGCATGGAGGTTTGCTGAAAGCTTTAGCTGAGGTGTTTCCGTTTTCTTCTCGTTCTTTTTCTCTAATGCATTTGAAAACAAACTTAAAGACTTATTTGTCGGTGAAGAGTCGTGAATCTAAAGAGTATTTGCTTACTATTTTTAGTAGATGTGCATATGCTTCTACTATTGAGTTGTTTAATGAGTTATTTGAAGAATTTAAGGGTTATTGTGGTCATAGTGTTCAAAAGTTTTTTGAGGATTTGCCTAAAGTGTAACGCTTATTTTCAAGGCAAGAGGTATTGTGAAATGTGCACAAATGCTGTGAAATCTTTTAATTCATGGATTAGGGATAAGCGTCATTTGTTTTCAACTAGTCTTGTTAATGCTATACGAGTGAAACTAATGGACCAATTTTCAAATAGGAGAGAAGTTGGGAATAAGTGGAATCATGTTGTTTGTCCTTTTGCATAGAAAAAGTTGGAAAACTCTTTTAATGATACAAAGACATGGATAGTTAAGAAATGTAGCGATGACATTTATGAAATCTAATTGGATCATTCAGTTATGGTTGATATTGGGAAACGTTCTTGTTCTTGTCAATTGTGAGAAATTGATTCTTTTCCTTGCAAACATAGTTTTTGTGCTATAAAGAAGAGTGGAAAGGATCTGAATTGTTTTCTTAATGATTACCACAATGTTCGAAAGGACTTTGATTGAGACCCCCACTCTTCCCTCACCCCCACCACCCCCACACACACGTGGGGGTTGGTGATTTGATAAGGAAAAAAAAGAAAGAAAAAAACATTGACCAATCACTGGCTTAAACCCAACAAAAATCAATTGTAAGTAGTTTGGGACTAAGTTTTCCAATCTGTCCTACATCACTGCCACTATGCCATTAACTATCAGTGGGATCCTTGAAGCAAGATATTTTGAGTTTCCAATTCATTTTCACTTCAGCCTGCTCATGTTCAGATGCACCAGTTTATCAATAATATCATATTTCTTCATAAATAATTGGTTCTTGGAATTAAATGTTAAAATGTATGTAGGGTTTTTTTTTTTTTTTTTTTTGTGTGTATATGTGTGTGTGTGCAAGGTTCTTTTTGGGTTTCATGTAATAACTTTATCTCCATTCCATATACCCAAAATGTCATTTTTCTTACATTTATTCCCAAACTTGAAAATATCCATAAACTAAAGCAGTGTATTAATTTCAAATTTAGAAAATGTAATAGTGTTTGTGTTTTAATTTTCAATTTAAGTAAATTTTTTATTATTTTTTATAGTGTTTTGTTTATTTGAATTAGGAAAAAAGAATGTGAGAGAGAGAGAGAGAGATGCTGATTTTTATTAGTTTGTACAATGTTAAATTTATCAGTGTAAAAAAATGTCATGTTAATAATCAAGGGATCCAAACCTGTTATTAACCTTTAAATTTGACACAAAAATTTAGATTATGTCAAAATTTTGAATGAAATTTACATAAAACAACATTGATATCAAAAGCTAGATTTGGCAACAATATAGCTAAAAAAGACAGTGAATGTTTCATTTAGTGTATTGTTTTTAAATTTGACATTGTAACAACTAAACATTGTAATATTCATTGAAACGAAGTAAGCACCAAAATGACCAAAATATAGGTAATACTGTAACAACCAAACAAGCAAAATATATGAACTATTCACATTGTAACAACCAAATTAATCAATGTTTTCTTTTGATTTCTTCTCTTCCAGATCTGTTTATTGTTTTGGAGTCAATTCATTAATATTTTCTTTTGTTTTATCTTCCACATCTGTGATTCTTGCGGAGGCAAGTCATCAATGTTTTCATCAATTATTTGTTGTTGAACAATTTGTTGGTCAATCAAGAAGATAGTTAATATATCGACTCTCAATTGATTGCATTCTTCCTTGGAAAAAATAGACATTATGTTGTTGGAAACATATTGCCTCATAATATAACAAACAATGATTCCAAAATCAAGTCTGCAAAACCATTTTGAGAACAAAATATAAGCATTTGGTTTCGTTTCATTTTTTTTATAAGAGTGTTTTATTATTGATAAACTTACGACGTGTCTCCTTGTTGTGGGCTATTTATGACTCCGTCTCTTGTTGAAATTTATCAGGGACGTTGAGAGTTGACTTCTCATTCTTTATGTACTTGTCAATAATCTATAATTATTCTATTAGAAAGTCATTTAAAACAATTAATGATAATTTTACCAATGTTACGGCTTTCTATGTCCAATTGAGAAACCATAGAGTTAAAGAATAATAAATATATTACTGTATAAACTTTTGAAGTATAATTGAGCATGAATCAAGATTGACGTATTTAATTAATGGTAAGTTTGATAGTAAAAATATTTTTACCACTTCATTTGCGGCATTGAAGTGTGGATCTCTACGCATTGGTCCCCTTGGTCTCATGGAAATGTATAATTTCCATGAACCTTCTTCAATGTCAAGAACAAGTATTGTCCAATGAAAATTTTAGTAGATTAGCAAGAGAAAGTATCTTCCTTTCATGGCTTCAGACATCAATTTGTTTAGCGTTCTCTTTGTTGCTTCCTCATCTTTTGTTGTCAACAAGTGCTAACAAATATAAATAAAAAAAATAATATTACTTCAAGTTTAAACTTTTTCCAATTAAATATATGGCAAGTATAAGAGTTTTTGATAAGTGTTAATGCAATTTATAGTGATAAATTGAAGCACTTGTATTATAATATCAATTATAATACTTTGTTTATAACTCAATTAAGAAAACAAAGTATTATAAAATTACAACAATGAACTCAACACACAACATAAACAGAAAGGCTTAAATAATTTGCTACCATAAATGTGACATCATGAAGATTAAGAAGAATTTATCACTCAATTGGGCAAATTAAGTAAATTTATCACTGTGATCAAAACTTTATCACTCCACATCAAAATTTATCACTGCATTGCAAAATTCATTAATCAATTAAGCAAACAAAGGTTATATACTAATAAAACTTATTTGCTAAATAATTTTCTTGCACAGATGAGATGCCGTGAAGATTACGAATAAATTTTTTCATTAAACAATACATAAATATCTGAAAAAATAACAAATACGATGTATTACTTACATGGCAACTTAAAATGAAAATGATGTTCCTTGTTTTTGTGCAAACAAGTGTTCCGCATTTGCTAAATAAAAATTTAATTTATGTATGTCACGACCCAAACCCGCCCCTATGGGTTTAGCACCGCAGCCGGCCAGTAATCCGTGATTACCGAAGGCCTGCTTAACAGTAATAACAGTAATACAGAGTACAGGGGCTGGCGGAAGCCAAAACAGTAAATGAAAGATGTCCAATGAGCTGTGACAATCTGAATGCAAAAAGACTTTTCTGCACATATACACATTCAGAACCATAACAGAATATACATACATCATGTACAGGCATTCAGGTTAGGGACCAAATCCCTACTATAATAGTACAGTACAAGTCTATGCAGTATTACAAAATAGAGACAGAAGGGTGAATTGAGACACCCCAAAAAGCCTAAGCTTGAACACACTTGGAACCTCGCAGTGAGGCACGTTGGTTGGCTTGACAAAAAGGGAGTTTAACCCAACGCTCCTAGCTCCGATCCGGTGCCTGGACACCTATATATATATATAAACAGTGAGCTAAGCCCAGTGAATAACATATGTGTAAAGAGGTTAAGAATGAATGCCCTTTCAGTATTTAAAACAGTCAGTTATAACAATATATCAGTCATTCAGTCATAGCAGTCATATGTGGCACATCCCATAGTAAAACAGTACAGTAGGTCTTGACAGACCGAACAGTCAGTTGATGGCCATCATATCAGTAAACAGTAGTGGTTCCAACATGGGAACCGACAGAGATCTCTGTAACAATAGCAGTAACAGTACGGTAACAGTAAATTGCTATAGATGCCATGAATACAGTTCGCAAATAGGACAAGCATTCATTCAGTAAGAAATATCATTTCAGAAAGCATTACAGTTGATCATTCAGAAAATATTCATGATTGAATATATCTTTACAACATTGTTACTCACAGAGTTCTAGGCTACATATAGGCTAGTGAGCGTCCTCGGATGCTAACCCTACACAGTTACAAGATGAACACACACTAAGTTGCACATTTGGGAAACAATAACTTAGTCCCTATCTTGACTCGGTGTGGTTCTATAGCATTATCCTCATTAAGATGCCTTAAACTAGGCCTAGGAATGCCTAGGATGGAATGAGGATGCAAAGATGCACTTTAAAACACTTTTCAAATTTTTGCTGAAACAGGGGTCCCGCTCGAGCGTGGCTTTCTCTGCTCGAGCAGACATGAAGACAAAAGAGCTACGCTTGAGCGTGACTTTCCTTGCCCAAGCGAAGTGCAAAAGTACTGGATGCATGAAATTCACGCTCGACGGACGCTCGACCCCCGCTCGAGCGTGAGACACAAGTCCTCGCTCGAGCGTGCATTCCCTCACTCGAGTGGACTGTAAACACATGCAAAGTACTGGATACACGCATTTCATGCTTGAGCGTTACTTTCTCCGCTCGAGCGGACTGCATGAACTCAGAGTGTACGCTTGAGCGTGAAGTTCCCCGCTCGAGCGTGGATCCAAAATCTGGAATTTCCAAATTTGTCTCCAAGCATGAAACTCAACATTTAAAGCATCAAATTCGATCCTTTTGGGTTAATTTTCTGGAAAACACTTTAAAACTCATAATATGACATGTTTCAAAGATCAATTTTCAAAGTCAAAGCCCAAAGGTAGTTCAATTGAACCCATTTCCAAACAAAACTTCAAGAACATGATGTACATGCAACATGCATGAATTTAATCAACTTCAAAGCTTCTAATACAAGAACAAATGAGTTAATCCTTCCAAAAATATGCTAAATTCATGGACCATAATCAAGATATGGACATGCATGTAGCAATTTCCATGAAAACAACCTCAAAATGCTAGAACATGTACATGCATGCATGATTTACTACTCAATTCAACATTTAAACTAATTCTTGACTTTAACACTCTAATCTTCCATGAATCATGCAAGAACTAACTTAAATTCACAAACAAGAAGGTAAATATCCTACCTTAGGTCTTGAATTCAAGGTATACAAGCTCAATTTGCCAATTCACTTTCAATTCTCTCAATTCTCCAAGTAATTCTCTAGATGAAACCAAGCGTCTCCTCTCTCACTCTCTCCTATGGTTTTTTGGTCTCAAAATGGCTGAGGAAAAGTGTGTGAATCAAGTCTCAAAGGTGTCTTAACAAGTGGCCCACTAAATGGCAAATTGGTAAATAAGCCAACTAATGTAATTCACCATTATTTAATCTAATTTAATCATTCAAAATCACATTTCAATTAAATATACCATAAAATCACATAAATTCTAATTAGCATGAAACACTAATCAATTTCTGATTCGGCCGCCGACAAGGCCTTCAATTTGCAGTTCAAAACATAAAACATGAACAGATCAATTAACAGTCAAACAGATAAAAATGCGTTTAAACTAATACACTCAATCAATCAGTCAGAATTTCAGTCAATCAGTCACTTAACATGCTTAATCATAGATTAGCACTAATCAGTGGTGAGGGTTGTCACAGTCTCCCCTCTTTACAAAGAGTTTGGTCCTCCAAACTCGAATTACCTTCATTTTGGAAGAACACTGGATCCAGAAGGAACAGTTCAGGATATCTCTTGATCATATCGTCTTCCCTTTCCCAAGTGGCATATACGCCACCATGGTTTTGCCAATCAACTTTCACTAACGGAATCTCTTTGTTCCTCAACTTCTTGATCCGTCTGTTTACAATCTAAATAGGCCGTTCTTCATAAGTGTAATCATCACTTAACACTACACGGGTAGGCTCAATCACATGGAAGGGATCCTAGAGGTAATCCCTCAACATTGAAATATGGAAGACATTATGCATATGCTCCATTTCAGGAGGAAGCGCTACTTGATACGCCACCGGATTAATCTTCTCAATGATTTCATACGGTCCGACATATCTCGGCGCTAACTTGCCTTTAACACCAAAACGGGTCTGGCCTTTCATTGGTATCACTTTAACAAAAACACGATCACCTACTTCGTATTCTCTGTCTCGCCTTCGGACATCCACATAAATTTTCTGTCGGCTTTGTGCGGTTTTCAGTCTCTGTTGAATCAGTTTCACTTTTTTAGTGGTTTTATGTACAATCTCGGGCCCAAGCAAAGGCCCATCTCCAACTTCTGCCCAGCAAATTGGAGATCGACATTTCCTGCCATACAAAGCCTTGAAAGGCGCCATACCAATGCTTGAATGAAAATTGTTATTGTAGGCGAATTCAGCCAACGGTAAGTGGCTTTCCCAATTTCCCTGAAAATCAAGGACACACATTCTCAGTAAATCCTCCAGAATCTAGATGGTTCTTTCTGACTAGCCATCTGTCTGAGGATGGTATGCACTACTCAGTCTCAGTTCAGTACCCAATGCTGTCTGTAGGCTTTGCCAGAATCTCGATGTAAACTTTGAGTCCCTATCAGAAACAATGGACACAGGCACTCCATGCAATCTAACAATCTCATCAATATAGAGTATAGCCAATTTGTCCGCATTATAAATTGTTTTGACAGGTAAGAAGTGAGCAGATTTAGTCAGTCTATCAACAATAACCCAAATTGAGTCCATACCTTTACTGGAGCGAGGTAAGCCAACAATAAAATCCATAGTGATATGTTCCCATGTCCACTCCGGTATCGGTAAGGGTTGCAGTAAGCCTGCGGGTCATTGATGTTCGGCTTTGACTTGTTGGCAATGAAGACATTTCGATACAAAGTCAGCAATCTCTTTCTTTATTCCCAGCCACCAGAAATTCAGTTTCAAGTCTTGGTACATTTTCGTATTTCCTGGATGGATAGACAATTTTGAATTGTGGCCCTCTTGCAGAATTCTTCTTTTCAATTCAGAATCACTCGGTACACATAACCTTCCCTAGAATTTCAACACATTGTTCTCAAATTTGAAATCCGGCCTTGATTTAGATTCTCGTTCATCAATGATCTTTTTCAAAAAGTCATCATGCTGTTGTTTCTCTTTAATTTCCTCAATCAGTGCCGATTGAGCAGAAATAGTGGCTAAGGTTCCACCTTGTTCATGCAAAACAATTTCAACCTCAAAATTTTCAAGGTCACATAGCAATTCTTTCTGCCCGGTGAGTAAATAGGCTAAATTTCCAACTGATTTCCGACTCAGTGCATCAGCAACGGTGTTAGCTTTCCCCGGATGGTACAAAATTTACAAATCATAATCCTTTATCAGTTCTAACCATCTCCGCTGCCTCATGTTCAGTTCTTTCTGTGTGAAGAAGTACTTCAAACTCTTGTGGTCTGTATACACCTCACATGTTGCCCCATAAAGGGAGTGACGCCAGATTTTTAGTGCAAACACTACTGCAGCAAGTTCCAAGTCATGGGTCGGGTAGTTCTTTTCATGCGGTCTTAGTTGTCGGGAAGCATACGCAATAACTTTACCATTCTACATTAAAACATATCCCAAACCCTTATAAGAAGCATCACTAAATATAGTATAACCATCCGTACCTGAGGGTAGGGTAAGAATCGGTGCAGTCACAAGTCGAGTCTTTAACTCTTGAAAGACTGATTCTCTCCGATCAGTCCAGTCAAATGATATCCCCTTTTAAGTCAATTGAGTCAGTGGTAGGGCAATTTTGGCGAAGTCTTTGACAAACCTTCTGTAATACCCGGCTAAGCCTAGAAAATTTCAGACTTTGGTAACATTTGTCGGTCTAGGCCAATTCACTACTGCTTCAATTTTCTGCGGATCAACTGAAATTTCATCCTTACTGATTACATGTCCCAAAAACATAACATTGTCAAGCCAAAATTCACATTTTGTCAGTTTAGCATACAGTTTCTGTTCTCTTAGGGTCTGTAGGGCAGTTCTCAAATGATGTTCATCTTCTTCCGTGCTTTTGGAATAAATTAAAATGTCATCTATGAAAGCAACTACAAATTCATCAAGGTATGGTTTGAAAATTATGTTCATAAGGTCCATAAATGCAGCAGGTGCATTAGTAACTCCGAAAGGCATAACAAGGAATTCGTAATGTCCATACCTCGTTCGAAAGGCAGTCTTTTCAATGTCCTTTGGTTTGACTTTCAACTAGTGGTATCCGGATCTAAGGTCAATTTTGGAGAACACTTGGGCACCCTGTAACTGGTCAAATAAATCATCAATACGAGGCAATGGATATTTGTTTTTCACTGTTACCTTGTTCAGTTCACGGTAGTCAATATAAAGTCTCAATGAGCCGTCTTTCTTTTTCACAAATAAAACTGGAGCGCCCCACGGTGAAGTACTGGGCCTGATGAATTTCTTATCTAACAGTTCCTACAGTTGAATTTTCAATTCTTTTAGTTTGGTAGGTGCCATTCTGTAAGAAGTTTTAGATACTGGCTGTGTACCCGGAATCACATCAATGGTGAACTCAATCTCCCTATCAATCAAATCCCCTGGCAAATCATCTGGAAAAATATCTGGGAATTCTCTGACTATAGGAATACTGTTCACATCAGTTTTAGCATCAGTAGGTACAGTCAATACACAACATAGATACCCTTTATATCCCTTTTTAATCAGCTTAAAAGCTTTCATGGATGAAATGAGATACGGGGAAGGTACTACTCCAACTCCGTTAAACACAAATTCAGGCAGTCCAAGTGGACAGAAAACAACTTGTTTTGTTACACAGTCTATGGTAGCATGATATTTTGTTAACCAGTCCATTCCCAATATCACATCAAAATGATCAATATTCAGAGGCAGTAAATCAATATACAAATGAACATCCCCAACAATAATTTCACATGCAAGGTACATATAAGCACAAGTCATAGATCCTCCAACAGGTGAAGATACAGCTAACAGATAGTTCATAGGTTCTAGTGGTCTATTTAATTTTTGCAAAAAAGCATGCGATACATATGAATGTGTAGACCCCGAATCAATCAGAAGATAAGCATTTTGAGTACAGATTGAGAGTATACCTGACACAACGGTCTCGGTATTTTGTACGTCTCCCGGTACGAGTGCGAACACTCGGCCTTGCCTCATAGGCTCTTTTCCAGTAGCTTTGGGATTAGGTTTTGGTGCAACAGTTGATACTGTGGCGCTGGTTGCAGCTTTACTATTGCCCTGAGGAGCAGAAGGGCAATCTTTGACCATGTGGCCCACCTTGCCACACCTGTAACAAGCACCACATATTTTATAGCAAACCCTTTTATGTTTCTTACCACATTCAGAACAGGGCGGTATGGAACCACTTCCCTGACTGGAACTGGTTGTTGACCCTGTATTTTGCTTTTTATTCAATGAACTGTTCCGGCCTTTCTTAAACTTGAAGCCTCGTCTCTTACCACACCACTCGGTCGCTGGTGTTTCAGTCTGTTTCAGTGCCTCGATGTTCGACTCAGCCATTATTGCTCGGTCAAGAACATTTACATATTTCAGTAGTTTCAGAACATTGATTCTGTCAAGGATTTCAACATTAAGGCCGCCTTCAAACTTCCTGACCTTTTTGTAATCGGTATCCACCATGTGTGGTACATATCTGGCGAGTTCAGTGAATTTCGATTCGTACTCAGCTACGGACATAGTGCCTTGTTTCAGTTGTTCAAATTCAGTCACTTTTCGGTCCCTGACACACTGTGAAAAGTATTTCTCAAAGAAGGCTCCCTTAAACTGAGCCCAAGTCATAGCAGTATTGGTGTCACGGACAAGCATCCACCACCTTTTGGCCTCTTCTTGTAAGGTGAAGGTAGCCAGTAGCACTTTGTGTGCTTTAGAACACGAAAAGACTTCAAACAATTTCTCGGTCTCTAGGACCCATGCTTCGGCCTTTAGCAGTTCGAGGCCTCCTTGGAATGACGGTGGTTTCATTTTACTGAACTTCTGCGTTAGAGCAATTATATCATCATTCATATTCGGTTCCGGCTGTACCGGAGGAGGTGTGGGCTGTTGGTTATGTTGTTGCCTTAAGGCCTCAGTTAGGAGTTCAACTGTTCTTTCTAGCCTTGCCATTCTGGCCTCAGATGATTCAGATTCATCAGCATTTCTTGCGTTATCCATTTCACTATAGACAATTATGGCAATAATAAACATAGGCAGTTGCATACTTTAAACGTATTAACACATTAGCACATATATTCATGTCATGGCCACACACACTTTTCATCCTCATGCAATGCCCTAATTACTTTTCTAGGACATCCTATAGCTCATTTGGACACGTGTGTGCGGTATAACTCGTGGTTTAATATCACTTTGATACCACTCTGTCACGATCCAAACCCGCCCCTATGGGTTTAGCACTGCAACCGGCCAGTAATCCGTGATTACCGAAGGCCTGCTTAACAGTAATACAGAGTACAGAGTACAGGGGCTGGCAGAAGCCAAAACAATAAATGAAAGATGTCCAATGAGTTGTGACAATCTGAATGCAAAAAGACTTTTCTGCACATATACACATTCAGAACCATAATAGAATATACATACATCATGTACAGGCATTCAGGTTAGGGACCAAATCCCTACTATAACAGTATAGTAGAAGTCTATACAGTATTACAAAATAGAGACAGAAGGGTGAACTGAGACACCCCAAAAAGCCTAAGCTTGAACACACTTGGAACCTCGCAGTGAGGCACATTGGTTGGCTTGACAAAAAGGGAGTTTAACCCAACGCTCCTAGCTCCGATCCGGTGCCTGAACACCTATATATATATATATATATATAAACAGTGAGCTAAGCCCAGTGAATAACATATGTGTAAAGAGGTTAAGAATGAATGTCCTTTCAGTGTTTAAAACAGTCAGTTATAACAGTATATCAGTTATTCAGTCATAGCAGTCATATGTGGTACATCTCATAGCAAAACAGTATAGTAGGTCTTGACAGACCAAACAGTCAGTTGATGGCCATCATATCAGTAAACAGTAGTGGTTCCAACATGAGAACCGATAGAGATCTCTGTAACAGTAGCAGTAACAGTACGGTAACAGTAAATTACTATGGATGCCATGAATATAGTTCGCAAATAGGACAAGCATTCATTCAGTAAGAAATATCATTTCAGAAAGCAGTACAGTTGATCATTCAGATTGTCACAGCTCATTGGACATCTTTCATTTACTGTTTTGGCTTCCGCCAGCCCCTGTACTCTGTATTACTGTTATTACTGTTAAGCAGGCCTTCGGTAATCACGGATTACTGGCCGGTTACGGTGCTAAACCCATAGGGGCGGGTTTGGGTCGTGACAATGTACTTAAGATTTTATTTATATGGGTTTTCAGTTACATTTTGATATCGATATGGAACCTGAGAATGATTGTGATTGGAAGCCAAAACAGGGAATGACATTTGATTCTGAACAATATGCGTATGATTTTTATAATACATATGGAGTTTAGCATAAGAAGGGATTATTGTAGGAAGAACAAGTTCACTAACCAACTTATTTGTAGACTTTTGGTTTGCAACAAGGAGGGATTTCGAAAGGTTGACAAGCGAGACCCATTGGCAAAAAATCGTAGAGCTGAAACTAGGACTGTTGTGAGGCTCGACTTCATATTAAATTAGATGAGGGTACTGGGAAATTCGTTGTGACTGATTTCAAAGAAAAACACAACCATGATCTTGTATCACCGAGTGTGCCCACATGTTACCGTCACAAAGAAAGATATCGACTACCCAAGCAATTGAGTTAGATTTGGCGGCGCGATCTGGTCTTCGTTTAGGCCAGTCTTTTGAACTCATGGGTAGGGAAGCTGGTGGAAGGCAATGTCTTGGGTTTACGAAATTAGATCAAAAAAAATTATTTGAAAACCAAAAGACAACAAAGTTTAGCATATGGGGAAGTAGGCAATGTGTTGCAATACTTTAAAGAAAAATCTTTGCAGAATCCTTCCTTCTTTTATGCTTTTCAATTAGATAATGAGGAGCAAATAACCAATATGTTTTGGGCCTATACACAAATGATCATGGATTATGCCCAATTTGGTGATGTTGTCACATTTGATACGACTTACAAGTTAAACAAAGAACATAGACCCTTTGCATCTTTTGTGGGATTCAACCATCATAGGGAAACAGTTATATTTGGTCTAGCATTGTTGTATGATGAGACCGCCGAATCATTTGTATGGTTGTTTGAAAATCTTTTAGAGGTTATGTCAAGAAAGGCACCAAAAACTTTGTTCACCGATCAAGATGCTGCAATGGCTAAAGCCATACCCATCGTTATGCCTGACACAAGTCACCGATTGTGTACTTGGCATTTGATGCAAAATGCATTAAAACATGTTAACTGTTTGTTCCAAGATAAGGGGGTGAAGGGTGTACTAAATAAATTCTTCTTTGACATTGAAGATGCAAATCAATGGAAGTTAGAGTGGGCGGAAATGCTTGATAAATATGATGCGCATGAAAACCATTGGTTGAAATTGACTTTTGCGGTGAAAGAAAAATGGGGCTGGCCTTACGTTAGATCAACATGGGCTGCGGGAATGAGTACCACACAACTTAGTGAATCTTTTAATGCTTTTTTAAAGGATTACATTCGTTCTGATTTTAACTTAAATGAATTCTTCATGCATTTCGAAAAGGTACTTTACAAGAAGCGATACAAGGAGTTAGAAGCAGGATATGCTTTGTGCTAAAAGTTACCAAAGGTGAAAGCAATAATAAGAATGTTAATTCAAATGGGAAATGTCTACACAAAAAAGATCTTTGAGGAATTTCAAAATGAGTACTTTCGATCCATTGAATCGGACATAGAAGCAATTGAATATGGCGAGGCTAGTACCATTTACACAGTTGTTGAGGTTAGTAACAAACATGCAAGGAAAGTGAAGATGGAGAGGGATGGCTCTTTGGGTTGTAATTGTACAAAGTTTGAAAGGGAAGGAATCTTGTGTTGTCACTCATTGAAGGTTATTAGAGACATTGAAGATGAAAGAGGTTCCTCCACAATACATTCTAAAGAGGTGGACCAAACAAGCAAGAGCCGAAACTGTGAAGGACATTAAGGGGAATGACATTCAAGTAGATGTGAAATTCCAACAAGCCTCGCAGTATAAGACATTGATGACCGCATTTAGAGCACTAGCAAGTAGAGTTGCTGAAATTGAAGAAACTTATGATTTTTGTATTGCATACTTGCGACATTAGGTGCAAATGTTGAAGCCAAGTTAAGTGCTCATTTTGGTGTTGGAAATGAAGTAGGTAATGATGATGACACCCAAAGCTTTGAAGTGGATTGCGAAGATGTGAATCATGTTGTGCAACCAAAAGGATTGAAGAAAAGGTGGCAACTAGTAAGGGCAAAAGGAGGGTAAAAGGTGGATTCGAAGCGGCGTTGGTAGCGAACTCCAAAAAAAAAATCTCGTGCTAACAACTCTATTGAAAGTTCAACAATTGCACCTTCTCCATTATCTGTTGGAGGAGATATATATGTTCGTCAACATGTTCCTCCTCTTCAACCTCTTCCTCCTCTTCATCATCTTCCTCCATCTTTGCCCATGGGTGGTAATTCTATTCCTCCGCCATTGATGTATCCCACATATCATGTAAGTGTTACTTTAACATTGTGGTAATATGTGACTCAAACCATGACTGAAACCATCATTGCGAAGCCTAATATATGACATTGTTGTAGGCGAACAATTTGCGGGAGATGTATGTAGTGCCAAATTATTTGCCAACTTCAATGCCTCAATGGCATTCTGCTCAACCAACATTCCAGTCACTACTTCAAGGTTCATGTGGATATGACATTGGGTTTCGATATTCTCAAGAATCAACTAGTCCAATGTGTAGTCAGGTTCGTCCTTGATGTATTTTTAATTTATAGTTGATGAAAATTCTGGGTTTTTAGTTGATGAAAATTCTGTGATAACATGTATTCACTAGCTAAAAATTCTATCTTTTTTTTTTTTAGGCTATGGACAAGCATAAACAGAAGCAAACTGATGCTGAAATTAGGCTGGAAAGTGAAGTCATGGCCTCTGAAATTGTGAATCAAACTGCTGCTGGAAAGTGATGTGGAGGAATGTGTGTTCAAATGTTAATGGCTTGTATGTGTGTTCAAAGCAAACTGTGAAGCAATGTGTGAATAATGGACCACTGTGTTATTTTAGATGGACCAATGTGTTAATTTACATGGACCAATGTGTCAACTTTGATGGACCAATGTTTTAATTTAGATGTTAAACTTGTATTGGTTGATGTTCATTTACAGTTGATTTTAATTTAGATGTTAAACCCAAGTGAGCTGGTTGTGGTTCATGTTCATTTAACTTGGTTAATGTTGGTTGATGTTCATTTAACTTGTATTGGTGTCCATGTTGGTTTTGGTTCTAGTATGCTGGTTCTGGTTCTGTATTGAACACAACACATGGTTCTGCTGGTATGCTTCTGGTATGGTGTTCATTTGTTCTGGTTCTGTTGGGATGTTAATGTGTTACTTCTGGTATGCTGGTTCATTTACAGTTTATCATCTGGTATGCTGTTAACATGGGCTGCTGGATCTGCTGCTATTGGTTTTGTAGATAGTGTCTTAAATGAATTCATTATGTCTGCAATGATTTTCATTATGTCTGCAATGGTTATGGTTCTGCAATGGTTATGGTTCTTCATTATGTCTGCTGCTACTGGTTTTGTAGATGGTGTTGCAGAATTCGTTATGATCTTCATTATGTCTACAATGATTTTGCTGGACACATGGTTTTGTAGATGGACACCAGCAATGATCTTGGCTCTGATGTGCTGCATATAAACGTAAAAAATAAACTATGGGGCAAAAGTTCAATATGCAAAAATAAAAAAGAGTTACTAACTAAATTTATGCACTTCAGACCAGACACTTGAAGCAGTGTGAAGTGTGAAGTGTGAAGAATGAACGTGCAGATACAGAAGAAGGAAAAAAAAAAAAAAAGGAACAAAAGGAAAAGGATGTACAGAAATGCTCAATGCTAAGTCAAAAGGTTCTTTGGTTCAGGAAATTGCAAATAATGCATACTCTAAAGGTTCTATACTAAAAGAGAAAAACAGACTGTAGTATGCTCAAAGAGACCATTCTCACTTACTTAAGCTACTGATGATCATAGAAAACCTGAGGGGAAAAAATGGTTCGCAATATGTAAGTCGTGCTGCTCGCATACTCATTCCATCATTCATTCCAAAATTCATTCCATCATTCATTCCATAACAGATAACAAGTTGAATGTTTCCCAAAATTCATTCCATCATTCATTCCATAACAGATAATAGATAACAAGTTGATGTACATAAAACCCAAAATGGTACAAACTTCCATTGAGTTTCCCAAATTACAATAAAGTACAAAAGTTACATCATAAAGTACAAAATGATAGAAAATACAATGAAGTACACCATCTTTTTGATATTATTTTCCATCATTTGAAGCCTTTGACCATAGTCATTTTCCATGTAATGAAGCCTCATCCTTACATCGTTCAAGTCTTCTACTGTTATACCAGTAGAAGCTGTACTGTTGGAACGGATTCTGGACGCAACGTCTTCATCATCTTCATCCACGAACTTGAAGTAATTGCAATGGTGAGTGGGAGTGTTACTCTGCAATGCATACGAATCAGTTAGTTGAATAAGACAAATATTAATGTGACTAATAAAGGAAGAAAATAGCCAGAATTACCAACTTACATATTTTGATGGGCAAACAAAGAACAAACGCCCTTCATTTCCATTCTCATTGGTTCTTACAATATGTATGCCAGTTATTCTTCTACAATTGCACAGCCTCGGTTGTAATCTTATGTTGCTAATGTCAGAAGAAGAAGCCATTTTTTAAATCTGCATACATGAGAAATTTTTTAAATGGTCGTTCTATAGAGGAGATGGACAAAGTGTGAAGGCTAATGAAAGTTGTTCTAATGGAAGTTGGTTCTAAATCTGTGAAGGATAATGGAAGTTGGTGCTAATGGACAGAGTGTGAAGGCTAATGGAAGTTGGTGCTAATGGTGCTAATGGAAGTTGGTTCTAAATCTGCATACAGTGAAGTGTGGCTAACTTGGTGCTAATGGAAGTCCAAAGTCCAAACTAGTTTCAGATTATCACCCATATGTCCCATAGGAACAAGTGATTACCATTGTATAAGAACAAGTCAACCAACAGAAATATATTGAGGGAGATGAAACAATTAAGTAATGACCTTAAAAAATATACCGGTGCTATTCAGATTGTTCAAATTTGAGGCAATTAAGTAATGAGCTAAAAAATATCAACACTGAATGTGGTATTTTGAAATTTTGCTTTTAGTTTTTATTTGTTAAATAATTCTAATTTTTATATTAGTGCGTATTGATTAAGGCATGGTTTGGTTTGGTTTGGTTTGCATAGTGATTAATGTGCTCTTTATCTGTTGTAAACTATAATACAATTGATGTTGTTTTATTAGTTTATCTGTATGTAAAATATTCAAAGTTTGTTTTTAATTAAGTGAACTAGGTCATCATTATTAACAAATTGTGTTATATTTAACAATACAAAATAATCTGCAGCAAGCTTGATATATTTTGGTGAAGAATAAATTTATTTTGTTTTTCATGAACTCACATTTAGGGAGCATATCTCATTCATTGGATACTAATTTATCAAAAAATTAATTACAGAAGTAATTACTAATGGAGACAGAAAATTAAGACAGAAAATCGAAGCTGGAAAAAAGAAGACAAAAAGAAGAACCCTAACTTGTCTCTGGAAAAAAATTAAGACAGAAAGTCATTCAGTAACTCACATTTACTTGTCTCTGGAATTTAAGACAGAAAATTACAGAAGTAATTACAAATGGAGAGATGGAAAAAAGAAGACGAAGAAGAAGAAGAAGAAGAAGAAGAAGAAGAAGAAGAAACCCAAATCAAAGTTGAAATTTTTTAGCCGTGGCATCCTAAATCGAAGCCCTAATTTTGAAATTCCAAATCATCCTCTTCCTAAATTTTTTCAGACGTTTCAAAGCCCTAAATTTTTAGCCGTTGGAATCCCAAATGAAAGCCCTAATTTTGAAATTCCAAAAGCCCTAATTTTGAAATTCTAAAAGCCCAAATTTTTTTAGACATTCACAGAACCCTAACTTGTCAATCTCAATTTCAAACTCAAATCTCAATCACACAATTCTTGACAAAATAATTTCAGACATTTGAAGACCAACCTGGTTCGTCAAGAATTTCTTTGCTCAACTGATGGTGCTCAACCGATGGTGGTCGTCGCGGTAGTTCACGAAGCGTAAGCGGTGGAGCTATGGTCGTCGTGGGGTTACGAGTGGGTTTGCCGTCTGGGTCGCCGTCGGGACTGGTCGCCGGTTCGCCGGTGAGGGTGGGTTCCGTGGACGAGTGGCTGAGTGAAACTGAGTGTGTATGTGAATGTATAGCCTTTGAGAGCTGTGTTTTGTTTGGGCGAGAATGGACGAAAATTTCAATTTTTTTTTTTTTAATCTCAGCCGTTGGATGTACAACGGCTGAGTAGGATGTGGAGGAGGGTTCTCAAGGAGGGGATCCGAACTCCAAAGAAAGGGTTGAGAAGGAAAAGGTAGACGCGAGAGAGAGTGGCCTTGTTGGTTTGTTTTTCAGAAAAATTTTTAAGAAAAATTCTCTATAAACAAATTTTGAAGAGTAACTAAATCAAATAAATCTTTTCAAAAAAACTCTTAAAATTTTGTTTAGTTACTTACTTTTCAAAATCACTCTCTCTCTCTCTCTCTCTCTCTCTCATACATATCAAATCAATTAGTTTTTTTAAAACTCTCTTCCCAAAACAATTTTCCAAAATCATTTCTGAAAAAAGGCAAACCAAACAAGTTTTCGTACTTTTTATCTCAAAAACTACTCTACAAACACAAAATTTTGTAAAAAGTTAGGGTATGTTTGGTTTGATTTTGAGAGAGTAATTTTTAAAAATTGTTTTGGAGAGAGAGTTTAGAAATTTTTTGAGTTTGTTTGGTTGTGTATTTTGAAAGTAGTTTGGGAGTTTGGAATTATTTGATATTTTGTTGTAATTGAATAGATGTCTGTGAGAGAAAAAGTGATTGAGAAGGACAGAGAAGAGAGAAAAAATAATTGATTGATGTGTAAAAGAGAGAAAGTGATTTTGAAAACATTACAAGCCAAACAAGATTTTTAGAAAAAAATTTCCAAAATTACTCTACAAAGCCAAACCAAACATACCCTTAATTTTTTGATTTTTTTAGTTAATTTTATTTTTTTTATGAATAAAAAATATAAGAGATAATGTGATCTAAAATAAATAAAAAGTTAAAAAAAAAAAAAAATTCACTTTCCAAAAACCCGAGAGAGAGAGAGAGATAAAAGATACTGGTCAAATGCATGGGTAATGAATAAAGTTAGAAAGATATTGTTGGGATATGGAGTCACAGAGGTGAGAGTTAAAGTTTGTTCGAGATTTGTTATATAAGTATATTTTTTATTATTTTTATTTTTTAATTATATTATTTTTTTATCTTTTGTATATTTTTTTTGTAAAAAATTAAAAAATATATTTATTTAAATCATTCTAAATAATCTCTTAGAGGATAGAAAAAATAAGAAAAGAAAAATATTTGAAATATATTAATTTATCATTTATAATGATGTGTTTGATAAAGGTTAAATTTTAATTTATTAAATATTTTATTATGTAAAATTTAACTTTAATATAATCATTAAAAATTATTTAAAAATAATAAATTAAAAAGATGTAGCATTAAAGTTAGCCACAAATTGTAGGACTTTTCTTAAGTGTGCAACTTACACCTTATACTTACGCCTTTCTGTTTGCTGTCCTGTTTTATGTTTACACCT
The DNA here is from genome assembly GCA_036172215.1 of Camellia granthamiana. NCBI lineage: Eukaryota > Viridiplantae > Streptophyta > Magnoliopsida > Ericales > Theaceae > Camellia > Camellia granthamiana. The sequence continues at coordinate 70,486,289 of CM069911.1, read as the reverse complement.
TCCACTTACACCTTTTGTGTTGGTTGCATATGGTGTGCAACCTTAAGGGGTTGCACACCATCACAGGACCCCAAATTGTATTGGTAATATAATAAGTAAATGTTTGAGATAAATTAAAAATGTATAACTTTTTATCTATATACATTTATTTAGGTCATATCAATCAATATCTATCAATCAACATCTCTATTCTACTTTTTAAAACTATTTTCTCTATTTTTTACATATTTTTTTTATAAAAAATTAAAAAATACACTTATTTAGAACATTCCAAATCATCTCTAAATTTAGGAGCAATTTGAAAATTTGGAAAAAAAAATCAATTTTTTAACTTTTTAACTTTTTTATATAAAAAAATCAAAAAAAAAAAAAAAATACTAAAAATGTCAAAAAATAAAAGCTTCACTTTTTACAAACTTCTCAAAAGGCCACTTAAAGTTATTACAGGGATGTTGGCCTAATGTCTCTGAGAATGAGGGATACAGCCTACACGTCATTTCTGGGAAGATAATCTTGAGAAGGGAAAAAGATTCTTGAAAGAGGTAGATCTCCGTTGGAAATTGAAATTATATACGAACCCAATATATTCATTTATTTATCTACTAGTTGGCCCCCACGCGCTTCGCGCGTGGAGTCGCATCACTGTTACATTATAAACTAAAATAAAAAGTTAATACAAAAATAATTGGTAAAGGAAAGATGACAAGAAAGTATCAACAATTAAAACTATTTAAATTGATCAAAATGATAAGAAGAAACATGTGACTGAGTAAAAATTTTGAAAAGAATTCATGTGTTACTCAAGAAAAAAAATCAGAGAACTATCATCATCCAGTTATTTTTACAAACTGAATGATGGAATTTGTTTGTTTCTGTGCGTGGCTCAAAATGCCCACTTTCGTTCTGCTGCTGCTTCATTTCCAAGATCATTCATCCTAGAAATCCCCCAAAGCAGGTAAGTGTGGTGTAACAAATGGTGTCGTTCGGCTGAGCCACACACAGAAACAAACAAATTCCATCATTCAGTCTGTAAAAATGCCCACTTTCGTTCTGCTGCTGCTTCATTTCCAAGATCATTCATCCTAGAAATCCCCCAAAAGGGTGGTCCTCGGGTTCTCTATTTCCCAGAGCTCCTCTCTACCACATTTGGTTGACCGACAAGGAAGAAGAAAACAAATTTTGCCCCTTCAAAGATGGGCTTTCTCACAGGAGATATATATATATCTTGTCGACGGAGTGCTTGTTGTCCTCTTCTTGCCATAACTCCAAAGCTCTGGTCCTCCAGTTGCAAATCCTGGTACGTACCCCTGTGATTTCGTATATCTGTAATGTGATTGCTACTATTTAAAACTGTGTTGCACAATATTGGACCACTGTTGGTCACTCCTACCCAGATGTTCAACAGATGCACACCATTTGTTTGTTAATATGTCTCAATAATTGAGGAATTCAGCTGGTGAATGTTCCAAATCAAAAAGAAGACCCATCCAATTTTCTAAGATGAAAATTGCAATCCAATCAAGAGAAATGTCTGATATATCACTTGGAAATATAAAACAAGTAAAGAAAGAAAATGAAAATCCAAAAACTATTAGAAATGAAAACCCAAATGATGGAATTAAAAAACGAAAACCCAAAGGATGAAGATCCATTACAGACCAAAATTATGCACAGAAACTAAAATAATATAAAATAAACATCTAGCTGAAGAAAAAATTGCAAAAGCCTTCAAACAGGCTTACTGGTCACTTGTTTTTTTTTTCCCCTTTGTTTCCGCATGTACAGCTAAACAAGCATATACCTCAACAAAAAATTATCATTCCAATGCTATGTTAAGCCTCATGGACCAGTTGTACCTCACCATTTTCCTGTCAATGCCGCATTGACCAATTTTACATATTTGTGCTTTTTATTATTATTTTTACTTTTCCTTTTTCTTTTTCTTTTTTTTTTCCAGTGGGAGCGGGCAGGGGATTCAGCTTGTAAGTTTTCTTAGCCGCTTTTCTGCAAGATTGGCAACCTTGTTCTGCGGTTCTAGGACAAGAGCATGCCTGAAATCTGCAGATACCAGGAGAAAGAACATGTTGAAGTGCGGGGAAACAATACATAACCAAAAACAAAAATGCATCCTGTGACAAAGGCTAAATCAACCTGGTGCCAGAGTGACTACTTGAACACAGCAAATTAAATCAATTGTGTCTACACGTGCAGATTGATATCCGAATCACGCATAAAAAGAAGGCATGCCACACTTGGCATCAAACAAAAGGATACATGTTCCTGTATTTAACATGTCAGACATGCCTAGTTCCCCTATGTTACATGGATAATTCAAGAGGTAACAAATTGTAATCAGTATATTGTGTCATTCACTTTTACCTCAAGGAACAAAAAATATTTGGGATCATATGGAAGATTTGGCAATTCCATGGTTCAGTTACAATAGTCTGCTCAAAGTTTCCTAGGTTTCAAGGATATGTCAAAACCTGTGACTTTTAACTGCTTTAACATTACCATTTTGCTTTATCTTCGGATTGATCAATAAAAAAAGAAATAGTCTAAACTTGCAGAGTTACACATACCTGACACCTCGACACACTTGAACAATGACAGACAATACCAGGAAAAAAAGACAAAAAAAGGAAAAAAAGAAGAAAGAAAAAAGAGATGTGAGCAACAGAACAGAAATAAAAACATTGTATGTAACTTGGATTCTCACCTTGAAGAGACTCTTTATAAAAGAGAAGTGATTCTCTAGGTGTTCCTCGCCTCAGATATGCCTTCACATTTTGAAAAGGGAAATGGATAACTCTTTACAACATAATTAAGATAACAGTTTATATGCTTGTTCCTGTATGTAATTAAGATAACAGTTTAGATGCTTGCCCCCAGACAGGAACGCATATATTCTACATTTTCTTGCTTGCCAAAAAAAAAAAAAAAAAACTTGCTCAAGAATACCAATCTGTCTAGCGCAATGTCTACATCCTGTACATAAACACCCAGCCTATACAGCAGAAGAGAACAATACAAATATGCATCACAACTTATATAAATGACTGAATGTCCATTATGATTCAGAAAGTTTCAAGAGCATTGCGAATTTAAAGCAGTATAGACAATTTATGCTTGTCTTAATGCTCAGTCAGATTTTATTTGCAAACCCTCTAAAATACTACATTGGAAACAAGAAAGTGGTCACCTATTTTTTTTTACAAGAATTAGAGGCAGAGGATGTTAAAAGTTGGAATTACAGTCAAGGAGCACCAAGGAAGAAGCTCACTCTCTTGATCTAAAATTGAAATCCCTCAATAGATGAATGAATGACCCAGATAATATGAAAATGTAGTTCAGAAAGGTTGTCATCATCAATCAATGAAAAAAGTAAACTAATCAATATTCCAGGCAGGGAGAACAAACTAAAAAAAAAGCAAGGTTGTCATCATCAATCAATGAAAGTATGTTATTATTGGGTTGGGCATATTATCAAACACATGGTGAGCAGAAGATAAAATTATAGCAGAGCAACAAAACAAAGACAGCACATAGTATCAGCCAAATATTAAATTGAATTGGGGCAACAGAACAAGGAAATATTAAAGTACATACAATTATATATATTATATATATATAAATTGACTGACCAACTAATACAAATACAAAAAGAAGCATACAAAAATGGGAGTTTTCAAACATTGTTCTATTTCTTTTTTATTTATTTATTGTGAACATAACAAAGTCCAACCATGGAGACTACTCTAAAGATTCCATCACCCCCATCAACAACTCTAAGTCTTCATTTTCAAAACACAAAAAACAAAAACAAAAAAACAAAAGAGCTGAAACAAAGGCTTCATATATGTGATTTCCAATGTAAATTGTTCACCGTCTCGACCACGCTGTCTTCTTTCTATGCCTTGCCTTTCCATCACCCAAAATCAAACATATCCATATATATTGCACCCTATTTCGCATCCCACTTTGCACGTACTCTCTCTCTCTCTCTCTCTCCAATTTTTATGGCATTGGTAATCAAAATCAACGCACGAGATGTAATAAAGCACTATTAACCTTGATTGAATTAACAAACAATACTAATCAATTATTAGTAGAGGTATCTCTTGTCAAATATATAATTAGGTAAAAAGTCTACATTCACATAATTAAATCACAAAAAAGTACCAAAAATATATACGTCAACATAATGAAATCAATCTCTAAAAATAGCCATACGATTCTATCATGTTGACATATACATCTTTACTTTATGTGCACCTGTAAAGAAACTAATTACAAATGTGGAATTACCAAAGTGCGAAGATTGAAAGGGAACGAATTACCAATGCAGGGTCCATGTTCTGTGGTTCACAACATGTATAATCAAATAGATAATATGATATAAAACACGATAGAAAATTTTTAAGGATATAAAATTTTTAAGGTAAGGCACCACTTTCTATAGGAGTTCAATGTATTAACTTCCATGTCAAACAACTCCAACTCCAACTCAAGTGTAAAATAGTTTGAGTTTTTACGCTATGTTTGGGAACTCAGGACAGAAAAGAAAAGAAATGATTACTTAAGTAATAAGAGAAAAGAAAAGAAAAGAAAAGAAATTATTGTAATTTCTCTCCTTCTTATTTGGGTAAGTAAGAAATAAAAGAAAAGAAATGATTGCGATTTCTCTCCTTCTTGTTTGGTTAGATTTCATAAGATAAAAGAAAAGAAATTGTTTTATGTTATATTACCAAAATAACCTTTTTATATTTTGTTACTATATAAGAGCATCTCCAATCTTCACTCTTTTTTCTTTCTTTTTTTTTTTCATTCAATTTTGAGAAAAAAATTTCATATTTTTTCATAGGTGCATGACTCTAATGATATCATGACTTTGCATTCAACTTTAGTAATAACACATATATAATCAACATAATTAAAAATATATATATATATATGTATATATAATCAACATAACTATTTTCTATCAGGTGTTGTTCCCTACACAAATAATTCATCGTTTGACCACTATAGGACGATCAAACTTTTATTGGAATTTAAAAGGCATGGCAAAGTAACAATATAACACCAAACTTTTATTGGAGTATCAATGGGCGACCTAAGGTTGCAGGATCTAGAAGCACCAGTTTTAACTCTGTATTTAAATTTATTTATTTTATTTTATTTTATTTATGTGATTGTTATAATTTTAACTGGATCTAAGCAGCATCATAGACCTATAATTCAACGCAAAGGAGAATTTTCAACAATGAAGATGTCATGGGTAGGAGTGAGAGTGTATTAGGTAATCTTCCAAAAGTAAGAATTAAAACCTAAGAATCATCCACAACATCTTAAGACCAATCAAGCAAATAGTATGAAATTGAGTCAAAAAAAATGGATATTAAAGCGAGGAATTCATCATCCACAAAAGATCCAAAAAGAGTTAAAATCATCCACAAAAGATCCAAAATAAGTTCAAAGTCATCCACAAAAGACACCATATCCTAAATGGAGTCAAGTACAAAATACGATAGACATCTCTAATGTCCCCTTCAAAGAAAGTACAATCCTATCTATAGAAGAGTTACCAACGCTATCATCCACAAAAGATCCAAAAAGAGTTAAAATCATCCACAAAAAATCCAAAATAAGTTCAAAGTCATCCACAAAAGACACCACATCCTAAATGGAGTCAAGTATAAAATACGATAGACATCTCTAATGTTCCCTTCAAATAAAGTACGATCCCATCTATAGAAGAGTTACCAACGATTCTCAGGGTCATACATCATGCTCTCTAAAGTTTCCTTGCGATACTCTACTGGGCAACCAAAGAATTGCATCATCCTCTCAGATTTCTTGGTAAGAAAAAGGTATGCCTCAGTAAACAAGTGTGGCGCAATTCCAATTTCCTCTAATGCTTTAGGCAACTCTCCTCTTGGAAAACATCCTTGGGATTTCTCCGTAGAAGCATTTCCCTCTCTTATAGCTGATGCAATATCCTGCAATGCTGTCTTCAGTATGTCAATGTCCCTCTCACCATCATTTGAGAGCTTTTTTTTCTTTGCCTTCGAAGATGTTCCATTTTTAGGAGACAACACAACATCATCTTCATCCACAACAAAACTTTCCAAGTTTGCTTCATTTTGGTGCACCAGTTCATCAATGACTTCAATTCTATCTACATGATCATTATTTGATGAGTTGGCCCATCGTCGTACTTTTTCCTTAGCAGTTTCAGCACCTACACCAGTTGCCCTATCCTTTCCATAGATCTCAGCCAGCTTTTCATAGTTGCCAATGGGTGTACATTTCCATTTCTCAGCATGTGGTTTCACCATTTACCAAAAAAAATAAATAAATAAAAAAAAATGGAAAAGTTACAATTAAATATAAGTTATGTTTTTCTATTCTTTTTTTAAAAAATCAACATAAACTGAAATTAATTGAAGTACCTCAATCAATGCCTCCCAAACTTCAGGTTCAGCAGTGAACATCCTTGTAACCGGGCTCCAAGCAAAACCACTAGTATGTTTGAATAAATCATAGCACTCAGCAAAATGCTCTTTGATAGTTTTCAGCCTATTCTTGACTTTGGCCTTATCTAAGTTCAAGTTGTATATCTTACGTAATTCCTTTACTATTTTATTATATGCTGAAGTAGTGAAAGTTCCATTGACCCTATTTCCTTCAATATGTTGGTGATACAATGCATCAATCAATGAATCATCCATTTGATTTGTCCATGAAAGTTTTTCTCTCTTAGAATCTTTGGACTTCTGTGTTTTTTTACTCATTTATAAAATCTGTAACGCCCTAAAAATAATGCATATAAACCCACATTCTTGACATGCATAGACATAAGAGAATAAAGCATATTTCCATTCATCAGAGTATTAAGTACAAAAGTATTACATGTTGACATCAAAAGTAAATGCCCTACGGGCTTACAATTTTCCAAGTCAACACTTGGGTACAACAAAAGAAGAGTCCTAACTCTTTATACAAAATAAGCCCTTGGTTTGATTTACATGTAATACACAAAAGAAGTAATAATAAAAGATCCTTCAGCCTCTAAGCCTCCCAAGCTACGTCCTTGGAGGTGGCATATCGCCTGCACCTGAAAATGATGTCCCATATAGGGTGAGCTAATGCCCAGTAGAGATATGCTAAACATAATATGAGCAATAACTAAAACATTAGCATTCGATAAATGTTTAACTCATATAAACATCCACCAAAAAAAAAACTCATATAAACAAACGTATACCTCTCTCCATTTCATTATTCAAACCAATTCATAGATATGGTTCTCTATTCATCCAGACAGTTCATAATGAGATTACAACTCATATCAACAATACCTCAATTATGATCAATTAACATGAGACTACAACTCACATAATAAACACTTCAACATTTCAAGTTCAAATGAGACTACAACTCGTATTATCATCATTTCAGTACTTCAGTTCATCTACGTTATGCAAATGCAATAGGATTTCGGGACTTCACCCTGGACACTCCGGCCAACTTAGTTATCACTGGAGTCCATCCCCTATCTCCTCCCAAATCTGGTTTAGGAGTACATTCTCTATCTCCTCCCAAACCGTGGAGTACATCCCCTATCTCCTCCTAAACAACATATATATACAATGTATTTAAACACTTATCATATACAATGATCAAGCAAGACACATATTCAACGTGTTATTCCATCCGTCATATTCAATGACATACTCAATTGATTAGTTTTAATTCACCTAATCATCATGCAATGTCTACAACAATCAAGACTATCCTCCACCGATAGCCCAAAACAGTTATCTCTAAACAGATAATAAATTTTATCAAACAGATAAAACATGAACATTTTCATCGGTGAGTGATTCATTTATCCAACTACACCATTCAATCTCATAATTCCCCAATTTCATGATTTCCCACTCAATTTCATATTTTTCCAAATTAATTATTCAAATTAATTATTCAACACACTTAGGGCAGTTTTCCCCATTTTTCTTAACATTGACCCAAAGTCCAAATATCATCCATAAACATCAATAACCTCATTTTAAGACCCAAATACATATGTATAGTTCAAAAGAACAAAAACCCCCTTTTCACATTTCAAGTTTTGAAACCCTAACACCCAAAATTTCCCAACTTCAACATTATTTCAAAATAACTAAATGTTTATGTCAAAGACCATAAATATGAGTAGTAATCCCTACCTCAAATGAAGAGACCCAAAGGAGATGATGAACAAACTCGAAAGTGCTCCAAACCCACAAATTTTCGGATCAAAATGGAGGTCTTGGAGAGCTCTAACACTCTAATGAAGGCACAAGGGTTGGATCTCACTAAACCAAGATCAAAATGTAGAGAGAGGAGCTCTCAAAATAGGGTTTTGGAAAGCTAGAGAGAGAGAGAATGGCCCGAAAAAGTGATTCAAAAAGTTACAACTCGGACTGATATACAACACAGTTCGCTCGAGCGTGGAGCGCCCCGTTCAAGCGTCAGACACAGACTCCCGCTCGAGCGTGAAAAGCGACGCTTGAGCGTCAAATGCACACTTCCAGAAGTTCTACAGACGAAGGTCCCCGCTCGAGCATGAAAGTGGACGCTCGAGCGTCCAATGACCTGCATGAAAAAAAATAAAAATATTGAAGGTGTGATAATCCCGCTCGAGCATCAAACTCCCCGCTCGAGCGGAGGAACAAAAGCAAAAGGCCCGCTCGAGTGTCAAAAGCCCCGCTCGAGCGTGAAGGCCAAAATCTGGGCATCAACTCCATGTTTCTAAACACAACCAACCTGTTACAAACTTGCCCAACACAACCCAAAACTCAAATACAAAGAGTAAAGGATGGAAACGAGAATAAGACAACAACACAACCATGGAACCGAGTTCGGAATACAATAACCAATGAAGGGGAAAACCGGGATCGCTATAAAATCTACATCAAAATAAATTCAAAGTAACATCACAAACTACAATAATGTCATTACAATAGCAAAGTTATGGATACATCCGAATCTACAACAAAATAAATTCAAAGTAACATCATAAACCACAATAATGTCATCACAATAACAAAGTTATGGATACATTCGAATCTATAACAAAACAAATTCAAAGTAATATCATAAACCACAATAATGTCATCACAATAGCAAAGTTATGGATACATCTGATCCGATGTTCAAATACTTATCACATAAAAGCAAGATGGCTACCAAACATGTAAAAACTAAAATATCACTCTTGATTAGCAACATAATCAGACCACATTGTAGCTGCTATCACATTTCTAATGAGTTCCCCCTGTTTTGCATCCTCATCAGTATCCCTTGGTGCACGAGTCGTTTGTTGAGTTTGACATTGATTTTCAAGCTCTTTGTCTACTTCAGCAATAATGTTTTCATCTGGATCAACACCCATTAAAAAGTTATGTAAGATGCAACGTGCTATTATGATATTTGATTGTGTGTTAACCGAGTAAGTAGGCTCAGTTGCGCTTGCTATGATGGGAAATCGTTTCTTTAGCACACCAAAAGCTCTCTCAATGGCATTGTGTAAAGAAGCATGTCGGTGGTTAAACAACTCTCGAGCATTTTTCGGTGGATGGTTGGAATACTCTTTCAAGTGATAATGCACACCTCTGTAAGGAGGGATAAGTGAACTCCTTAACATATACCCCGCATCAACAAGATAAAATTTGCCTATTTAAAACAAAACACATCACTATGTTAAACCCCAAATCTATATAATTTAACAAAAGTTTCATATTCTCTAAGCATGAATTACTGTTGGGTATTTTCAGTTTATCTTCTCTAGTGAGTGCATTTTTTATAATCCTTGAGTCAGATGCAGTCCCCTCCCATCCAGGTAAGACATAAGTGAATTTTAAGTCAAATGAACATGCAGCCAATACATTTTGTGTAGAGTAACATTTTCTACCACGATATCTCGGTGCATCCTTGCTAGATACTTTAACACGAACATGTGTTCCATCAAGTGCTCCAATACAATCCTAACATAAATGTATGTGGCAGTTTTATATATAAATAAAACTAAAATTTTAAAGCAAAATGTAATATCAAATTTTTACCTTAAAATATGGATGGAACCTATTATTATTGAGTATTTCTGGAGGGACTTCGGATCCATTAGGTTGGCAAAGAAATCAATCTTCTAATGATATAAGAGCTCTCAAAAAACTATGAAAATGCCGACTTACAGTCTCACCAGAGCGACGAAAGAAAAACGAAACATTTCTATTCGTCACGTAATGTGACAAAATGTAAAGACACTTTGCAACTTGTTCATCAACTGTTGCACGTTTTGTTGGTTTCAGACCACCATCTCTTTCAAGTATATGACACAAATCTTGAAATGCCTGCGGCCCCATACGGGTGATATTACGACAATTCTTAATACATTTAAGTTTTGTCATTAGCTCAATCCTTACTTTTTCTCTCTTCAAGTAATTAATAGGATGGTCCACGTACTTTCTAAGGTGATATTTTCTCTGCATATACCAATATACCACATGGCAAACAACTTGAACAACAGCTAACTTTCGCCTTCTATCCCACATAATCAAGTCCTTTCTTAGCTCTTTGTCTTGCTGATCCATTTATCCTATATTTTTTATTAAAATAAATCAGTATACATTTTGACTAAAAGCAATAAATTTTTTCTTAGCTCTTTGTATACATCTTGTTGATCCATAATCGTTAGGAATAATCTTTTTCCATTTCAACATTGATTTCAAATGAATAAAGGAAAATAATTAAAATATTTAAAACGTCTTTCCTAATGTGTTATAAAATCAATCATATAATCATATAATGGCCAAATCAAGAATTTTAGATTGTAAATTAAAAATGGCATGCTTTGAAAGTTTTACTTCACTACAAGTTGATGGGCATGCATAATTTTATAATCTTAATACTTGGGGGAAAAAAGAAAAAGAAAAAAGAACATTCATACTATTCACAAACTATGTCTTATTAAGCAATTGACATGGGTGCAGGGTGCCCCATCACAATGTAGAGAACAACACTATTATTTAATTAGCAAAGAAAGTGAGCATTTAAGCCATGGCAATTTATTCCTCCCTTCTCATTCTAATTATATTTATTAAATATATTTATTTATATATAAAAATATATAATTTAATATTTTAATATAATAAAATTAAAACGTTAAAATTTTACACTTAACATTTATTTTCACTCATTTATTTCTCATATTATATCTTTTAAATCTTATTAATCATAAATCATTATTTATAATATAATATAATTTTTAGTAAAATTCTCATTCTTAAATAAAAATATCTCGCCTGTTATATGATCTGAAACAGGGCAATGCACTACAAATCTATCCTATTGCCATCTCTATTCAAATGGATAACAAACTAATATAATATAAAATTGTTCCAGAGATGAAACTGTAATTTCAGAATATATAAACAGAATATATAATACATAACAATAGAAAGCGTAGAGAATGTATATATAATACATAACAGAATATATAATACATAACAATAGATGGGCAATCCATTGTAATTTCAGAAGATGATTACCTGTACAAGAAGAAAAAGAAAGCGTAGAGAGAGCTGGAGCAGTGGGGAGAGAGGTGGAGAAATGGACAGTCAAAAATTTGTGCTGGATATGAAAAGCCTTGAGGACATGGGTGTCAACTATTTTATTTCTTTTATTTTTACAGGGGTAAAATTGGTATTATGAAAATATAAACATTTGTGGGTTTCTTTTCTCTCCCAATCTCTCCACTTTTGGGAAGATTGAAAATAAGGGTTATAAGAGAAATGAGTTTCTCTCCATTTCTCTCTATTTCTCCCTATTTCTCTCCACTTAAGATAACCAAACAAGGAAGAGAAATACATTTCTCTCTATTTCTTTTCTTTTCTTTCCAATCACTCGATCCAAACATAGTGTTAATATGTCTCTTGATTGGATTGGAATTTTCAACCTAGAAAATTGGATGGGTTTTCTTTTTTGTTCGGAACATTCAGCAGCCGAATTCCTCAATGATTGAGACATATTAACAAACACATGCTGTGCGTACCAGGAAGAGGACCGACAGATATACAAAACAGTAACACAGTTTTAAATAGCAACAATCACATTAGAAATATACGAAATCACATGTATACGTACCAGGATTTGCAAGAGCAGAGCTTTGGATGCCAAATTTTCACAGCGTTACGGCACGAAGAGGACTGACAGTTATGGCAAGAAGAGGACAACAAGCACTCCTTCGAGAAGATATATATTATATATATATCTCTAGTGAGAAAGCCCATCTTCGAAGGGGCAAATTTTGTTTTCTTCTTCCTTGTCGGTCAACCCAATGTGGTAGGGAGGAGCTCTGGGAAATAGAGAACCCGAAGACCACCATTTTGAAGGATTTCTAGGATGAATGATCTTGGAAATGAAGCAGCAGCAGAACGAAAGTGGGCCTTTTTACAGACTGAATCATGGAATTTGTTTGTTTCTGTGTGTGGCCCAGTCGAACAACACGTAGGCAACCCAAATCTGGACAAAACAAAGAAGCCCTAAGAAAAAAAGAACCATAGACTTACAACAGAGGAGGCAGATGCACAAAACGTAACACAATTACACCACACTTACCTGCTTTTAATATATGTTATAGATATATTATATATGGAAAAAAAAAAATTAATCTACAAATTTAATGAGAGTTTTAATATTTTAATTCTAATTTTTTTATTTTTTTATTTAAAAAAAAAAACCTCAGCATTTAGGCTTAGTTTGGCATAATTTAAAAAAGTCAAAAAGTTAAAAAGTTACTATCATATTTAAGTCACATCATCTTATTTAAATCACATTATCTCTTTATCACATCACTTCAAACTTAACGCATATTTCACATTTTTTCATAAAAAGTCAAAAAGTACACTTATTTAGATCATCCCAAATAACCCCATATTGATTTCTCCCAACCTACAAACCTTTTTAACTTTTCTCATAATTATTGCAGCACGCTTTTCAATTTCTCTTATACACTATGGTTACATACAAAGATAAAGAAGATAAGAATTTAGCTATGGATCTCAAAAAGATACAACAATATCTAAATTTGAATTATGATTTAGTAACATAGTTATTTATTTATTTTTGACGTATATCTATCAAAATTTTGAATCACTTAATGGGACAAATTAATCAATTTTCTAAAATTATTGATTTTTTAATTTATAAAATAGATTAAAAAATTATTGACTGATTTATTTATTTAATAACAAAATATTTTATAATCTCTCCATTCTAATCTCTCTCGCTAATTTCCCAAAAAAAATATATGTTGTAACTTGCCTTCCTTCTCTCTTTCCCAAAAAATCAGATAATATTGTTCATGAAAGTTGTAGATATCTATCTATATCTTATATATTATATTATAACATAACATAACCAAAAAAAAAAAAAAAAACTAAAAATCAAATATACAAACAGATAAAATTAATAAACTTGATTTTTATTTATTCAGTTAAAATCTTTCTTTGCATCTCAATATCTAATTTTCAAAATTTATCTAAACAAATCTAATTTGTAAATATCTCCCACTATTATACTTTAAATCAATAAAACTCACATGTCTATTATATATCTAGCACACATCATAACTTACCTAAATAATAATAATTAAAAACAAATAGAAACCATAGATAAATTAAATTTAAAAAAAAAACAGAAACCCACAACTCCATCTTAAATAAATTGAAGAAAAAAACAGGAATAGAAACCACACAAAAATAAAAATAAAAAATATTAGAATTTAGATATGGATCTAAAAAAAGTATGACAATATCTAAATTTGAATTATGATTTAGTAATATAATTATCTATTTTTCTGATGTATATATATCAAAATTTTAAATCACTTAATTAGACAAATTAATTAATTTTCAAGTCTTATTTAAAGAATAATTTGATTAGTCATCCCAATTGCGGGTGCTGACAGAGGAGCTAACGGATTGGGTTAGGTGATATTTAAGTTGTTGGAGGTAACATTCTCCCACTCAATAAATTTGTTTATTTTTTAATTTTATTTTTTTCTTGTGTAATTCTCTTTCTCTACTGTTGGTTTGATTTTTGAAACGCCCTAAAAAAAATACACAAAAACGATCATTCTTGACATGCAACAATATAAGAGAAATAAACATCTTTCTATTCATCAGAGTAGTTCTTACAAAAGTATTACATGTTGACAACAAAAGTAAAGGCCCTATGGGCTTATAACTTTCCAAGCCAACACTTTGTTACAAGAAATGAGTACTAACTCATATACATATTAAGCCCTTTGCTTGAATTTACATGTAATACATCAAAGGAAAGCAAAACAACCAAAAGTCTGTCTGACTCTAGCCTCCCAAACTATGTCCTTGGAGGTGGCATGCTACCTATACCTGAAAATGATGTTCCATATAGGGTGAGCCACAGCCCAGTAGAAATATACTAAACCAATTATAAACAATGACTGAAATAGCAGCATTCGATAGATGGTCCACACGTATATTCCCACTTATAACACATTACAGTTTCATGACTTTCAAGTCCATGTTATATTTCATTTCCCACTTCTTTTCAATTTTGAGTTTGAAAATAAGGCTCAGAACCTAGCCAAATAACTTAATGAGATTATGACTCATCTTTAAAACACTTTTGAAATTCATAATGGATACACATTTTGGTGCTGTATCAATAATACATAAACCACTTCCATACTTCACGAAGGGTACACGTTTTGGTGTTGTATCAATATAACATAAAAATACTTCTATACTTCACAATTCAAACACTTCCATAATCCACACTTGATACACATTATAGTGCTGTATCAATGTCAAACAAAATCCGGTTTAGAGGTCCATCCCCTATCTCCCCCTAAACCGTGGAGTACAT
>CM069911.1:70292038-70471131 GCA_036172215.1 Camellia granthamiana | reverse complement strand
TTCAAAGGAACAAATTTTTCTCTATTTTAAACAATGTTACATTCAACATTCAATAACTCGACCCACCCCGGTCATTTCATCTCTTGTCAAGAGACATTTCACAACATATGCATTTCAACATGCATTTCCTTTCCATATCATATTCATTTTTTTTCATGATATAATTCCATTCCTACAATATAATCAACATATGCAATGTTACATTAAACTTCCATTTCGAGGCAAGTTTCAAAATACTTCCATTAAACCAAAACATATATAATGTTTTACAACCTTAGATAAATTCAATACTCTTAAGGTCCACTAATACAACAAAATACATAACATATACTCAAACATCCACAAATAGATCCGGATATTTCTCTTGGACCTCCAACTCACGTTCCCAAGTGGCTTCCTCCACCCCGTGATGTTTCCACAAGACTTTTACCAAGGGAATGGTCTTGCCTCGCAAGACTTGATCCCGCCTATCCAAGACCCGAACTGGTCTCTCCTCATATGAAGCATCCTCATCAACCTCTAAGTCGGTCCAATCCAATACATGCGATGGATCTGGCTCATATTTCCGAAGCATACTCACATGAAACACGTCATGAACTCCGGACAACTGCGGCGGCAAAGCTAAACGATAGGCAACCTCGCCAATCCTCTTAAGGATCTCAA
The DNA here is from genome assembly GCA_036172215.1 of Camellia granthamiana. Classification (NCBI taxonomy): domain Eukaryota; kingdom Viridiplantae; phylum Streptophyta; class Magnoliopsida; order Ericales; family Theaceae; genus Camellia; species Camellia granthamiana. The sequence goes on along the minus strand of CM069911.1, from coordinate 70,470,468 downwards.
AAGGGCCAATAAACCGAGGGGACAACTTCCCACTCTTCCCAAACCTCATCAATCCCTGCCTAGGTGATATCTTTAGAAAGACATGATCACCCACCTCAAATACAAAAGGTCGCCTCCTACGGTCGGCATAAGATTTCTGACGACTCTGGGCTGTAACAAGCCTCTTACGGATAAGCTCAACTTTCTCCGTCGTTTCCCTCACCAACTCCGGACCCAACAAAGGTGCATCACTCACCTCGGCCCAACAAACTGGAGACCTACACGGTCGGCCATACAAGGCCTCAAACGGTGCCATACCGATACTAGACTGGAAACTGTTGTTGTAGGCAAACTCCACCAAGGGCAAGTGCCTCTCCCACGTCCCACTAAAGTCAAGGACACAACCTCGAAGCATATCCTCAAGGATCTGAATAGTACGCTCGGACTGCCCGTCCGTCTGAGGATGATAAGCCGTACTAAAGGTCAACTTAGTACCCAAGGCACTCTGCAAACTCTGCCACAACCTGGCAGTAAAACGAGGATCTCTATCTGAGACAATCGTCACTGGGACCCCGTGCAACCTCACTATATCCCGAATATACAAGTCGGCAAGATGATCTACCGAATCCCTCACGCGCATAGGAATGAAGTGCGCCGACTTAGTCAACCGGTCTACAACCACCCAAATAGCATCACTACCCCGCTGAGTCCTCGGAAGACCTACAACGAAGTCCATAGTGACATGCTCCCACTTCCACTCGGCAATAGGCAAGGGTTGTAACAAACCCGCTGGCCTTTGATGTTCGGCCTTCACTTGCTGACAAGTAAGGCACTTAGACACGAAAACTGCCACATCTCTCTTCATACCCCGCCACCAAAACTGGCGACCCAAATCCCGATACATCTTAGTGCCTCCTGGATGCACCGCAAGGCGTGAATGATGAAACTCTCGGAGTACCTCCTCTCGGCAAGACTCTGGCACAAACAAACGGTCTCGGTACCTCACACTCTGGTTGGGATACACCGTCAAACCCTTCTCAACCTTCCCACTGGAGATCTTCTCTCGGAGGAATTCTACCTCAAGGTCACCTCTCTGTGCTTCTAACACTCGAGTCACAGGTGTAGGCTGAGCAATAACAGAAAACAAGGCCGCAGCCTCAACGGATTCTCCCAGAAGCAAATTACACTCGCCAAGCGCACCTAACATCTCCCACTCCCGGATGGCTATACAAGGTACATCACTAATGGATTTCCTGCTAAGGGCATCAGCCACAACATTGGCCTTCCCCGGATGATAGTGCAACTCGAAGTCATAGTCCTCAATAAGCTCCATCCACCTCTTCTGCCTCAAGTTCAAGTCTTTCTGTGTAAACAGATATTTCAGACTCTTATGATCCGAGAACACCTCGAATCTCTCACCAGAAAGGTAGTGCCTCTAGATTTTCAAGGCAAAGATCACTGCTGCTAGCTCTAGGTCATGTGTAGGGTAATTCTTCTCGTGTATTTTCAACTGACGTGAGCCATAGGCAACCGCTTTCCCCTCTTGCATCAACACACAACCCAAACCCTCTCGTGAGGCATCACAATAGACTGCATAACCCAACCCTCTCTCCGGAATAATCAAGACCGGAGCGGTGGTCAACCTAACTTTCAGCTCTTGGAACGACTTTTCACAAGTCTCACTCCATACAAACTTGACTCCCTTCCGAGTCAATCTAGTCAACGGCGAAGCTAACCTGGAGAAATCCTTCACAAACCGGCGGTAATACCCAGCCAATCCCAGAAAACTGTGGATCTCAAACACACTCTTAGGCTGTGCCCAATCTTGCACTGCCTTAATCTTGGATGTATCAATAGACACCCCTTCTCAGGAAACCACATGGCCTAAGAACTTGACTTCTCCTAGCCAGAACTCACACTTCCCAAACTTGGCATACAACCTATGGGTTCTAAGAAACTCGAGCACCACTCTCAAGTGTTCCTCATGCTCCTCCTCTGAAGGTGAATAGATGAGAATGTCGTCCACAAAAACGACCACAAAGCGATCTAAGAATTCCCGGAATATCCGATTCATCAAATCCATAAAGATTGCCGGTGCATTGGTGAGCCCAAATGGCATCACCAGGAACTCATAATGGCCATACCGCGTACGGAATACCGTCTTCGGAATATCCTCCTCCCTGACCCTCAACTGGTGGTAACCTGATCTCAAGTCTATCTTAGAGAAACAACGGGACCTCTTCAACTGGTCAAACAAATCATCTATACGGGGCATAGGGTACTTATTCTTAATCGTAGCCCGATTCAACTTCCGGTAATCGATACAAAGTCTCAAGGCGCCATCTTTCTTTTTAGCAAAGAGGACCGGTGCTCCCCACGGCGAAACACTAGGGCGAATAAAGCCCTTATCCAGCAATTCCGGGAGCTGAACCTTTAACTCAACCAACTCGGTTGGGGAAAAATGGTAAGGTGCCATAGAAATCGGCGCCGTGCCGGACACTAAATCAATAGAGAACTCAATCTCTCGATGAGGTGGCAAACTAACGAGATCCTCGGGAAAGACGTCCGAGTACTCACAAACCACTCTCGGCAACATAGTCTGGGTCTCACCACACTCACTACTCAAAAAGCTAGCAAGTAGACCACTAAGCTTACTCCGCCCTTGCGGATCACACACCGGTGGCAACACACTGCCAACCCGATCCCCCAGAAAATGGAAACAATCCCCACTCAAGGTACAAACTGTGACCTTCTGGCGGTAGCAATCAATAACAGCCCGGTATGACGATAGCCAGTCCATACCCAAAATAACATCAAATCCCGACATGAGCATCACTACAAAAGTAAACATAAGTCGGCGATCGGCGACTTCTATATCACAACCCCTACATCCTTGTTTCAAAATCAACTCACCCCCAATAGGTGACACTACACAAATAGGAGATGCTAACTGTGCCAACTCCAATCCCAAAATAGATGCAAATGTAGCAGATACGAAAGAATGAAATGCACCCGTATCAATCAATACACTAGCAACTGAGTTGCAAAACAAGAAGGTACCTCTCACAACTGATGAAGCAGGTACAAGATCCTGCGCGCGGTAACCGCATACACGCGCCCAGTAGGCCCCTGATCCACCTGCTCACCCCTCGGAGCATACGACTATTGCACAGACTGGGATGACGAAGCTCCCGTATTGGCCCTCGAGGCCTGCACAGACTGAGCTGGCTGAAAACCTGGCGTCTGCCTAGAACCAGACGCGCCTGAAGTGGCACTCAACTATGGGCAAAACCTCTTTAAGTGCCCAGGCTGACCACATTGATAACAAGACAAGGGCTGGCCCCTGCCCTGACTCTGGCTCTGCGGTCTAGCTGAAGATAAAGCAGCTCTCTGACCTCCTTCCCTTTGTGGGCAAACCGAAGCCTTGTGGCCCAGCTGACCACACTTGTAACAGGTGAACTCTCCCTGATTGCCTCTCCCCGAGCCTGCACTTGGCACTGGAAAGGTCGATCTAGCAACACCACCCTGAGACTGCTGAGGGATAGCACCCCTCTGTCTCCTGCCATCACCCTGACCATCCTGGCTCCTCTTAGAGCCTCTCTGTCCCTCCTCCTCCTGCATCATGATCTCCATATGGGCTGCAGCATCAACCAAGCGCCCATAGTCTCGGATCATAGAACCCCTAACTCTCATCTTGAAGCCGCGCCTCAACCTCTTCTCAAACTCGATACAGCGGTGTTCCTCGGACGCCACAAGTTCAGGTGTGAACCTGGACAAGCTAGTAAAAACAGCCTCATACTCGGCCACTGAAGAACTCAACTGCAAAAGCTAGCAGAACTGGTCTTTCAGCTTCTCCCTGACTGTTGGAGATAAGTACTTCTCCTGAAAAGCCTCCACAAAAGTCTCCCACGTGCCAGCAATACGGCCCCCCATGTATTTCCACCACTGACCCGCACCCCCTTTAAGCTAGAAGGATGCCAAGGTCACTTTCAACGCCCCGTCCTCGATGCCAAGCATCTCAAACGTCTTACTCATCTGCTCCAACCACTTGTCAGCCTCAAGTGGCTCTTTTGGATCCCTAACAAACTCGTCCGGGTTAGACCGGAAGAACTCCCTCTTCAAGAAGGAAGGCCCTGCCTCGACAACCTGGGCCTGCACTGAAGCCCGAACTGGATTCTCAGCTCTGAGAATACCCATAGACTCCCTCAAAGCATCGGCTATCCCTTGGGCTAAAGTGCTCATAGCCCCCTGACCTGCTGGCTCGGCCACATTGGCCTGGCCAACCCCCTCCTGTTGTGCCGGAATATCCTCCGGTAAAGGCATCTCCTGCCTACCACGCCTGCCACGTCTACCACCTCTTCCTCGTCCTGACATCCTAATAAAGGTAACGAAGAACATTAGCACATTCATAATGTGCCAAAATTAAACACTCGCGTCCTAATACAAGGACAATTGTAATTCACTCCACGTAAGCACATAAACACACAAGCACTTACGAATTTCATTTCCGGATAATGATAGTCCCGAGGCGTTACTAGAGTTCTGGTTAGAAACAGCATTGATCAAGTGCTTTTCCAACAAGACTCACAGAAACCCAAGGATTCAATCAACATCCTAGAAACTAAATCCCATACCCACATAGTCACATAAACATGTTGTCAAATAAACACATAATGTCACACATAGGTCTCCAACAAGCAAGACAAACCCATTGTGATACTAATCACTTCCTACGTACCCAAAGTATTCGAACCCAGTACGCTCTGATAACAAGTTGTAACGCTCTCAAAAAAAATACATAAAAACCATCATTCTTGACATGCAACAATATAAGAGAAATAAACATCTTTCTATTCATCAGAGTAGTTCTTACAAAAGTATTACATGTTGACAACAAAAGTAAAGGCCCTATGGGCTTACAACTTTCCAAGCCAACACTTGGTTACAAGAAATGAGTACTAACTCTTATACATATTAAGCCCTTGGCTTGAATTTACATGTAATACATCAAAGGAAAGCAAAACAACCAAAAGTTTGTCTGACTCTAGCCTCCCAAGCTATGTCCTTGGAGGTGGCATGCTACATGTACCTGAAAATGATGTCCCATATAGGGTGAGCCACAGCCCAGTAGAGATATACTAAATCAATTATAAACAATGACTGAAATAGCAGCATTCGATAGATGGTCCACACGTATATTCCCACTTATAACAGATTACAGTTTCATGACTTTCAAGTCCATGTTACATTTCATTTCCCACTTCTTTTCAACTTTGAGTTTGAAAATAAGGCTCAGAACCTAGCCAAATAACTTAATGAGATTATGACTCATCTTTAAAACACTTTTGAAATTCATAATGAATACACATTTTGGTGCTGTATCAATAACACATAAACCACTTCCATACTTCACGAAGGATACACATTTTGGTGTTGTATCAATAACACATAAACCACTTCCATACTTCACGAAGGATACACATTTTGGTGCTGTATCAATATAACATAAAAATACTTCTATACTTCACAATTGATAACGATATACATTTTAGTGCTATATCAAATCAATTCAAACACTTCCATAATCCACACTTGATACACATTATAGTGCTGTATCAATGTCAAACAAAATCCGGTTTAGAGGTCCATCCCCTATCACGCCCTAAACCGTGGAGTACATCCCCTATCTCCTCCCACACACACAATGTATATAAACGTAGATCATATACATAATCAATCAATATATAAAGTTAATGTATTATTCCAACTGCTATATTTGTTAGCATACTCAATCGATTAGTTTTAGTTTGCCTAATCATCATGCATTGTCTACAATAATCAAGACTATCCTCCACCGATAGCCTAAAGCAGTTATTTCTAAACAGAAAATAAATGCACCAAATGGATAAAATATCAACATTTCAACTAGGTGAGTGATAAGTGATCCAACTACACCCTTTAATCCCATACATTCCCAATTTCAACATTCTCAATTCAATTTCTCATTTCTCAAAATTAATCTTACAAATTAACTTATCAATGTAATTAGGGCATTTCCCATAATTAACAAAACAACCCTAAGGTTCCATTTCTATCAATAACCCAACATCTACTTCATTTCTCCATGCTAAACATGCATATAGGTTTATATAAGTAAAACCCCTTCTTTTGTAAAATTACATAAAGGCCCAAACTTTCTCAAAATTACCCAACAACCCCCAACATATCAAAATACTAAAATTCAAAAACAAAGCTCATAAGGAGGGGTAGGATATCCCTACCTCGAAGTTTGAGCTCAAACGGAGATGAAGATCAAAAACCAACGTGCTCCAAATCCCAAGTTTTTCAGATTAAAACGAAGCCCTCAACCACTCTATCTTTTTAACAAAGGACTAAGGGTAAAAACTCACTCTAGATAGATCAAACCTTAGAGAGAAGACAAGTATAGAGAGAGAGAGAGAGAGTCGGATCTAGGGTTTGCAAAATGAAAGAAGATGAAAAAGTGATGTTTTTCCCGCTGCTGCCTGCTGATATACAACAGGCTCGCTCGAGCGAAGAATTAGTTGCTCGAGCGACCAGACACAAAGAACCCTCGCTCGAGCGAAGAATGTCTCGCTCGAGCCAACATTACGAAGCTTCAGGTCTGCAACTCAGAAGCACGCTCGAGCGACAGAATGCTCGCTCGAGCGAAGGAACTCAAAACATACACCTCGCTCGTTCGAGCGAAGGAAATCTCGCTCGAGCCAAGAAATGTAACTCTCAGGTCCAGAACCAGACGTAGTTTCACGCTCGAACGAAGAAACTCTGGCTCGAGCCACCAGAAACAAAACTCAACTCTCGCTCGAGCGAAGAAACCCTGGCCCGAGCGAAGGACCAAAAGCAATGATCTCGCTCGAGCGACAAACTTTTTGCTCGAGCGAAGGACCAAAATTTTGGATAGCAACCATTTGCTCCCAAACACAACCAACCTGTAACAAACCCGCCTAACACATCCTATAACTCAAATACAAAGCACGAAAGGATGTAAACAAGATATAAACAACTGCTAACATCCACGGGACCAAGTCTGGATCATTGTACAACAAGGGGTAAAATCCGGGATCGCTATAATTTTGGTTTCGGTTTTAGTAAGATTTATATGTGTTGTTTATAGGTTTGCATGGTACAGAAGAATTATTGATGATTATGATTGCAATCGAAGTATCTTTGTCCGTTCCATGCAAAGAATTTTGATCAAATTTTGTTTTCTTCAGTAAAAATCATAAAATTGAAGTAAAAAAAAAGGGTATCAAATTTTTTATTTTTTATTGTCATTTTATTTTATAAAAAATGTGAAAATTTATTGAGAATTCAAGATTTTACTATAACATTAGATTTTTGTATAACTATGTAAATTTAAAACTTTTAAATATCATTGTGTTCTTTATTTTTATTCTCTTTCTATTCCATTAAACCATTCCTGCTATTTCTTAGTTTGTTAATTATAATTCAATTAATTGAAAATGAAAGCTTAATATAATTTTTCATATATATTATAGTTAATTTGTTACAATTATAGTTGTATATAATAGCATAATATATGGGAATAATCTCTAAATATAATTTTTATTTTCTTATGTGATTAAAATAGTCCATCTTAATAGTATATAGAAGAGTTAGATTGTTTTTTTAACTCTAAAAAACCAAATCTATTTTTTTTTTACTTTTTAATTTTTTAAATTAAAACATCTATTGTTTATATCCATAAAACAAAACTGATAAACACATATAAAAAAGCTACACATTTTTTTTCTTTTTCTTTTTTTTTCATTTTTTAATATGTATGATATTTACGAATGAAAAATGTTTGACACCTCAAATTTTTTTTCATAATCCAACTTATAATGATATAGTCATAATTGTCAATTTTTATACAAATATGAGAAGAGAATTAATTAAATTATACATTTCAACCAACCACATACTCAAACTTTGACTATTTCAAAATGTTATTTCACTGTAATTCCAATTAAAAGAATCTTTAACCCTTAATATATTTTTTTATCAAATTATAATTTGATAAAAATTTAAAAAGATGAAACGTTGAAAATTATTGTTTTTCCATCAAAATTGGTGAAAAGAAAAAAAATTGGGATAAGAATGAAAGTTTTTTTAAAAATTGATAAAAATTTAATGAAAAAGTTAAAGTAATTCATGTCAAATCAAAATTTTTATTCAAATTTAAAATCAAATTAGATAAAAGAAAAAAAAATGAAAATGATGAAAGTTTGAAAATATTTTGAAACCTTCTTATTCATAAAGACTAGAAATCTGTGTGTGTTATATTCATATTGTATTTTTAGTTATAAAATTGAAATCAAAAGAAATGTAACTTAAATTATTGGATTAATAATAAAAACATCACATTAATTATTGTTAAATATCACTTCATTTCATATTTAATAATAAAATATATATTTTTTAATTATAACTTTTAAATTTGTATATTTTCATAACAAGAAGATGTATATCATAACTTAGTTAATATCATTTAATCAGGTTTAACTTTTTTTTTAATTCAATTATCAAAATTACACTAAATATATTTATATTACTATTTTTTAAACTAATAATTTAAAAAGTTATAAACATAAAAGTTGACTTACAAATTTCATGTATATCACAAGATAAAATATTAAATTATTTCAAAATAATTATAATAATACATATATATTTTTTAATTTATAAAGTCCCGTGCATAGCACGGTTTACCACTAGTATATATCTATTTATCTATCTATCTATATCTATACTATATATTAGGCAAAAAGGAATTTTTAACCCCCAAGGCTTGTGGGAGCTTCAATATCCCAATCTGAATTTTCTAAATTTTTTATTAAAAAAAAAAACTCAGCATTTATTGATTTGGTCAAAATTCCCTGATCAGTATTTATTAACTTTTTTCAATCCACATGTCTTTTCACATGTTTGCATTTATTGATTTGGTCAAAATTCTCTGATCAGCATTTAAAATCACCCCATACAAATAATTATAGATACAATTTGTATATAGTTACTGCAGTATCATTTTTAACTTCTCTCATACACTATGGTTAGTGATAAAATTGTTAAATTATTTTTATAAAAAATCTTAAAAAACATAATTTATATATTAAAAAAAATCTAAAACAAATATATTATCTATAATTATCCCGTACATAACACGGGTGATAGACTAGTATTTTTTTATACTATAACAGGTTGTTTCGAACTCCACGCTCGAATTTATTAGTAGAATTATTTTCATTAGCATGTTAGATAATTTATACATTTCTCTTACTCAATTGAATTGCAGCATAAAAGGCAAAATAGATATATTTGACGTTTTTGTTAAAAAAAAAATCCATTTTTGTGATTCTAATAAATTCCCCATTACTCATTTCACACTTACTTTTATTATTAAAATTAATTTTACTTCAGATTATTTCTTAAAATTACAAAAAAAAAAAAATGGAATAATGAAAAGATAATTTATAAATAAGGTAAAATTTTCACATGCCAACCAAAATTCCACTCTTTCTCTCTTGGAAAATTCTACGATACAAACTTCATACCATATACACCTCTAAGTTATGTCATTTTTTTTAGTTATAATAATTTTTTATTTTGATCATGACTCGTGAAATTTTTTGTTATACTTCATATATTATTTAGTTATGACTTTTTTTTAAAGTTATGATTCAAAAAGTATGAAATTATACATCTATCTATACTTCTATACTATATATTAAGTAAAAGGGGGTTTTCAATCCCCAAGGCCTGTGAGAGTGTCAATATCCCAATCTGAATTTTCTAAATTTTTTATTAAAAAAAAAAACTCGGCATTTATTGATTTGGTTAAAATCCCCTGATCAGCATTTATTTACTTTTTTCAATCCACATGTCTTTCCACATGCTTGCATTTATTGATTTGGTCAAAATTCCCTGATCAACATTTAAAATCCCCTCATACAAATAATTATAGATACAATCTGTGTATAGTTACTGCAGTACTTTTTTCAACTTCTCTCATACACTATGGTTAGTGATAAGATTGTTAAATTATTTTTATAAAATTTTTTAAAAAACATAATTTATATATTAAAAAAAATCTAAAACAAATATATTATCTATAATTATCCCGTGCATAGCACGGGTGATAGGCTAGTATTATATAAGGAAAGAGGGATTTTTAACCCACAAGTTTTGTGGGAGCTCCAATATTTCAATCTTAATTTTCTAATTTTTTGATTTAAAAAAATAAATAACATCAACATTTATTGACTTCTCCCAACCCACTAACCTTTTTGACTTCTCTCTTAGTTATTGTAGCACCTTTTTCAACTTCTCCCATACACTATGATTAGTGATGGGATTGTTAAATTATTTTAATAAAAAATTTTAAAAAAATAATTTGTATATTCAAAAAATATCTAAAACAAATATAAATATTTATATCCATCTATATCTATATATTATACAAGAAAAAGGGGGTTTTTAATGAGAAGTCTCCTAAGAGCTTCAAATTCTCATTCTAAAATTATTCAACTTTCAATTTATAAAATAGATTAAAAAAACCTATTGGCTGATTTATTTATTTAATTATTTTAAAAATATTTCATAATCTCTCTAGCATAATCTCTTTCACCAATTTTCAAAAAAAAAAAATTTAAAACTTGCATTCATTTTCTCTCCTCAATCAGATAATATTTTTCATGAAAGTTGTGGGTACCTGTCTATATCTTATATATTATAACATAACAAAAAAAAAAAAAAATTAAAAATCAGATATACAAACAGACAAAATTAATAAATTAGATTTTTATTTATTCAGTTAAAATATTTCTTTTGTCTCTCAATATCCAATTTTAAATTTTAAAGATCTATAACGTCTATCTAAACAAATTTGATTTGAAAATATCTCCCACTATTATAGTTTAAATCAATAAAACTTACATATCTATTACATATTTAACTCGCATCATAACTTACCAAAATAATAATAATTAAAAGCAAATAAAAACCACAAATAAATTAAATTTAAAAAATAAATAATAAAAACCCACAACTCCATCTAAAATAAATTGAAAAAAAAAATAGAAACCACACAAAAATAAAGAAGATAAGAATTTAGATATAGATCTCAAAAAAATATAAAAATATCTAAATTTGAATTACGATTTAATAATATAATTATCTATTTTTTTGATATATGTCTATCAAAATTTTAAATCGCTTAATAGGACAAATTAATTAATTTTTTAAAATATTTGATTTTTCAATTTATAAAATAGATTTTTTAAAAAAACTATTGACTAATTTATTTATTTCATTATTTTAGAAATAATAATTATTCTTTAATTTATGAATTTTAAATGGAAATATATCAAAAATATTTCATAATCTATCCATCTTAATCTCTCTCACCGATTTCCAAAAAAAAATATTGAAACCTGCCTACATTCTCTCTTCCCCAAAAAATCAGATAATACTTTTCATGAAAGTTGTGAATATCTATCTATATCTTATTTATTATATTATAAAAAAAAAAACTAAAAATCAGATATACGAACAGATAAAATTAATAAATTTGATTTTTGTTTATTCAGTTAAAATATTTCTTTTGTATCTCAATATCCAATTTTAAATTTTAAAAATCTTTAAAGTTTATTTAAATAAATCCAATTTGAAAATGTCTCCCACCATCATACTTTAAATCAATAAAACTCACATGTAAATCACATATTTAACTCATATCATAATTTACCTAAATAATAATAATTAAAAATAAATAGAAACCATTGATAAATTAAATTGGAAAAAAAAAAATAGAAACCTACAACTCCATCTTAAATAAATTGGAAAAAAAGAAAAACCAAATAGAAACCATACAAAAATAAAAAAAATAAAGAGATAAAAATTTAGACATGGATCTCAAAAAAAATATGACAATATCAAAATTTGAATTATGATTTAGTAATATAATTATCTATTTTTCTTATGTATATCTATCCAAATTTTAAATCACTTAATGAGATAAATTAATTAATTTTTAAGTCTTATTTAAAGAATAATTTGATTAGTCATCCCAACACCTAAACTTTGCGGGCACTAGCAGATGAGGTAACAGATTGGGTTAGGTGAGATCTATGTTGTTGGAGGTAACATTCTCTCATTCCATAAATTTATTTGTTTTTATTTTTATTTTTTTCATATATGATTCTCTTTCTCTGCCGTTGGTTTGGGTTTGGTTTTGGTTTGGTTTCGGTTTTAGTTTTAGTAAGGTTTATGTGTTTGTTTACAAGTTTGCATAGTAGAGAAGAATTGTTAGTAATTATGGTTGCAATCGAAGTATCTATGTCTGTTTTGTACCAAGGATTTTGATTAGATTTTATTTTCTTCAATGAAGACCATAAAATTGAAGTAAAAAAAACTAGGTATCAAAATTTTTTATTTTTTATTGTCATTTTGTTTTATAGAAAATGTAAAAATTTATTGAAAATTCAAGATTTTACTATAACATTAGGTAAATTTAAAACTTTTAAATATCATTGTGTTATTTATTTTTATTCTCTTTCTATCCCATTATACAATTACAGCTATTTGATTAGTTTGTTAATTATAATTCAATTAATTGAAAACAAAAGATTAATATAACTTTTCATATATATTATAGTTAATTTGTTACAGCTATAGTTGTTTCTAATAGCATAATATATAGGGATAATTTCTAAATATAATTTCTATTTTTTTTATGTCATTAAATAGTCCATCTTAAATAGTATATAGTAGAGTTAGATGGCTTCTTTTATCTCTAAAAAACCCAATCTAATTTTTTTTTTACTTTTTAATTTTTAAATTGAAACATTAAAATTGTTTATGTCTATAAAACAAAGCTGATAAATACATATCCAAAAGCTACACATTTTTTTTTAATATGTAGGATGTTTACAAATAAAAAATGTTTGACACCTCAAATTTTTTTCCATAATCTGACTTATAATGATGTAATCATAAGTGTCAATTTTTATACAAATATGAAAAGAGAATTAATTAAATTATACATTTCAACCAACCACATGCTCAAATTTTGACTATTTCAAAATGTTATTTCACTATAATTCCAATTAAGAGAATCTTCAACTCTTAATATATTTTTTATCAAATTATAATTTGATAAAAATTTAAAAAGAGGAAATGTTGAAAATTACTGTTTTTTCCATCAAAATTGGTGAAAAGAAAAAAAAAAGGAATAAGAATGAAATTCTTTTAAACATTGATAAAAATTTAATGAAAAAGTTAAAGTAATTCATATAAAATCAAAAAAATTATTCAAATTTAAAATTAAATTAGATAAAAAAAATTAAAAGAAAATAATGAAAATTTAAAAATATTTTGAAACCTTCTTTGTAACGCTTTGAAAATAATAATATTAAACCCATCAATCTAGATATGCATTGATATGAAAAATAACCATCAATCTTTTCATCAGAGTAACTCATTACAAAAGTATTACATGTTAACAACAAAAGCAAATGCCCTACAGGCTTACAGCTTTCCAAGTTAACACTTGGTTACAAAAAGAGAGTACTAACTCAAATACACATTAAGCCCTTGGCTTGAAATTACATGTAATACATCAAAAAGGAAATCAAACAACCAAAAAGTCTGTCTGCCTTTAGCCTCCCAAGCTATGTCCTTGGAGGTGGCATGCTACCTGTACCTAAAAATGATGTCCCATATAGGGTGAGCCACAGCCCAGTGGAAATACACTAAACCAGCTATGAACAGTGACTAAAAGATTAGCAGTTGATAGATGGTCAACACAGATACATCCACTTATATCACGTTCCGGGTTCATGACATTTAAGTCCATGTAACAATTCTCTTTCCACTTCTTTTTCAACTTTGAGTTTGAAACAAGGCTCAACACTTAGCCAAATAATTTAATGAGAATGCAACTTACCGAAGATACACATTTTGGTGCTGTATCAACATAACATAGAAACACTTCCATATTTCACAATTGATAACGATATACATTTTAGTGCTATATCAAATCAACTTAAACACTTCCATAGTCAACACTTGATACACATTGTAGTGCTGTATCAATGTCACACATAATCCGGTTTAGAGGTCCATCCCCTATCTTCCCCTAAACCGTGGAGTACATCCTCTATCTCATCTTCCACACACAATGTATATACACATAGGTCATATACAATCATCCAATACATAAAATTAATGTATTATTCCAATCGCTATGTTCATTAACATGCTCAATCAATTAGTTTTAGTTTGCCTAATCATTATGCATTGTCTACAATAATCAAAACTATCCTCCACCAATAGCCCAAAGCAGTTATCTCTAAACAGAAAATAAATGCATCACATGGATAAAGTATCGACATTTCAATTCGGTGAGTGATAAATAATCCAACTACACCCTTTAATCCCATACATTACCAATTCCAACATTTTTAATTCAATTTCTCATTTCTCAAATTAATTTCACAAATTAATTCATCAATGTAATTAGGGCATTTCCCATAATTAACAAAAACAACCCTAAGGTTCCATTTCTATCAATAACCCATCATTTATCTCACTTCTCCATGCCAAACATGCATATAGGTTCATATATATATAAAACCCCATCTTTTGTAAAATTACACAAAAGACCCAAACTTTCTCAAAATTACCCAATAACCCCCAACATATCAAAATGCTAAAATTCAGAGACAAAGCTCATAAAGAGGAGTAGGGTATCCCTACCTTGAAGTTTGAGCCCAAACGGAGATGAAGACCCAAAGACCAACGTGCTCTAAATCCAAAGTTTTTCAGATTAAATCGAAGCTCTCAACACCCTCTATCTTTTTAACAAAGGCCCTAGGGTAGATTCACACTCTAGGGAGATCAAATCTTAGAGAGAGAGTAAGTTTAGAGAGAGAGAGTCTCAGATCTAGGGTTTGAAAAGAAAAGGGAGTGAAAAAGTGATGTTTAAAATCGTTGCTGTCCGCTGATATAAAACAGGCTCGCTCGAGTGAAGACTTGGTCGCTCGAGCGACCAGACACATAAAACTTTCGCTCGAGCCAAGAAGGTCTCGCTCGAGCCAACAACCCAGAAGCACGCTCGAGCGACAGAATGCTCGCTCGAGCCAACAACTCAAACCCTCAGGTCTGCAACCAGACGCACGCTCGAGCGACGGACTGCTCGCTCGAGTGAAGAACAAACCAGACCACTCGAGCGAAGAAAAGCTCGCTTGAGCCAAGAAATGCAACTCTCAGGTCCAGAATCAGACGCAATCGCTCGCTTGAGCGAAGCCACTCTGGCTCGATCCACCAGGTACAAAAACTCAACTCTCGCTCGAGCGAAGAAACCCTGGCTCGAGCGAAGGACCAAAACAAGAAGCTCGCTCGAGCGACAAACTGCTCGCTCGAGCGAAGGCCCAAAAATCTGGGCAGCAACACTTGGCTCCCAAACACAACCAACCTGTAACAAACTTGCCCAACACACCCTATACTCAAATACGAAGTATGAAAGGATGTAAACAAGATATAAACAACTGCTAACATCCACGGAACCAAGTCCGGATCACTGTACAACAAGGGGTAAAACCCGCGATCGCTATATTCTTATTATTAAAGACTAGAAATCCATATGTGTATTATATTCATATTGTATTTTTAGTTATGAAATTGAAATTAAAAGAAATGTAACTTAAATTATTGGATTAATAATAGAAATATCATATTAATTATTATTAAATATCATTTCACTTCACATTTAATAATAAAATTGTATATTTATCTTGATTATAACTTTTAAATATGTATATTTTCATAACAAGAAAATGTATCTCATAACTCATTTAATCTCATTTAATCAGATTTAACCTTTTTTTAATACAAATTATCAAAATTGCACTTTAGACTTATATATATATATTACTTTTTTAAAACTAATAATTTAAACAGTTATAAACATAAAAGTTAACTTATAAATTTTATGTATACCACAAGACAAATATTAAATTATTTTAAGATAATTATAATAATTTTTTTTTAATTTATAAAATCTTATACATAGCGCGGGTTACCACTAGTATATATATATCTATACTACATATTATATTTTTCATGAAAGTTGTAGATATCTATCTATATCTTATATATTATATTATAACATAAAAAAAAAAACTAAAAATCAGATATATAAACAGATAAAATTAATAAATTTGATTTTTATGTATCCAGTTAAAATCTTTTGTTTGCATCTCAATATCCAATTTTAAATTTTAAAAATCTTTAAAGTTTATCTCAATAAAGCTAGGGCAAATTACACTAATAGTCCCTATAGTTTGGGACTCGTGTCACTTTAGTCCCCGACTTTTCAATTGTGACACATTTGACCTTGAATTTTGAATATTGTTTCAAATAAGGACAAGTGAACATACCATTGCATAATTTCAAGGGCAAAATCGTCAATTTGATAAAATACAAACTAATTTGACAAAAATAAATGTCAAAAAAATATTTTAAAATTTTTAAAAATTATTTCTACCTACCAAAGATAAAATTATGTAAAATTGATAAAAATTAATAAAAATTACATGATTAATTTTAAAAAATTAATTTTATATGATCATCATCCAAATACATAATAAAAATTAATTTGGTAAAAAAAAATAAATGTCTAAAAGATTTATCAATTTTATATAATTTTATCTTTAGTAGGTAGAAATAATTTTAAAAAATTCAAAAATAATTTTTTGACTTTTATTTTTGTCAAATTAATTTATATTTTATCAAATTGACGAATTTGCCCTTGAAAAATCTAATAGTAAATTCAATTGTCCTTATTTGGAACAAGATTCAAAATTTAGAGTCAAATGTGTTACAATTGAAAAGTCAGGAATCAAAGTGACACAAACCCCAAACTATAGGGATCATTGGTGTAATTTACCCATAAATCTAATTTGAAAATATCTCCAACCATTATACTTTAAATTAATAAAACTCACATGTCTATCATAAATCTAACTCACATCATAATTTACTTAAATAATAATAATTAAAAACAAATAGAAACCACAAATAAATTAAATTTAAAAAAAATAGATACTCACAACTCCATCTTAAATAAATTGAAAAAAAAAACCCGAATAGAAATCACAAAAAAAAAGAAAAAGAAAAAGATAAGAATTTAGATATATATCTAAAAAAATATGACAATAACTAAATTCGAATTATGATTTAATAATATAATTATTTATTTTTATGATGTATACATATCAAAATTTTAAATCACTTAATAAGACAAATTAATCAAGTTTCAAATTTTATTTAAAAAACAATCTAATAAGTCATCCCAACTTCTAAACTTCGAGGACACTGGCAGAGGAGCTAACGGATTGGGTTAGGTGAGGTTTAAGTTGTTGGAAGTAACATTCTCCAACTCTATAAATTTATTTATTTTTTAATTTTATTTTTTCCCTGTGTGATTCTCTTTCTCTACTGTTGGTTTGCTTTTGGTTTCGATTTTAGTGAGATTTATGCGTTTGTTTACAGGTTTGCATGGTAGAGAAGAATTATGGGTGATTATGGTTGCAATCAGAGTATCTATGTTCATTCCATGCTAAGGATTTTGATCGAATTTTGTTTTCTTCAATGAAGACCATAAAATTGAAATAAAAAAAATGGGTATCAAATTTATTATTTTTTTTGTCATTTTATTTTATAAAAAATGTGAAAATTTATTGAGAATTCAAGATTTTACTATAATATTAGATTTTTGTATAATTAGGTAAATTTAAAACTTTTAAATATCATTGTGTTCTTTATTTTTGTTCTCTTTCTATCCCATTAGACCATTACTGTTTTTTATTAGTTTATTAATTATAATTCAATTAATTGAAAATGAAAGCATAATATAACTTTTCATATATATTATAGTTAATTTGTTACTACTATAGTTGTATATAATAGCATAATATATAGGAATAATCTCTAAATATAATTTCGATTTTTTTATGTGATTAAAATAGTCCATCTTAATAGTATATAGAAGAGTTAGATGGTTTCTTTTATCTCTAAAAAACGCAATATTTTTTTTTAACTTTTTAATTTTTTAAATTGAAATAGTCCATCTTAATAGTTTATAGAAGAGTTAGATGGTTTCTTTTATCTCTAAAAAATCCAATCTTTTTTTTTTTTTTTACTTTTAAATTTTTTAAATTGAAATATCAATTGTTTATATCCATAAAACAAAACTGATAAACACATATCAAAAAGCTACACATATTTTTTTCTTTTTCTTTTTCTTTTTTCATTTTTTAATATGTGGGATATTTACAAATGGAAAATGTTTGACATTCCCATTTTTTTTTCATAATCCAACTTATAATGATGTAGTTATAAGTGTCAATTTTTATACAAATATGAGAAGAGAATTAATTAAATTATACATTTCAACCAATGACATACTCAAATTTTGACTATTTCAAGATGTTATTTCACTATAATTCCAATTAAGAGAATCTTCAACTCTTAATATTTTTTTTTTTGTAGCACCTGTATCTTTCAAAGCTTTTGGGGAAGTGTATTTGAATCCTTTATTTTTATTTTGGAAATCTTTGGTGTTGTTGTACGTTGGTTTTGGAGGAATATAATCCGATTTAAACTTGTTGGGTTTGGTTGTTCGCACTTATTCATGTCAAAAGTTCCTTGGAGACTTAGAAATTCTATTCTAGGGTCGATACCAGCCTTCCTAAAGGTCGACTCTTACCTATTGGTGAAGTTTCTAGGAGTGTTGCTAGAAAATAGGGTAGACACTAGACTGGAGAGGGTCGACCCTCTTATGTTTGTGTGTTGGTTGCTGGAAGATAGGGTCGACCCCCTCCTGTCTAAGGGTCGACTCCTGCGTGTTTTTTTTAGATTTTTGAGGTTTAAATGGGCCCTATCTAAGGGGGTTTTTGGGCCCATTATTTTATTTGACTTTAGGGCTTTTCCTCACTACTATAAATAGGCCCAAACCATTTTTCTCCTATGATTTTCCTTCCCTTTTTCCTCTTAAACCGTGATTTCTCTCTTCTCTCTCTAAAACCCAAACTTTTTCACTTAAATCTCTAGATCTACTCACCTAGATTGATCTTTTCACCTTGCTCCTTTGAGATAAAGTGTAGAGCTTGTCAAGGGCTTCGTTTTGATCGAGGCAAAACGTGGTTTCGTCGCCATCGACTTTTGAGCTTTCTCTTCTCTCTCTCATCTAAGCTTGAGGTAGGCATATTCTACTCTTTAATATGAGCTTTAACCTAGATATTTGTCATTTTGTATAAATGGTGGGGTTTGGGAAGATTTTGGTAAAAGTTAAGGCTTGGGTTCTAAACTAAAGGGGGTTTTTCATGTTGATTTACAAAGTAACTTTGGGGGTTTGTGTATGAGGTTCTTTATTGCTGAAGTGGTGAGATTTGGACTTACGGGTTGATATTTTGGAAAAAAGGGAAATTTTGCCCTAAGTTGAGTTGAAATAACTATTTATGTAAATAATGAAATTGGTTTGGGAATTATGAAATTGGGGGAAATGTGATTGAATGGTGTAGTTTGGTTTGATAAATCACACACCTATGGAATTTGATAAATTATCTGTTGATAGATTTATTTATCTGTTTAGATATATCTGTTTTGGGTTATCGATAGAGGATAGCTATGATTGTTGTAGAAACTGCATGAGAATTAGGATGATTGAAACTAATCAATTGAATTATGTCATTGAATATGACGGTTTGATTAAACCATTGAATATGTGTTTTGATTAGTCATTGTATATGACAAAGTGTTTGAATACATTGTATATGTATCTTTGTTAGGGAGGAGATAGAGGATGTACTCCATTATTTGGAAAGAGATAGGGGATGGACTCCATTGATAATTAAGTTGGCCGGAGTGTCTAGGGTAAAACTCCCGAAATCTTATATATTTATGGGTGCCGGTTCCCTCGGACGTGGTGTAGACACCCCATTTTTGACCGTCCTCAAGACTTGGACGTCACCGTTGGAGCACTCGGTGATTATCCATGTTTGCGTTCGTTTGGAGTTCCCGGAGTTCTCGGCTCGCGCGCCTTGCCTCAGGACTTCCGAACTCGACCGTTTTGTGTTTGGTTTTGCACCAAACACTTGTGTTTTGCCTTGGAAGGGCAGGGAATGCTTTGTGAGGCATCCCCACACACCACCGGCACTGGCTAGAGGCCACCGGCTGGCTGGTGTTTCCATCGGCACTTTATTGTGCCGACCGACACTCTTTTGTGCCGACCGGCACTAAGTTTTGCCAAAATGGCACTCTTTGTCGGCCGGACACTGTGCAGTTGCTTTATGAGATATTTTCAGACAGCTGTATAGTTTTGGTTCCCCTCCATACACGTGTATGGAGGGATGACCCTCTTAGTTAGCTTAGCTTGTAAGCTTTGCAAGCTTTGCTTGCCTATAAGAGGACCACTCCTCTTCTTGGCTTAGGGTTACAAAATTTTAGACATTTTAGACAGACCAAGCTCTGGTTTTTAGGGTTAGGATAGATACACATCCTATCTCTCTTCTTCCCTCTTGTTTTGTACACTAGGTGTTTGTGTCATACTTTTGCTCACCAACACCTAGTGTTTCACCTTCCTTGAGTTCTTGAGGGTCCAGAGGTTTGTTTTGGAGCTTTGGAGCTGGTTTGGTGCTCAAGGAAACCAACACATCCCCATTGTTGAAGAAGGCTACAAGGGTAAGAAACTACCCCTTTTTCCCCCATTCTTGCATTCCATTTTTGCCTAGTTTAAAATAGTTTTTGTGCTTAGTCTATAACACATAAAAGTTCTATTTTTTAAGCTTCTTTATTGTTTATTAAGAGTGCTTGGTGGTTTGGGTAGGTTTGACCACCCTTAGGCCTTGAAAAGGCCACTTTTGGTGCTATTTTGTGAGAGATCCGAGACTTTGGTGTTAGGATCTCTTCACCACTAAAATCTTGAGGGATTTTAGTGGTGAAGATGATGCCTTAGAGTCTCAAGAAGGAGAGGACCACCCCCTCTCCTTGATGTCCTTGAAAAGGGCAAGATTTGGCTTCTCGCGGGAGCTTCTGCTTAAGTGTGTGTTGAGCATGTTTGGTTTGTTTTTCATGCTTATATTGCCATGATACAACATGTTTCTAAGTTGGTTTAGGTCCCTTATGCATGCTTAGCATAGTTGCCTTGTAATGCCTTTTGATCCTCTAACATGCCTAGGTTGTATGCCTTAGTTTCTAGCATGTTTTAGGCTTGCATTTGTGAAGTTTTTGTGCTCATATTTCCATGTTTTAGGTCTGTCTCATGTTGTTTGAGTCAACCATAGCATGTTTAATATAGCCTCTTTGCATTGGGCTTGTTGGCCTTAAGAGCATGAATATGTAGCATGCCTTTGTTTGCATCATTTTGGTAGTTTGGAACCACCTAGCATGCTATTTCAATCCCTTTGGTGTGCTTGCATGCTTGCCTTAGTGGCCTCTTTAATGCTTTAAAAGCATGTGTTGAATGCTCCATGTTTTGGCCTTAATGCATGCCTTTGATTTCAAGCCTCTTAGATGCCATCTAAGTGGTCCTTTGGGCCTAATTTGACATGCTAAAAATCTGTTTTGGGTTGATCAATGCATGCCATAATTGCCTTGCATAAGTATGGTTCAATGCCTCATTGACTTGCTTTGAACCTTAGGCCATTTGCATGCTTTGGTTTGGTCTACTTTGACTTGGTTTGGCACCATGTTTGACATGATTTTCCGAGCTTTACAATGTGTGCTCATTGTCCTTGTTTGGTATCTCCAAGTGTGATTGGGGGTTGCCATGTTTATGCCTTGGGTTTGGACCATAACACTTGCATGTGTGTGTGTGTGTTTAGTCTCCATTTCTAGGCACTTTGGCCACTGATTTTAGGCCAATTAGGAGTAGCCTAATTCATGTTTTAGTCCACTCCATTGCTTGGTTTATATGCCTCTTTGCTTAGGTTGTATCCCTAACATGTTTAGCTTGCTTGCATTGTTCATGTTGCATGCTAGATAACATGCTTAGAGTTGCATTACATAAGCATGCATGCTTGGCCTCTTGAGATTGAAAATGATAGAGGTTTGGCACCTTTTCATGTTTATTTGGTTGGCATGCATTTGAAAGTGAAGTTGCATCCTTGGTTCCTTGGGCCATCATGCATGGAAATGTGTGATTGGTGGTCCGGGAATCGAGACACATGCCCCTTTGAGTCACTAACATGATAAGGGATGTGTTTGGTGCATAAATGGCTTGAATTATATTGTCATACATAGATTTCCCCTCTGCTGCTGTAAGTTGCAGGTTCTGCAGGCATTCAGTGCCGGCCGGCACTATTTAGTGCCGACCGGCAGTCAACAAACAGCCGATGGCTTCTTTTTGTGCCGGTGGCCTCCTCCTTCAGCCGGTGGTGTCCTACCCCAGCCGGTGGTGATCCCCAGTGCCCTGAGAGGCACTCCTGGGACTTTGGCAATTTTTTGAGGAGGAGAGCAGAGGAAACAGAGGCAATCCGTGCATGGCAGTGCGGTTCCGAGCCAGTCCTGAGCGGATGCTGCATTTGGCCCTCATCCCGAGGCGGTTTACTGTTTAATTAGATTAATTAATTTATCTGATTAATTTAGTTAATTTGTAATAATTAATTAGCTTGCGTAGTTAATTAAATTGTATATTCTTTCGGTCCCTCCGAGTGAGGGCGTATCTGTAATAAGTGTGTGTGAGTGGATGTATGTCTTCCAATCCCCACTTCTTTCTTCCCTTTTATTTACCTGCTTACGATGGTAGATTAGGGCACATTTAAATTAGCATACCTTATGCAATGCATGCGTGCATTCATGCATTTGTTTACATGCACCGGGCTCGGTACATCATACAAACTGCATCGTACTTTCGATTTCCAAATTGAATACGTGCTACTCGCGCATTTCATATGCCATGTTTAGGGTTAGCCGAGCCTACTCTAGATTGCATCTATGTCTGTGTTGCATTAGCCACTTAACATGAACTAGGTCATGCATGTTTTGCTAACCAGTCTCTTGTTTTTGGCACGGAGTACGATGTAAGTTTTTATGCTTTAGCATGTCGCATGCGTGTGAACGTTTGCCATGACAGTATGCTTGCTATGCGGCTAAATGCTTACGTGATAAATTGCTTGAATGCCTGTGGGTGGAGGTTGGATTGCGTGAGTTGGAACAACTCATTGAAATCCGTATTTTAGCCTACTTTCGAGTAGCAAAAACCAACACGTTTTTCGAGACAAAACGGATATGCAATGTTTATTTCCAAGTTAGGCAATCTAGTCTATACTTTTGTGTTGTGCGCATCACATAGTAATTCTAGGCTAATAACCGGAATAAGAATGCATAAAGTTTTCAAAAACGGATATCATGGTTAGTAGAGGCCGGTCTTCGGACCGGGCGAGAGGGGGTGCTCATAGCTGACCTTCCCCGATCGTACCCAAGCTCCCGAGCCAAGTCACTTTGGTGATGACGGACACGTGGCCTTCGGCACCGAGTCAGGGTTTCCTAAATTCCCCCATTTTAAAAATATTTAGGTGGCGACTCTGTATCTGGCAAAGCAGTCCATGTTTGGCACTACTTTTCAAAAAAATTGTTTTCTCAAAACGATTTGCCAGAGTTGGACTCTTTGGTTCAGATTATGAACCGCAACAAAACAAAAAAGCAGGAGAGTCCGAACTGTAGTGGAGGTCCCTCGCGGGCTTGTTACACGTGGTTCCGTAAAATGGCAGGAAATAGAAGTATTGGATTTGATGAATGTATTGAATTGTGAACCATTGAGTTGTAGTCTCATAGTGGTTGCTTAATAATAATGAATTTGGCTAATTGATTTACTCGAAATGGTAGAATGGAAATAAATTGAGATATTGGTTATCTATATTGAATGACCTTGAAAAGAATATGTGTTGGTTAAGAATGTTGCACATTTGTTTGATGCTCATATTTTAGTTAATTCTCATGTATGGTTTGGCATATCTCTACTGGGTTTTGGCTCACTCTACTGGGGAAACCATTTTCAGGTATAGGTGATATGCCACCTCCAAAGACAAAGCTTGGGAGGCTTAGAGGCTAATGGCTTTACTTTTGTGATTTCATTTTTGTGTTTATATGTCTTCTTTTAAGCCGAGGGCTTTAATTGTAAAGAGCTTCTGACTATCTCTTTTGTTGTAACCAAGTGATTACTTGGAAAGATGTAAGCCCTTAGGGCATTTATTTTGTTGTTCTAAACTAGAGTTACATGCTATGGTTTCAAGATGGATATTTATGAAAGTGTAATGCATGTGATATCTTTTGTAATATTAACTTTGATGAATGAAAGTATAACATTTCTATTATGTCTCTAGACCTTATGAATAGTTGATTTGTATAATATTTTGAGGGCGTTACATTTTTTATCAAATTATAATTTGATAAAAATTTAAAAAAATGAAACATTGAAAATTATTGTTTTTTCCATCAAAATTGGTGAAAAGAAAAAAAAAATAGGGATACAAATAAAAGTTCTTTTAAAAATTGATAAAAACTTAATGAAAAAATTAAAGTAATTCATATCAAATCAAAATTTTAATTCAAATTAGATAAAAAAAAATTAAAAGAAAATGATGAAAATTGAAAATATTTTGAAACCTTCTTATTCATAAAGACAAAAAATCCATGTGTGTATTATATTCGTATTGTATTTTTAGTTATAAAATTGAAATCAAAAGAAATGTAACTTAAATTATTGGATTAATAATAGAAACATTATATTAATTATTGTTAAATATCACTTCACTTCATATTCAATAATAAAATTGTCACGCCCTCAAAATAAACCCATAATATCATACATTCTCGATAAAGAAAAGAGATTTCATATTATAATCATCAGAGTATTCTTACAAAGGTATTACATGTTGACAACAAAAGTAAATGCCCTATAGGCTTACAACTTTTCAAGTCAACACTTGGTTACAAAAGGAGAGTACTAACTCTACACAAAATAAGCCCTTGGCTTGATGTACATGTAATACAACAAAAAGAACAAAAAGTCTACAGCCTCAAGCCTTCCAAGCTACGTCCTTGGAGGTGGCATAACACCTGTACCTGAAAAGGATGTCCCATATAGGGTGAGCCAACGCCTAGTAGAGATATGCTAAACATGATATGAGCAATAACTAAAACATTAGCATTTGATAAATGTTTAACTCACATAAATCAATTCACAACCCATTTCAATTACATGACAAATGTGTCCATGTTTCGTTCCATTTTCCATTTCTTATCCAATTTCTCAATTCATAACTATGGCTTAGAACTTAGACAAACAATTTAAATGAGATTACATCTTATATCAACCGTACTTCCGTTTCAATTGAGATAACAACCCAAATCAAACACTTCATCCTTCATACTAGATACACATAATTGCTGTATCAATCTCAAATAAATCACTTCCGTACTTCATATATGATACACAGATTTGCTGTATCAATACTTCAATAGATACACATATTTGCTGTATCGATAGAGTTCAACCCCTATCTCCTCCCAAACAATATCCGGTTTAGGAGTCCATCCCCTATCTTCCCCTAAACCGTGGAGTACATCCCCTATCTTCTCCCACACAATACAATGTATATAAACGCATATCATATACATAATCAATCAATACATAAATTTGATGTATTATTCCAACCGTCATACTCGATGACATATTCAATTGATTAGTTTCGGTTTGCCTAATCATCATGCATTGTCTACAACAATCAAGACTATCCTCCACCGATAGCCCAAAGCAATTATTTCTAAACAGATAATAATTACATCCAACAGGTAATTTATCAACAATTTTCAAAGGTAAGTGGTTAATAAATCCAACTCCACCATTCCATCCCATATTATGCCAATTCTATTATTTCCAACTCAATTTCGTAATTCCATGATAAATGTCATTAATTACACTAATGACCCACATATACCCAAACATGGCATTTTCTCCATTTTTCTCAATATTGACCCAAAGGCTCAAATATTATCAACAACATCAATAATCTCTTTTTAAGACCCAAATTATACATATTTGAGGAAAAAGGACAAAACCCCTCTTTTCAATAGAAGACATAACAAACCCTAACTTCCCAAATCGAACCATCTATACAAATAGCTCAACATCTATGTTAAAGCACATAAGAATGAGTAGTTATCCCTACCTCAAGAGATGAGACCCAATGGAGAAGATGAAGAATTTCAAGATGCTCCAAATCCCAAGATTTTCGGATCAAAAGATAGCCCACACCAAGATCAACGCCTTTTACAAAGGCCCAAAGGTGGGAGATCACTAGGGCTAAATGATTTCTTAGAGAGAAGGTGAGGTTTTAGAGAGAGAAGCTCTCCAATGGTGGTTTTCGAAAAGCAAGAGAGAGAAAGGATGTTGAAAAGTGATCCAAAAAGTGAAATCCCGAAGTGATATAAAAGTCTCCCAACTCGAGCGTGGAAACCCCCGCTCGAGCGTCAGACACAGACTCACGCTCGAGCGTCAAAACGCCCGCTCGAGCGTCGGATGCACACCCACAGAAGTTTTGCAGGCGACGGTCCCTGCTCGAGCGTCAAACTCCCCGCTCGAGCGGAGGAACAAAATCGAAGGGTCACGCTCGAGCGTCAAAACTCCCGCTCGAGCGTACGAAGACCTGCAGAGAAAAATACTGGGAGATGGAAATTCACGCTCGAGCGTCAAAACGCCCACTCGAGCGGAGAAGCAACAACAAAGGGCCCGCTCGAGCGTAAAGGCAAAATTCTGGGCATCAACCTTTGGTTGCAAAGCACAACCAACCTGTTTCAAACCTGCCCAACACAACCCAGGACTCAAGTACAAAGAGTAAAGGATGGAAATGAGAATGAGACAACAACACATCTACGGAACCGAGTCCGGAATACAATAAATAAAGAGAGGAAAAACCAGGCTCGCTATAACCTCCCCCCCTTAAGGAATTTCGTCCCCGAAATTAAGTACAAGTTTTCAAAAAGATGTTTTTCTCAATTCTCAGCAGTATTACAACTCAACATTCATCAACTTGACCCAATACCGGTCATCCCATCTCTTTTCAAGAGGCAAATCATAATATATAACTCAATATGCATTATCAACATGCTTTCCCTTGAAATTTACCAATTTCAACACATTTTCCACAATTTTATAACATAACCAATGCCAATCAATATATTTGCATTTCTAAAACAGTGTTAACATATGCAAAGTTAAAAAAACTTATGTTTCAATGCAAGTTCCATAATACTTCCATAAATCAAAACATATACAATGTTTTATAACTTAAGACATATTCAATGCTCTTAAAGTTTATCAATATTACAAAATTCTCAGTACATGATCATGCATCAACAAACAAGTCCGGATATTTCTCACGGACCTCCAACTCACGTTCCCAAGTGGCCTCCTCCACTTCGTGATATTTCCACAAAACCTTTACCAAGGGAATGGTCTTGCCTCGCAAGACTTGTTCCCACCTATCCAAGACCCGAACCGGTCTCTCCTCATATGAGGCATCCTCATCTACCTCTAAGTCGGTCCAATCCAAAACATGCGATGGATCCAGCTCGTACTTCCGAAGCATACTAACATGAAACACGTCATGCACCCCAGACAACTGCGGCGGCAAAACTAAACGATATGTAACCTCCCCAATCCTCTCAAAGATCTCAAAGGGACCAATAAACCGAGGGAACAACTTCCCACTCTTCCCAAACCTCATCAAACCCTGCCTAGGTGATATTTTCAGAAAGACGTGATCACCCGTCTCAAATGCCAAAGGCCTCCTTCTACGGTCGGCATAACTCTTTTGGCGACTCTGGGCTGTAACAAGCCTCCTACGGATAAGCTCAACTTTCTCCGTTGTTTCCCTCACCAAATCCGGGCCCAATAAAGGTGCATCACCCCACGGTCGACTATACAAGGCCTCAAACGGTGCCATACCGATACTCGACTGGAAGCTGTTGTTGTAGGCAAACTCCACCAAGGGCAAGTGCCTCTCCCATGACCCACTAAAGTCAAGAACATAATCTCGAAGCATATCCTCAAGGATCTGAATAGTACGCTCGGACTGCCCGTCAGTCTAAGGATGATAAGCCGTGCTAAAGGTCAATCTAGTACCCAAGGCACTCTGCAAACTCTGCCACAACCTAGCAGTAAAGCGTGGATCTCTATCTGAGACGATCGACACTGGGACCCCCGTGCAACCTCATTATGTCCCGAATATACAAGTCGGCAAGATGATCTATCGAATCTCTCACGCGCATACGGATGAAGTGCGCCGACTTAGTCAACCGATCCACAACCACCCAAATAGCATCACTACCCCGCTGAGTCCTCAGAAGACCTACAACGAAGTCCATAGTGACATGCTCTCATTTCCACTCGGCAATAGGCAAGGGTTGTAACAAACCCGCTGGCCTCTGATGCTCGGCCTTCACTTGCTGACAAGTAAGGCACTTAGACACGAACGACACTTAGACACGAACACTGCCACATCCTTCTTCATACCCCGCCACCAAAATTGGGTGTTCGTGCCACATCCTTCTTCATACCCCGCCACCAAAACTGGTGACCCAAATCACGATACATCTTGGTGCCTCTCGGATGCACCGCAAGGCGTGAATGGTAAAACTCTCGGAGTACCTCCTCTCGGCAAGACTCCGGTACAAACAAACGGTCTCGGTATCTCACACTCAGGTCGGGCTACACCGCCAAACGCTTCTCAACCTTCCCACTGGAGATCTTCTCTTGGAGGGATTCTACCTCAAGGTCACCTCCCTGTGCCTCTAACACTCGAGTCACAAGTGTAGGTTGCGCAACAACAGAAAACAAGGCCGCAGCCTCAACGGATTCGCCCAGAAGCAAATCAAACTCGCCAAGTGCACCCAACATCTCCCACTCCCGGATGGCTATACAAGCTACATCACTAATGGATTTCCTGCTAAGGGCATCGGCCACAATATTGGCCTTACCCGGGTGATAGTGCAACTCGAAATCGTAGTCCTCAATGAACTCCATCCACCTCCTCTGCCTCAAATTCAAGTCTCTCTGTGTAAACAGGTACTTCAAACTCTTATGATCCGAGAATACCTCGAATCTCTTACCATAAAGGTAGTGCCTCCAAATCTTCAAGGCAAAGATTACTGCTGCTAGCTCTAGGTTATGTGTAGAGTAATTCCTCTTGTGTATTTTCAATTGATGTGAGCCATAGGCTACTACTTTCTCCTCTTGCATCAGCACACAACCCAAACCCTCTCGTGAGGCATCACAGTAAACCGCATAACCCAAACCTCTCTCCAGAATAATCAAAACCGGAGCAGTGGTCAATCTAACCTTCAACTCTTGGAACGACTTTTCACAAGTCTCACTCCATACAAACTTGACCCCTTTCCGCGTCAATCTAGTCAATGGTGAAGCTTGCCTGGAGAAATCTTTCACAAACCGGCAGTAATACCCAGCTAGTCCCAGAAAACTGCAGATCTCAAAAACGCTCTTAGGCTGTGCCCAATCTTGCACTGCCTTAATCTTGGACGCATCAACAGGCACCCCTTCCCCAGAGACTACATGGCCTAAGAACTTAACCTCTCTTAGCCAGAACTCACACTTCCCAAACTTGGCATACAGCCTATGGGCTCTAAGCAACTCAAGCACCATTCTCAAGTGTTTCTCGTGCTCCTCCTCCGAAGGTGAATAAATCAGAATGTCATCCACGAAAACGACTACAAAACGATCTAAGAATTCCTGGAATATTCGGTTAATCAAGTCCATAAATACTGCCGGTGCATTGGTGAGCCCAAAAGGCATCACCAGAAACTCATAGTAGCCATACCGCGTACGGAATGCCATCTTCGGGATATCCTCCTCCCTGACCCTCAACTGGTGGTAACCCGATCTCAAATCTATCTTAGAGAAACAACGGGACCCCTTCAACCGGTCAAACAGATTATCTATACGGGGCATAGGGTATTTATTCTTAACCGTAGCCCGATTCAATTTTTGATAATCGATGCAAAGTCTCAAGGCACCATATTTCTTTTTAGCAAAGAGGGCCAGTGCTCCCCATGGCGAAACACTAGGGCGAATGAAGCCCTTATCCAGCAACTCCTGGAGTTGAATCTTTAACTCGCTCAACTCGGCTGGGGCAAAACAATAAGGTACCATAGAAATCGGCGCCGTGCTGGGCACTAAATCGATAGGGAACTTAATCTCTCGGTGAGGTGGCAAACTAATGAGATCCTCGGGAAAAACATCCGAATACTCGCAAACCACTCTCGGCAATACAATCTGGGTCTCATCACACTCACTACTCAAAAGGCTAGCGAGAAGACCACTAAGCTCACTCCGCCTTCGTGGATCATACACCGGTGGTAACATACTACCAACCCGATCCCCCAAGAAATGGAAACAATCCCCGTTCAAGGTACATACTGTGACCCTCTGGTGGTAACAATCGATAATAGCCCGGTATAACGATAGCCAGTCCATACCCAAAATAACATCAAAACCCGACATGGCCATTACTACAAAACAAAATGGAAGTCGGCGATCGGCGACCTCTATATCACAGCCCCGACACCCTTGTTTCAAAATCAACTCACCCCCAACAGGTGATACAACACAAATAGGAGATGCTAACTGTGCCAGCTCCAATCCCAAAACAGATGCAAATGCAGCAGATATAAAAGAATGGGATGCACCCGTATCAATCAACACATTGGCAACCGAGGTGCAAAACAAAAAGGTACCTCTCACAACAGATGGAGCCGGTACAAGATCCTGCGCCGTAACAGCATACATACGCCCTGTAGGCCCCTGATCTACCTGCTCACCTCTAGGAGCAAAAGACTGCTGCACAGGCTGGGACGATGAAGCCCCCTGATTGGCTCTCGAGGCCTGAACTGACTGAGCTGGCTGAAAACTCTGTCTCGGCCCAGATGCACCAGATGTGCCACTTAACTGCGGGCAAAACCTCTTCAAGTGCCCTGCCTGACCACACTAGTAGCACAAAAGCGGCTGACCTCTACCCTGACTTTGGCTCTGAGGACGAGCCGAAGATGAAGCTGCTCTCTAACCTCCTTCCCTCTGCGGGCAAGCTGGAGACTTGTGGCCCAACTGACCACACTTGTAACAAGTCACGTCTCCTTGACTGCCTCTCTCAGAGCCTACACTCGGCACTGGAAAGGTCGATCTAGCAAATGCACCCTGGGACTGCTGAGGGTTAGAACCCCTCTACCTCCTACTATCCCCCTCACCATCCTGACTCCCCTTGGAGCCCCTCTGCCTCTCCTCCTTCTCCTGTATCATAATCTCCATATGGGCCGCAGCATCTACAAGGCGCCCATAATCCCGGGTCATAGATCCCCCAACTCTCATCTTGAGCCCATGCCTCAACTTCTTCTCAAATTCCAGGCAACGGCGTTCTTCAGACGCCACAAGTTTAGGTGCAAACTTGGACAAACTAGTAAATGCGGCCTCAAACTCGGCCACTGATAAACTCAGCTGCTTGAGCTGACAAAACTGGTCCCTCAGCTTCTCCCTGATAGCTGGAGACAAGAACTTATCCTGGAAAGCATCTACAAAGGCCTCCCAAGTCCCCCCAATACGAGCTCTCATGAACTTCCACCACTGACCCGCATCCTCCTTCAACTGGAAAGATGCCAAGGTCACCTTCAAAGCCTCGTCCTCGATGCCAAGCATCTCAAACGTCTTCGTCATCTGTTCGAGCCATTCATCCGCCTTAAGTGGCTCTTTTGGATCACCCACAAACTCATTCGGGTTAGACCGGAAGAACTCCCTCTTCAAAAAAGAAGGTCCTGCCTCAGTAACATGGGCCTGGACCTGATTCTCAGCTTTGAGAATGCCCAAGGATTCCCTCAAAGCTCCTGCCATCTCGCGGGCTAAGGTGCCCATGGCCTGCTGACCTACTGGCTCGGCCATGTTGGCCTGACCAACACCCTCCTACTGCTCCGGAATCTCATCCGGTATAGGCATCTCCTGTCTTCTAGGCCTACCTCGCCTACCACCATGTCCTTGTCCTGACATCCTAATAAAGATAACGAAAAAACATTAGCACATTCACAAATGTGCCGAAGCTATAACACTCGCGTCCTAATGCATGGACAATAGTAATTCACTTCACGTAAGCACGTAATCACATAAGCACTTACGAATTTCATTTCCGGATAGTGACAGTCCCGAGGCATTGCTAGAGTTCCAGTTAGAAACAACATTGATCAGGTGCTTTTCTAATGAGACTCACAGAAACCCAAGGATCCAATCAACATCCTAGAAACTAAATCCCATACCCAAGTAGTCACATAAGCATGTTATCACATAAGTACATAACATTACATCTAAGTCTCTAACAAGCGAGACAAACCCATTGTGATACTAATCACTTCCCACGTACCCAAAGTATTCAAACCCGGTACGCTCTGATACCAAGTTGTCATGCCCTCAAAATAAACCCATAATATCATACATTCTCGATAAAGAAAAGAGATTTCATATTACAATCATCAGAGTATTCTTACAAAGGTATTACATGTTGACAACAAAAGTAAATGCCCTATAGGCATACAACTTTCTAAGTCAACACTTGGTTACAAAAGGAGAGTACTAACTCTATACAAAATAAGCCCTTGGCTTGATGTACATGTAATACAACAAAAAGAACAAAAAGTCTACAGCCTCAAGCCTCCCAAGCTACGTCCTTAGAGGTGGCATAACACCTGTACCTGAAAAGGATGTCCCATATAGGGTGAGCCAACGCCCAGCAGAGATATGCTAAACATGATATGAGCAATAACTAAAACATTAGCATTTGATAAATGTTTAACTCACATAAATCAATTCACAACCTATTTCAATTACATGACAAATGTGTCCATGTTTCGTTCCATTTTCCATTTCTTATCCAATTTCTCAATTCATAACTATGGCTTAGAACCTGGCCAAACAATTTAAATGAGATTACATCTCATATCAACTGTACTTCCGTTTCAATTGAGATAACAACCCAAATCAAACACTTCATACTTCACACTAAATACACATAATTGCTGTATCAATCTCAAATAAATCACTTCCCGTACTTCATATATGATACACAGATTTGCTGTATCAATACTTCAATAGATACACATATTTGTTGTATCGATGGAGTCCATCCCCTATCTCCTCCCAAACAATATCCGGTTTAGGAGTCCATCCCCTATCTTCCCCTAAACCGTGGAGTACATCCCCTATCTTCTCCCACACAATACAATGTATATAAACGCATATCATATACATAATCAATCAATACATAAATTTGATGTATTATTCCAACCGTCATACTCGATGACATATTCAATTGATTAGTTTCGGTTTGCCTAATCATCATGCATTGTCTACAACAATCAAGACTATCCTCCACCGATAGCCCAAAGTAATTATTTCTAAACAGATAATAATTACATCTAACAGGTAATTTATCAACAATTTTCAAAGGTAAGTGGTTAATAAATCCAACTCCACCATTCCATCCCATATTATGCCAATTCTATTAGTTCTAACTCAATTTCGTAATTCCATGATAAAGGTCATTAATTACACTAATGACCCAAATATACACAAACATGGCATTTTTTCCCTTTTTCTCAATATTGACCCAAAGGCTCAAATATTATCAACAACATCAATAATCTCTTTTTAAGACCCAAATTATACATATTTGAGTAAAAAGGACAAAACCCTTCTTTTCAATAGAAGACATAACAAACCCTAACTTCCCAAATCGAACCATCTATACAAATAGCTCAACATCTATGTTAAAGCACATAAGAATGAGTAGTTATCCCTACCTCAAGAGATGAGACCAAATGGAGAAGATGAAGAATTTCGAGATGTTCCAAATCCCAAGATTTTCGGATCAAAAGATAGCCCACACCAAGATCAACACCTTTTACAAAGGCCCAAAGGTGGGCGATCACTAGGGCTAAATGATTTCTTAGAGAGAAGGTGAGGTTTTAGAGAGAGAAGCTCTCCAATGGTGGTTTCGAAAAGTAAGAGAGAGAAAGGATGTTGAAAAGTGATCCAAAAAGTGAAATCCCGAAGTGATATAAAAGTCTCCCCGCTCGAGCGTGGAAACCCCCGCTCGAGCGTCGGATACAGACCCATGCTCGAGCGTCAAAACGCTCGCTCGAGCATCGGATGCACACCCACAGAAGTTTTGCAGGCGACGGTCCCCGCTCGAGCGTCAAACTCCTCGCTCGAGCGGAGGAACAAAATCAAAGGGTCACGCTCGAGCGTCAAAACTCCCGCTCGAGCGTACGAAGACCTGCAGAGAAAAATACTGGAAGATGGAAATTCACGCTCGAGCGTCAAAAGCCCTGCTCGACCGTGAAGGCAAAATTTTGGGCATCAACCTTTGGTTGCAAAGCACAACCAACCTGTTTCAAACTTACCCAACACAACCCAGGACTCAAGTACAAAGAGTAAAGGATGGAAATGAGAATGAGACAACAACACATCCACGAAACTGAGTCCGAAATACAATAAATAAAGAGAGGAAAAACCAGGATCGCTATAAAAATTATATATTTGTTTTAATTATAACTTTTAAATTTGTATATTTTCATAACACGAATAGATATGTAATAACTCAGTTAATCTCATTTAATCAGGTTTAACTTTTTTCAAATACAAATTATCAAAATTGCACTAAATATATGTATATTTAATTTTTTTGAACTAATAATTTAAAAAGTTATAAACATAAAAGTTAACTTATAAATTTCATGTATACCGCAAGATAATATAGCGATCCGAGTTTTTCCAATCATTTATTGTATTCTGGACTTGGGTCTAGTGATGGTATGTTGTTTTTTGTGTCTCATTTCCATCTTTTGATTCTTTGTATTTGAGTTTTGGGATATGTTGGGTGAGTTTGAAATAGGTTGGTTGTGAGTTGAAACAAATGGTTGCTGCCCAGAATTTGGCTTCTTCGCTCGAGCGAGGCTCTTTGCGCTCGAGCGAGGCCTGAGTATTTGCTTCTTCGCTCAAGCGAGATTTCTTGTGCTCGAGCGAGGATTGAGTGTCTTCAGGTTTCTTTTCAGACGCAGCTTCTACTCGAGCGAGCTTTCTTGCGCTCGAGCAAGCAGTCTTGCGTTCGAGCGTGCGTCAGTGTCTCTTTTAGACCTGAAGGTTGGTGTTCTTCGCTCGAGCGAGCTTTCTTGCGCTCGAGCGAGCGAGCTCTATGTTTTGTGCTCCTTCACTCGAGCGAGAAGTCTTGCGCTTGAGCGTTCTTCTACGTTGCATTGTGCGCTCGAACGACTCTTCTTGCGCTCGAGCGAGGTTCTTTTGTGTCTGGTCGCTCGAGCGACCACTTCTTCACTCGAGCGAGCCCTGTTTATATCAGTTGGCAGCAGCGGGATGTTCATCACTTTTTCAATATCTTTTTCATTTCAAAACCCTAGATCCGGCTGCCTCTCTCTCTACACACACTTTCTCTCTACAAATACTCCATGTTCTAGGAGTCTTCTACCCTCGTCCCTTTGCAAAAAAGTTAGAGCTCGGCTTGAGCTTCCCATTGATCCGAAAATTTGTGGATTTGGAGCATCTTGGGTTTTTCTCTTCATTTCCTTTGAGTTTCTACATTTGAGGTAGGGATAATCTACTCATTTTTATGAGCTTTAACATAGACATTGGTCATTTTGCATAAATGGTGAGATTTGGTAATTTTGGGAAGTTAGGGTTTGAGATTTGTCATATTTAAAAAGGGGGGTTTTGTGTTTTAAAGCTCCATGTACATATGAGGTCTTGATAATGAGGATTTGTGGGTTTAATTGGTGAAATTTGATCTTGGGATCAATGTTTGAGAAAAGGGGGAAAATGCCCTAAGTGAATTTAAATAATTAATTTGTATAATTAATTTTGTAATTGTGGGGAACAAGAAGTTGATTTGAAAATTATGAAATTGAAGGGAATTGGGACTAATTGGTGTAGTTGGATTGATGAATCACTCACAGATGGAAAAAGTAATAAATTATCTGTTAGATAGATTTATTTATCTGTTTAGAAATAACTGTTTTGGGCTATCGGTAGAGGATAGTCTTGATTGTTGTAGACATTGCATGATGATTAGGAAAATTGAAACTAATCAATTGGATTATGTCATTGAATGTGACGGTGGAATTAACACATTGAATATGTGAATTGTTGGGTCATTGTATATGACTATGTGTTTAAATACATTGTATATGTATATTGTGTGGGAGGAGATAGGAGATGTACTCCACTTGTTTGGGAGGAGATAGGGGATGGACTCCATGGATAATTAAGTTGGCCAGAGTGTCCAGGGTGTAAGTCCCGAAATCTGTTATATATTTGGGTGCCGGTTCCCTCAGACGTAGTTTCGTAAAATGGCATGTGAATAGAAGTGTTGAATGATGTTTGTTATTGAAGTGTTGATATATGAGTTATAGTCTCATTTTGTTTAAACTATTTGGATAACATTGGACTATGTCAACGAATTGATTTGGATACATAATGGAAAGGGAATGGTATGTAGTGTAACGTTGATTTCTTACAAAGATGATGCATATGGTTTACTAGGTGTTAAACATTTATCAGATGCTAATGTTTTAGTTAATTCTCATATTCTGTTTTGCATATCCCTACTGGGCTTTGGCTCACCCTATTTGGGACACTATTTTCAGATACAGGTGACATGCCGCCTCCAAGGGCTTAGCTTGGGAGGTTTTAGCTTGGGCTTTGGCTTAGCTTGGGAGGTTTTGGGGCTGAAGTCTCCATTTTTGTTGTTTCATTCCATGTATACATGTTTTTATTTCCAAGCCGAGGGCTTTAATTGTAAAGGGCTTCTGACCCTCTTTCGTTGTAACCAAGTGTTGACTTGGAAAATTGTGAGCCCGTAGAGCATCTACTTTTGTTGTCAGCATATAATACTTTTTGTAAAGAATACTCTGATGAATGAATATATTTTATTCTCCTATGTCTATAGATATTATGAGTGAATGATTTATGCATTGATTTTGAGGGCGTTACAGATTAAATATTAAATTATTTCAAGATAATTATAATGATTTTTTTTAAAATTTTTTTATAAAGTCTCGTGCCACTAGTCTATTATGTCACGCCCCACTTTTTATTACTCGAAGTATTACCAAATTCATTAACTTAATTCCATTTCAGAGATAACATCGGAAAGAAACTTATATATTCAACTCATAAAAGTGAATAACAACACTCTCATTCGTATACAAAGTAAATACAACATGAGCATACTAAATAAATTGCCCTTGGGCTTACATCACGAATGAATCAAGAAGAAGGGTGCAACTCTTTTACATATATGGCATTCAGCCAACACAAAGAGGCCCCGTGGCCAACAAGTAGGTAGATCCAATCTTGTAGCACATCCTGCTAAACACCTGAAAAAGATTCAACAACATGGGATGAACATATAGTCCAGTAGGGATCTCAACATGATCCTTAACAATAACAACTTACAGATAGCTATGATCATGAACGCTCATTCTCGTACTAGAATAGTAATGTGACAGTTTATACAAAATATTTATATGTATGAACTTTTCTCGAAAACAACCATTTCATTCAACGCTATAAGCGATTCATCTTTTTTTTCCTTTCATTAACCCCCATTCCCAATCTTTCATAACATTAACAATTACTTAGGAAATAAATTCACTAAGCCCACTACTCTCTTCCATTTTCCACACATACAACAAATGTGCCTTTTCAAAACATATTTCTAAAATGTTCAATTTTCTTCACACTTCCAAAAGACAGAAGGGCATTTTGGTTCAATCCCAATTCTATCATAATTATACATGCATACCTTTATAAACGGGAGATAACAACTCAACTACATGCATAAGATAAACCAATGAGGCAACTCGCCCCCCCCCCCAAAAAAAACTGTAACCAACACACTCCACAATGTTCCCAGATACACTGAAACAATAACAACAAAACTTTGCTCTACTAGCTATGTGCGTAGTAAGCCAAAGATACACTTCTCACAACAATCTACCAGTTTACCAGGCGCTAGCTGGAAGGGTATGGTGCCTTCGATTATCAGCGCATTCAATTCTCCAGGTGCTAGCTGGAAGGTAACGGTACCTCTGATTCTCAGCGCAGGGTACAACACCAACAGCCACAATACAACAAGGCATAACTAACATGTGTACTACATATACATAAACCATCAAGATACCAGCAATGTGTTAAAGTAGATGAACACATAGGTGTAATGCATACACGACAATTCAACACAACCGTGTCATCCTCCACTGATGACCAAGGACAAAACCTCTAGATACATGTATTTAGTACATCTATTAAAAGACTCAATAATCATGAGATCACAAACCCAACAATGACATTAACATGGTAGTTAAAGATACAACCTTCACATATGTGTGTTCAACACTCAAAATACAACAACCCAATTCTTATAGTTATTTCAGAAATACTTTTCCCATTTCACAAAACGAATTCCACTTCCTTTTGTTTTCACAAAACCAACTCCATCCCTTTTGTTTCCACAAAACCAATTCCATTCTTTTTGTTTTCACAAAACCAATTTCAAAGGCAATAAAGCCATAACTCATTTTAATCCACTACATTCTTTCAAAGCCATTCCAAATTAATTATGCAAATTAAGTCATAATCATTAAATTAGGGTTTTCCTCCCTCTTTCTCAATATTGATCAAAAAGGGCTCAATCATCTACAACAAACAACAATAACCTCATTTAAGACCCAAAATACATAAGTATTTGCCCAAAGATTAAAACCCCTCTATCAATTTATTAAATCAAATAAAAGTTAGGGTTTCCTCTCCTTTCAACAACAACATGCTAATTAACACACCAATTAGCCCAAACCACAACTAATGATAATAAACCCATATTCAAACAACCAACCCAAGGTTCAATCTCATGATTTTCAACAAATCCAACATGATATAATTTTCATGCAATACAAAAACTACCACATGTCTATCTATAAACGGGGTATTGAAAAAGAACAAGGAGAATCCCTACCTCAAATGGAGAAGATGACCCGAAATCAAAGTGCTCCAAATCCACTATTTTTCAGATTAGAACGAAGCCCAAGCCACCCTCTATCTTTCTTACAAAGAGCCTAGGATGGATTCACACTAGAAGGAGATGAAAACCTAGAGAGAAGATGAGTTTAGAGAGAGAGAGTCTCGGATCTAGGGTTTTAAAACAAAAAGGGGATGAAAAAGTGATATTTTCCCCGCTGCTGCCTACTGATATAAAACAGGCTCGCTCGAGCAAAGACTTGGTCGCTCGAGTGACCAGACACAGAAAACTCTCACTCGAGCCAAGAAGATCTCGCTCGAGCCAATAACCCAGAAGTACGCTCGAGCGACAGAATGCTCGCTCGAGCCAACAACTCAAACCCTCAGGTTTGCAACCAAACGCATGCTCGAGCGACGGACTGCTCGCTCGAGCGAAGAACAAACCAGACCGCTTAAGCGAAGAAAAGCTCGCTCGAGCCAAGAAATGCAACTCTCAGGTCCAGAACCAGACGCAATCGCTCGCTCGAGCGAATCCACTCTGGCTCGATCCACCAGGCACAAGACTCCACTCTCGCTCGAGCGACCAAATCCTGGCTCGAGCGAAGGACTAAAACAAAGAGCTCACTCGAGCGACAAACTGCTCGCTCGAGCGAAAGACCAAAAACCTGGGCAACAACCACCTGTTCCCAATCACACCCAACCTGTAACAAACCTGCCCAACACATCCTATAACCCAAATACGAAGTATGAAAGGATGTAAACAAGATATAAACAACTGCTAACATCTACAGAACCAAGTCCGGATCACTGTACAATAAAGGGTAAAACCCGGGATCGCTATATATTATATAAGAGAAAAGGGTCTTTTTAACCCACAAATCTTGTGGGAGCTCCATTATTCTAATCCTAATTTTTTAATTTTTTTACTAAAAAAAAAAAAATCTTCATCATTTATTGACTTCTCCGAAGCCTTTTGACTTCTCCCATACCCACCATTTTCAACTTCTCTCATACCCATTTAATTATTTTGGAAATAGCAATGGTAGGTATCATGAAAAACCTTTCATGAAAATAATCATAAAAGCTGTGACCCTTGGATTACACTTAGAATAAAGCACCACACACTAATCAAGGTAATCCAAGGATCATAAATCTTTCATGATCATTTTCATGATCCTTAACTTTTCTCTTTTGGAAATAATATAATGAGTAATGATAGGGATCATGAAAAAAATATCATGAAGATAATTATGAAAGATTCTCCATATTTGGATTATACACACAATAAAACACCACACACTAATCAACACTAATCAAATGATGAAAAATTTTCATGATACATTTCATGATATTTTTTTCATGATCCCTAATATTACTCATAATAATTATCCCCTCTTTTCAACTTTTCTCATTCCTATTTAATTATTTTTGAAATAATAATTGTACGGGGAGCAAATATTCCGGCAAGCCCGTACTCCTTTCTTCCAAGCTCCGTTTCTGTCCGATCACCTGCGAACACAACGGCGGTCAGCTACCCGGCGGTGTGTGGCCGGAAAACCCCTCCGACGATCAAGTTAGCACACACCTTGGGATAGAGAGAGAAAGAGGGAAGAGTGTTTGGTGTAAGTATTTTCTTACCAAGTCCCTGTGTATGGGGGGCGCAGACTTGCTTATATACCCTCTGCGCCCCATATCCACTCCCAGTCATCTCCTGACACGTGGCTCTGCTATCCCATCTGTCAGCATAAACCTCGCTGAGCAACACCTAATCTCAACTGCCAGCCCTCTCTGCTGGAGCTTGGCAGCCGAGCTGCTCATTCTATGGTCGGGCTGCGCTTTACACCCATGCACTTCACTGGCTACGCTCAAGAGAACCGGGCTAGGCAGCACCTCGGCATAGCCGAGCCCGTGACATCTCGTGAGCACCTGCGGTCGGCCTCCCTGCCGAGCAAACAGGTATCTCGGTTGACTGCGCCGTTCCGGGCGCTGGTCATTCAACTCGACTGTGGTTGGCCTTCTTGCCGGGCTGGCAAGTACCTCGGTTTCTGACGCCTTTCCGGGCGCCGTTCAGCCAACCTGACTGGCTTCGCCAATGCCATACACGTAGCTCGTTCTAACCGAGCGTCGCCTTAACCGAGCAACTTATATATGGACTGGGCGGCGCATACTTGGCCCACCACCTGCCCAGCCCAGGTCCTAGTAGCCCAATTCTGGGTGGACCGTGGATCATTTCGGTCCACTGATCCACTTGGCTACCAATCTTCTCGGCCGTTACCTCGGCCCAATTCCAGATCATAAATCTCCCTCTCAATTGCCCCTTAATTCCGTCCGCAAAAGCGTGACCGGGATTATTCACTTCGACCGAGATTACACCTCCTCAGTTGTCAGAATGCGAAATGGTGACCGGGCTAGTTAAACGTACCTGTTTGCAAACTTGCCCGGTTATACTCCACGGCTGGTGATCCCTGCTTCAAATGTAGCCCGGTTGACTCCTTGATTCTCCAGCCTGTCTCTTCATTTTGCTTGGCTGACGCCTCACCTGTCCCCCGTCTCTTCAACTCTGATGCTGCCATTAATGGTGACAGGTGGCGCCCTCCCATTTGTCCTCGAGCGGCCAACCGCCGTCGAATGAAATTCAAATTTTGGCGGTTTTCAGCCTATATACAGGCCACTCCCCTCTCTCATTCCTTCCTACTGCCATTTCCTCGTTCAAGCATCTCAGAGCTCCTGTGCCCCCTTCTCCCTCGCCATCACTGAGCTTGTGTTGGAAGAAGGAAGGGCCACTGCCCTTCACAGGTATGCCCTTTAACCTCTCTTTTGTTGCCATTTCTTCTGGTATTTCACACATTAGGGTAGAAAAACGTAGCTTTTAGGATTTGGGCACCAAAAACCACCCTAAACCTTCGAACATTCATGGTGTTCTTCATTCTTTCCAAAGAACACTGAAGAACTGGGGCGAACCGGGCTCCTGGTCTCCATTTGATCCAAAAAAACTCTTAGAACCGAGCAGATAACATGTTTAACGCAAATCCAACAAAAACCGAGAGAGCAAAAAGGACGTGGTCGCTCAACCGGGCTAATATCTGGTCCGCTTGGGCGACCGAGCTCCTCGATAAGCTTAGACAACCGAGGTGGTTTGGTACTCTTTATGACCGAGCTACAGTCATGCTCACAATTGCCATCCTTTTCCTGCAGAGTCCAAGGGGACCTTTGACCACATCTGAGGCTCTCAAGACCGAGCAACATCCAATTAGCACAGTGCCAAACCCCTCAGCCGAGATATCCTAGGCCGGCCACATGGGAAAATTCCGCTTCTTAGTGGACACTCCGGCCGCGCTGGATACGTTCAGAGAGGAGTACGGCATCCCGGCCAACGTCCATCTTGAACTGGCGGAAGATGAGACAACTCCCTGGGGCAGACTTGACCAATGCCCCTTCACCGTGCTGTCAATAGTAGAAGGTGGCCTCCGCTTCCCAGTCAATCCCCTCATGACCGAGTTCCTGCGCCGGACTGGGCTGGCACCAACACAAATATCCACCAACACCTACCGAATAATAAACGGCATGCACGAGCTAAACAACCGGCTCGGCATAAGCCTAGGTCTAGCCGAGATCCTACGCCAATACACTTTAGGCCACACCGGCGACGGCCTCGCCTATTATCTTAAAATTAGACCGGGCAGGGAGAAAATCGTAACCGGCACTCCAAACAAGGATCTTCACGACGATGATTTCTTCTGGGTGTCAAGCAATTACGAGACAGCCGCAGTACCGGGTTGGATGATAAGCAAGAGTTTTGGCAGCACATGTAAGCCGTGCACATTAGCTCGGTTAATTCACTTTTCTCTTGTTTCTGTACTTATCATTTTTTCCCTTGCTTCTTTTGCAGCAATCCAAGCCTTGCAAGCCAACTATCATTACCCCAACGTTGAGGCAATCAGGACCGCGCTTCGCTACCGCGACCGAGATTGCAACCAACTGCTCGGCTACACTCCCACATATAGATACCCCGCTCCCCGCTGGAGCAAAGTCACAGACTTCCTTCGCGCTCCATCACCTCCACCAGATCCAACCCTGCCAGACGTTCCACTCATCTGTCTGACCGAGGAGCAAGAGATGGCAAAAAGAAGCAGAATCAAGAACTTGCTCACCGCCACATCGGCCGAGATACCGAGCGTTGTCACCCGCTCACCGGCCACCGGACAAACAAGTGACGCCGTGATCGCTCTTTCTTCCCCAGCAGCCGGGCAATCCAGCAAGCAACCAACTCAACGCCGGGCTAGCAAAAGAGCTCGCGCGGATCCGTCCGCCGAGCTGGAGGCCGAACTCACCACCGAGCAACCAACTGAAACAGTTAAGCCTATACCTTCCTGGCACCCACAGTTGAAACACCGGGGTCAGGACATCCCGGCAACCGCTTCGATCAAGGCTGACAAGGAGCACTTGCTCGCCTTCGATCTTTCCAAGGCACTCCTACTACCGAGCGACGTGGTCGGCAGCGACCACGTCCCTGACACCCGGTTGGTAAAATCATCTGTGAAGTCCATGGCAAGGGTAAGTCAATCTTCCTCTGAAATTTGAAATTTCCGCAAGTGTTTGCCCGGTTCCTTCTCTAATGAACTTTGCTTCTTGCAGGCCATCCAAAAACAACACTTAGTACTGGAGCGCATCCATAGACTTCGGCAAAAGGCCAATGACACAGCCAGCCAAGTCCAGAGCCTTCAAACCGAGCTCGGCCGGGCAAAAACATCACTCGTAAATGCCAATACAGACAACAACAGACTGCTCGGTCAGCTGGGAGCGGCCGAGAAAAAACGAGATGAGCTCCAGGCCGAGCTAGACGCGCTCAAGAAGTCGCGGAAGAAGGACTGCCGGGATGCTAACAATGCCGGCTTCAACGAAGCCAAGGAGAGCTACAAGAAACAGGTCTTTGCAACACAAGACATATACTTCAAAGCCGGCTGGAAGTCTGCCTGTGAGCATCTCGGCCAGGGCTCTGGCACCGACGTATTCGCCAACCCTCCTGCTGCTTCCCTACCGGTCTACCTCGTGCCTTATGCAAACGACGTCTTCAGTGCGTTACAAGCTGAGGCCGAGGAAGGGCTTGAAGAGGGAAACGCCGAGACAGACACAGAGGCGGAGGACGCCGAGGTGCAAGAACAGTTGGGCCATGATGAGCCCGGTGCCCAAGATAAAAGTCCAACCATCAACCTTGAGGCCGCCGAGGACGAGTTTACCAATCTCTCTCCCTTAGTTTAGTTT
Organism: Camellia granthamiana; assembly: GCA_036172215.1. Classification (NCBI taxonomy): domain Eukaryota; kingdom Viridiplantae; phylum Streptophyta; class Magnoliopsida; order Ericales; family Theaceae; genus Camellia; species Camellia granthamiana. The sequence continues at coordinate 70,426,049 of CM069911.1, read as the reverse complement.
TCTTTCCTTTTTGTGTATTTGCTTTCTGCACTTCTGATGTAACCAGGCTCAGTCCCCACCTCTTGTATTGATGTTCTATCAATGAAAAACTTGATATTTTTGCTAAGTCTTTGCATGGCTGTCATCAATTCCATCTTCAGCAAAACATCTCGGTATAATGATAAATCTGAACACTTCGTCAATCGGAATACATAACTCGGTTGAAGTACAAAGCACAACAAAACAGCAACTTCGTTAACTGGAATAACCATCTCGGTCAGAGCAGCAAAGTTTAACAAATCGCCACCTTCTTCAACCGGAGTAAAACATCTCGGTTCGAGCCAGAGCAAAACATCTCGGCAAGAAATATCTAAGTTGAACAAAACACCAACTCCTCCAACCGGAGCAGATCATCTCGGTTGGGAATCCTAAGTTGGACAAAACACCAACTCTTCCAACCGGAGCAAAACATCTCGGTTAGAGCCGGAGCAAAACATCTCGGTTCGAGCCAGAGCAAAACATCTCGGCAAGAAATATCTAAGTTGAACAAAACACCAACTCCTCCAACCGGAGCAGATCATCCCGGTTGGGAATCCTAAGTTGGACAAAACACCAACTCTTCCAACCGGAGCAAAACATCTCGGTTGGGAGTCCTAAGTTGGACAAAACACCAACTCTTCCAACCGGAGCAGATCATCTCGGTTGGGAATCTTAAGTTGGACAAAACACCAACTCTTCCAACCGGAGCAAAACATCTCGGTTGGGAGTCCTAAGTTGGACAAAACACCAACTCTTCCAACCGGAGCAGATCATCTCGGTTGGGAATCTTAAGTTGGACAAAACACCAACTATTCCAACCGGAGCAAAACATCTCGGTTTTTACATTTAAGAACAACAATCTAAAGCAAAATCACTTCTATATATTGACAAAAAGAATTTACATTCTGAAGTGCAAGCCAAAAAACTCCTTTGCACAAGAAGAGAAAGCTAAAGCTAGAAATAATATAATTTAAGGTTGGCCGCATTCCATGGCCGGGGAATGGCTCTTCCCTCCAGATCCTCCAAGTGGTAAGCCCCTTGCCCGCCAGACCGGTGATCTTGTAGGGTCCTTCCCAATTTGCCCCTAGTTTGCCTTCACCTGGCACCAGGGTGTTGCCCATAACTTTCCGCAAGACCCAATCTCCAACTTTGAACGGTCTGGGGTGCACCATCTTGTTATACTTCTTTGAGAGCTCTTGTTGGTAGGCGGCCACGTGGATGAGAGCCTTCTCCCGACGCTCTTCCACTAGATCCAGCTCCAAGGCCATTGCCTCGGCATTCAATTTTGGCTCAAAACTCTCGCTTCTTAGGGTGGGCATGCCAACTTCCAAAGGTATGACCGCCTCCATGCCATAAGCCAAAGCAAATGGAGTCTCCCCGGTAGATCGCCGCGGGGTTGTTCGGTATGCCCAAAGGACGCTGGGTAATTCCTCAGCCCATTTTCCCTTTGCTTTTTCCAGTCGTTTCTTCAACCCATCCAGAATAGTCTTGTTCGATGCTTCGGCTTGACCATTGGACTGCGGGTAAGCCGGAGTAGAGTTGTAGAACTCAATCTTCAGATCTTCACAAAATCCTCTAAATAGGCGACCGTCAAACTGGGTGCCATTGTCAGAGATCAAAATTTTTGGGACGCCAAACCGGGTGACCACGTTCTGCCAGACAAACCGCTTCACGTCTTTCTCTTTGATTGTTGCCAAGGGCTTAGCTTCGACCCATTTCGTGAAGTAATCTGTGGCCGCAATGAAGAATTTCCGGTTGCCCGGTGCTGTTGGCAGTGGCCCCACTATATCTAGCCCCCACATGGCAAAGGGCCAAGGACTGGTGAGGGGAAGAAGTTCCCTGGCTGGCTGATGGATCTGATGGGCGAATTTCTGGCATTTCTCGCATTTGCGGACGTACTTTTGTGCGTCGGCCTGCATGCACGGCCACCAGTATCCCTGCGAAATAGCTCGGTAGGCCAAGGACCTGTCCCCTATATGGCTGCCACAAATGCCTTCGTGAATTTCGAACAGGAAGGCCTCCACACTACTCGGGTGCACGCACTTTAGATAGGGACCAGTGAAGGACTTTTTATACAACACGCCAGATGGGGAGAGCCAAAACCGCTCTGACTTCACCCGGACTTTGTGTGCTTCCTTCTTGTCAGTTGGTAGAGTCTGGTCTCTGAGAAACAAGACTACGGGGTCCATCCAGGAAGGACCTAGCCCGGCGCAGAGTACATCCGTCTGCCCGGCATCTTCAATGCTTGGCCGTGGAAGAAAGTCAATTAACAGGGGGTTTGGAGACGTACAATCTACCATCGAAGCGAGGCCGGGCATGTCATAAGGCGACCATGCGAAGACTTCGATGTTGGTCAACAAGAACTCAACCATCTCAGCCCTTTCCTGGGCGGTTAGGCTGGAACCGAGCAGGAAGAACTTATCCGGCCGCTCCAAATCGATTCGTACCTCAACCAAGTCCTCCACAGCTTTGACTTCTGCCTTGGTGCCCACATCCTCCAGGACACCTCGGTCTTCCGGTCCTTCAATCATTTGTACAAAGCCTTTGGCAGCCCGGCTGCCGTTCACTGCCACGAAACATTGTTTGGACATGACCTGATCCCCCCAAATCTCCTCGATTGCCCCCATAGCCGAGGGGAATCTCATCACCTGGTGGTAGGTCGATGCTACGGCTTGCATGGCGTGGAGCCATCCCCTTCCAAGGATGAGGTTGTAAGTCGAAGGCACTTGTAACACCCAAAACTCCACTTGTTTGACCACGGATCCCGCTTTGACCGGCAGGATAATCTTTACCAAGGGCCACTCTGGCTGTGAGTTGAAACCAACAAGTGGCGAAGTTGCCGGAGCCAAGTCTGTCTCTTGGAGTTTGAGTTGCTTGAACGCGTCGTAGTACATGATCTCGACCGAGCTTCCCTGATCGATCAAGATTCGCTTGACATCAAATTCCTTGACGCGTAGCGTTACTACCAGGGCATCATTGTGCGGCGTCTGGATACGCTCTAGATCCTTTGAAGTGAAACTTATCACATCTTTCTCTTCGGTCTTCCCTTTCTTGATGGCGGGCTGCACCGACAAAACTTCCCTCATATGCTCTGCTTTCTTGATCATACCCCGGAGTTCGCAAACACGCTCCGGTTCGACTATGCCGTGGATGACATTAATAACTCCTTGTGGTGGCGCATCTCGGTCATCCTGTGCCCTGGGATCAACCGGAGCATGGTTCGGCTTTACGCCGCCGTCGATGTAAAGGTCTAGGTGTCCGGCCGCGACCAGCTCTTCCAAGTGTTGCCTTAAAGGCGAACAATCCTCAGTCCGGTGACCTCTCTCCCGGTGGAACGTGCAACGATACCGCGGATTGTAGCCCTTCTGTCTATCGCCCAGCTTAGCAGGAAACCGGACATACTCCTCGTCTCGGATTTCACTAAGTATGCGATAGATCGGAATTTTGAAGACCGTGGTGATGCCAGTTCTTGCCTTCAACCTCCTGTTGCCATCCTCAACATCATCTCGGGGGTAGTCATCTCGGTCGTTCCGACGTCCTCTACCCCGGTTCTTACGATTCGAACCACGGTCTGATTCCTCTGTTTTGTCACTTGAGCGGCTGGACTCCTGCCCAACTGCGTGCACTTTGCCCGCTGTCTTCTTGTCTGTTGCTACCGGAGTTGTCTTCGCGGTAGATGCCGAAGCATCATCCTCAACCCGGATGTGCTCATTGATGCGCTGCATGAGCTGGCCCATGGACGTCGGCTGATGCATGGTAAGTGAGTCCCGCAGTCTATGTCCGACCGGGAGACCACGCTTATATTGAGTGATTGCTAGGTTGACCGGGCAATCCAAGATCTCATTGAAGGTTTCCCAATATCTGGAGTTATATGCCTTCAATGTGTCGCTCGGTTCCATCTTGACACTTAGAAGGTGATCCACTTCTTTGGGTGTCTTGGTGTTGGTTTTGAAGCGCGTCACAAAGGCTTCGGCCAACTGATGCCACCTCTCTATACTCCCCTCCGGCAACCTTTCGAACCACTTCAAACCCAGTTCACCCAAACTTGACGGAAAGATGAGGCACATAAGAGCGTCATTTCGCCTATGTCCGGCCATGACCTGTCGGAAATGACTTACATGCATGTAAGGATCTGTCTTCCCGTCATACAACGTGAACTTTGGCTGGTGGAAGCCCGATGGAAGAGGTGTTGTCTCTATCTCCAGTGAGAAAGGGGTGGCGCTCAACCTCGCCAAGTCGGAATCCACCAGGAGCGGTGCTGCTTGGCGGGGCGGAGGCATTCCGACCTCCTCGCTGGCATGAGCCCCATAAGATAACCGTTGAAACGCCGGTATCCTCTGAGCCTCCCGCCGGCGAGCCTGCTCCCTAAGAACTGCTCGCAAATCTGCTGTTTGAGCGGAATAGGTGTACCTCGACGTCGTCGCTGGACGCGAGGGTTGGTAGGTACTATCTTGCGCGCTGGACTTCTCTGCGCGCACATCGGAATCATCAACCTTGTAGCTTCTGGTTATGGAGATGAATGGAGTGTGTCGCTGACTCTGGCTACCGGAACGGCGGGGTTGGGTGCGCTCACTGTGGTTTTCCACTCCAGTTACACCCTTCCCTTTGACGTGCCGCTTTAACTCCTCCATCTCTACCGCCATTCGGCGGATGACGGCATCCTGGTCCTTCAACTTGCCCTCCAGACGTCTGGCGTGTGAGTCTCTCCGCCGCCGATGACCGTCTGGACTCCGTGAATGACCATAACTCCTCCCGCGCTTATCCCGCGCATCTCCCGACTGTCCTTCTGGGAATGTCTCCAGGTCCCCCATCGGAGGAATGGTGGGAGGTCCCTCTCTTCGTCTGCCCGATTCCAGAGTGACTCCGACGATGGCGGACACCTGAATCTCTTCGTTGTTCACCATTGAAGGCAATCTGAAGAGCTTCGGAAGACAAGGTTTTATCTGCAAGCTTCCCATAGACGGCGCCAATTGTACGGGGAGCAAATATTCCGGCAAGCCCGTACTCCTTTCTTCCAAGCTCCGTTTCTGTCCGATCACCTGCGAACACAACGGCGGTGAGCTACCCGGCGGTGTGTGGCCGGAAAACCCCTCCGACGATCAAGTTAGCACACACCTTGGGATAGAGAGAGAAAGAGGGAAGAGTGTTTGGTGTAAGTATTTTCTTACCAAGTCCCTGTGTATGGGGGGCGCAGACTTGCCTATATACCCTCTGCGCCCCATATCCACTTCCAGTCATCTCCTGACACGTGGCTCTGCTATCCCATCTGTCAGCATAAACCTCGCTGAGCAACACCTAATCTCAACTGCCAGCCCTCTCTGCTGGAGCTTGGCAGCCGAGCTGCTCATTCTATGGTCGGGCTGCGCTTTACACCCATGCACTTCACTGGCTACGCTCAAGAGAACCGGGCTAGGCAGCACCTCGGCATAGCCGAGCCCGTGACATCTCGTGAGCACCTGCGGTCGGCCTCCCTGCCGAGCAAACAGGTATCTCGGTTGACTGCGCCGTTCTGGGCGCCGGTCATTCAACTCGACTGTGGTTGGCCTTCTTGCCGGGCTGGCAAGTACCTCGGTTTCTGACGCCTTTCCGGGCGCCGTTCAGCCAACCTGACTGGCTTCGCCAATGCCATACACGTAGCTCGGTCTAACCGAGCGTCGCCTTAACCGAGCAACTTATATATGGACTGGGCGGCGCATACTTGGCCCACCACCTGCCCAGCCCAGGTCCTAGTAGCCCAATTCTGGGTGGACCGTGGATCATTTCGGTCCACTGATCCACTTGGCTACCAATCTTCTCGGCCGTTACCTCGGCCCAATTCCAGATCATAAATCTCCTTCTCAATAATTATCCCATAATTTATGGATTTCAAATGGAAAGATAACAAAAATATTTCATAAATTGATTTCCAAAAGAAAATATTAAAACTTGCATTCATTTTCTCTCCCTCAAAATATCAGATAATATTTTTCATAAAAATTGTGGATATCTATCTATATCTTATATATTATATTATAACATAACCAAAAAAATAATAATAATTAAAAATCAGATATACAAATAGATAAAATTAATAAATATGATTTTTATTTATTCAGTTAAATTTTTTTTTTGCCTCTCAATATCCAATTTTAAATTTTAAAAATATTTAAACTCTATCTAAACAAATTTAATTTAAAAATATATCACACCATCATACTTTAAATCAATAAAACTCACATATCTATCACATATCTAACTCACATCATAACTTACATAAATAATAATAAAGAATATAAGAATTAAATTAAATTAAAAACCATAGATAAATTAAATTTAAAAAAATATAGAAACTACAATTCCATCTTAAATAAATTGAAAAATAAAAAATAAAAACAAATGTAAACCACACAAAAATAAAGAAGATAAGAATTTAGATATACATCTCAAAAAGATATAACTATATCCAAATTTGAATTATAATTATTTATTTTTTGATGTATATCTATCAAAATTTTAAATAACTTAATGGGACAAATTAATCAATTTTCAAGTCTTATTTAAAGAATAATCTGATTAGTTATCTCAACTCCTAGACTTTGTAGGCACTGGCAGAGAAGCTAACGGATTAGGCGGGGCGAGGTATAAGTTGTTGGGGGTAATATCCTACTACTCCATAAATTTATTTGTTTTTTAATTTTATTTTTTTCTTTGTATGATTCTCTTTCTTTGTTATTGGTTTGGTTTTGCTTTTGGTTTTAGTGAGATTTATGTGTTTGTTTATAGGTTTATATGGTAGAGAAGAATTATTGATGATGATGGTTGCAATCGAAGTATTTATGCCCATTTTGTGCCATGGATTTTGATCAGATTTTATTTTTTTCAATGAAAACCGTAAAATTGAAGTAAAAAACTGGTTATCGAATTTTTTATTTTTTATTGTAATTTTATTTTATAGAAAATGTGAAAATTTATTGGGAATTCAAGATTGTACTATAACATTAGATTTTTGTATAACTAGGTAAATTTAAAATTTTTAAATATCATTATGTTTTTGTTTTGTTTTGTTTTTTTTTTTATCCTCTTTTTATCCTATTATACCATTACTGCTATTTGTTAGTTTGTTAATCATAATTCAATTAATTGAAAATGAAAGCTTAGTATAACTTTATATATATATATTAATTAATTTGTTACCGCTATATTTGTCTATAATAGCATAATAGGGATAATCTTCAAATATAATTTCTATTTTTTTTATGTGATTAAAATAGTATATAGAGAAATTAGATGGCTTCTTTTATCTCCAAAAAGCTCAATCTATTTTTTTTTTATACTTTTTAATTTTTTAAATTGAAACATCAGTTGTTTATGTCTACAAAACAAAATTGATGAACACATATCCAAAAACTACACATTTTTTCCTTTTTCTTTTATTTATTTATTTTTTTAATAGGTAGGATATTTACAAATGAAAAATGTTTGATACCTCAAATTTTTTGTTTTCCATAATCCGACTTATAATGATGTGGTCATAAGTGTCAATTTGTATACAAATATGAGAAGATAATTAATCAAATCATACATTTCAACCAATTACATACTCAAACTTTCACTATTTCAAGATGTTATTTCACTATAAATCCAATTAAGAAAATCTTCAACCTTTAATATTTTTTTATCAAATTATAATTTGATTAAAATTTAAAAAGAAGAAGCGTTGGAAATTAATATTATTTTTCCATCAAAATTGATGAAAAGAAAAAAAAAAGGGATAAGATGAAAGTTCTTTTAAAAATTGAATGAAAAAGTTAATTAATTCATATCTAATTTTTATTTTTTATTTAAATTTAAAATCAAATTAGATAAAAGAAAATTAAAAGAAAATGATGGAATGTTGTAAATATTCTAAAACTTCTTATTCTTAAAGAATAGAAATCCGTGTGCGTATGATATTCATATTGTATTTTTAGTTATGAAATTAAAACCAAAAGAACTGTAACTTAAATTATTGGATTAATAATAGAAACATCATAGCAATTATTGTTAAATATCACTTCACTTCACATTTAATAATAATATTGTATATTTGTCTCAATCATAACTTTTAAATTTGTATATTTTCATAACAAGAAGAGATATATCATAACTCATGTAACCTCATTTAATTAGGTTTACCTTCTTTTTTTTTTATTAAAAATTATCAAAATTGCACTAAATAGATATATATTTTTAATTTTTTAAAATAATAATTTAAAAAGTTAAAAATATAAAAATTAACTTATAAATGTCATGTATACCACAACACAAAATATTAAATTATTTCAACATATTTATAATGATTTTTTTTTTTTAATTTATAAAGTCTCGTGCATAGCACGGGTTACCACTAGTATATTATATGAGGAAAAAAGGGGGTTTATAACCTACAAGCCTTGTTGGAGCTCTAATATTCCAATCTTAATTTTCTAACTTTTTTATTTTAAAAAAAAAATTAATCCCAGCATTTATTTACTTCTCTTAACCCACAAGCCTTTTTGACTTCTCTTATAATTACTGCAGCACCCTTTTCAAAACAAATAATTTGTATATTAAAAAAATATCTAAAACAAATATAAATATCTATATCTATCTATTTGGTGATGACCGGGTGTATTTACTCACTCTGTTCACTTTTGTTCTTCATTAGGTTGTAGTGTCCGGAAGTTTTAGTTCTTAAACAAAAATTTTCGTTCTTGTTCATTCAGTGTTGAGTTTCACTTGTTCCGGAGAGTGCGAGGTCAGGTCCGGAGTGCCCGAGGACCGAACCAGAAAATTATAGCGAGGCCGGTTTTTCCTGTCATTTATTGTATTCCGGACTCGAGTTTCGTGGTTGTATGTTGTTATCTGTGTCTCGTTCCCATCATTTGATTCTTTGTATTTGAGTTTTGGGATGTGTTGGGTGAGTTTAAAACAGGTTGGTTGTGAATTAGAACAAATGGTTGCTACCCAGAATTTGGCTTCTTCGTTCAAGCGAGGCTTTTTGCGCTTGAGCGAGGCCTGGGTATTTGCTTCTTCATTCGAGCGAGCTTTCTTGTGCTCGAGCAAGTATTGTGGGTTTTCAGGTTTCTTTTTCAGATGCAGCTTCTGCTCGAGTGAGCTTTGTGTCTTGTGTCTCTTCGCTCGAGCGAGCAGTGTTGCACTCGAGCGTGCGTCTGCGTCTCTTTTAGACCTGAAGGTTGGTATTCTTCACTCGAGCAAGCTTTCTTGTGCTCGAGTGAGCGAGCCCTGTGTTTTGTGTTTCTTCGCTTAAGCGAAAACTCTTGCGCTTGAGTGTGCTTCTGGGTTGCAGACCTGAAGCTTCGCATTGTTCGCTCGAGCGACGCTTCTTGCGCTCGAGCGAGGTCCTTTTGTGTTTGGTCGCTCGAGCGACCACTCCTTCGCTCGAGCGAGCCTTGTACATATCAGTTCGCAACAACAGGTTTGTACATCATTTTTTCATCTCATTTTCACCCCAAACCCTAGATCCAGCTGCCTCTCTCTCTACTCTCTCTCTCTCTCTCTCTTCAAATACACCTTGTTGTGGTGGATTTCTACCCTAGCCCCTTTGTATAAAAGGTAGAGCATCACATGGGTTTCTCTTTGATCCGAAAAAGCTTGGATTTGGAGCATCTTGAGCTTTTCTCCTCATCTCCTTCGAGTCTCTTTATTTGAGGTAGGGATAAACTACTCATCTTTATGAGCTTTGACATAAATTTTAGTCATTTTGATTAAATGGTGAAACTATGGAACTTTTGGAAAGTTAGGGTTTTAAATTTGAAATGTATAAAAGAGGGGTTTTCAATTGTTGAGCTCCATGTGTATGTGAGACCTTGGAAAATGGGGTTATTGGTGTAAAATTGATGAAATTGAGCCTTGGGGTTGATATTGAGGAAATGGGGAAAAATGCCCTAATTGGGATTAAATAAATTATTTGTAGAAATAATGCAATTAATTATGGAAATATGAAATTGGTTTGTGAATTATGAAATTTGGAAAGAATGTAATTAAGTGGTGTAGTTGGATTGATAAATCACTCACGCATGGGAAAGTTGATAAATTATCTGTTTGATGAATTCATTTAACTATTTAGAAATAACTGTTTTGGGCTATCGGTGGAGTATAGTCTTGATTGTTGTAGACACTGCATGATGATTAGGAAAATTGAAACTAATCAATTGGATTATGTCATTGAATGTGACGGTGGAATTAACACATTGAATATGTGAATTGTTGGCTCATTGTATATGATTATGTGTTTAAATACATTGTATATGTATATTGTTTGGGAGGAGATAGGGGATGTACTCCATTGTTTGGGAGGAGATAGGGGATGGACTCCAGGGATAATTAAGTTGGCCGGAGTGTCCAGGGTGCAAGTCCCCAAACCTTTTATATATTTGGGTGCCGATTCCCTCGGACGTAATTCTGTAAAATGGCATGTGAATAGAAGTGTTGAATGATGTTTGCCATTGAAGTGTTAATATACGAGTTGTAGTCTCATTTTGTTTAAACTATTTGGATAACATTGGACTATGTCAACGAATTGATTTGGATACATAATGGAAAGGGAATTGTATGTAGTGTAACGTTGATTTGTTACAAAGATGATGTATATGGTTTACTAAGTGTTAAACATTTATCAGATGCTAAGGTTTTAGTTAATTCTCATATTCTATTTAGCATATCTCTACTGGGCTTTGGCTCACCCTACTTAGGACACCATTTTCAGGTACAGGTTATATGCCGCCTCCAAGGACATAGCTTGGGAGGCTTAGGGGCTGAAGGCTTCTTTTTGTTGTTACCTTTTTGTGTTACGTGTAATTCACGCCAAGGGCTTTATATGTAAAGAGTTAGAACTCTTCTTTTGCTGTAACCAAGTTATACTTTGAAAGATGTAAGCCCATAGGGCATTTATTTTATTTGTCAATGTGTAACATCTTTTGTAAAGAACACTCTGATGAATGTAAATATAATGCTTCTTTTATTGTTTATGGATCTTATGAATGATTGTTTTAAGTCATATTTTGAGGGCGTTACAAAAATTTTGGGCTGCTGGGCCAGGGCCGCACGTGCGGGGCCCTAGGTCGTACGTGCAGAGAGGGATGTGTTTCAAAGAGTTGCATACTACCTAAATTGCAGGTGTAGAGCGGGAGGTACGGAGGTAGCCACACCTGTGGGGATCAGAGCCGCACGTGCGGGAGGCACGCTCCGCACGTGCGGGGACAATTGCCATACGTGTGGTCGGGCCTGAGTCCATGGGGCTCTGTTTTTTCTTCTCTTTTTGGCTGTGTGTATCACTTTTTATGTATCTCTCTTTCTCTAAAAATATATTGCTGTTCCTTTCTTTATAGCGATCCCGATATTCCCTTTACTGTTCAGTTGTATTCCGGACTCGGTTCTGTGGGGTTGGTGGTTGTGTCTACCTTGTTGTCGTCCTTTAATTTCATTTGATTGAGTTTTGGGATGTGTTGGGCATGTTTCGAGCAGGTGAGTTGAGCCTTGGTCTAATTTCTTGTTGCCTAGTTTTTGGTCGTTCCGCTCGAGCGGGTCTTCCTGCGCTCGAGCGGGGTTTACACCCTTCCAGCATTTTGTGCCCCTGCAAAACTTCTGCAGGTGTGATTTCTACGCTCGAGCAGGTTTTCTTACGCTCGAGCGGGTTGTGCTCGAGCGGACCTTTTGGCGCTCGAGCGGGTAGTGTCTTGTCTGTGAAAGTTCTGAGAGGGGAAAATCTGCGCTTGAGCGGACTGGTTTTCGCGCTCGAGCGGGTGTGCTTTATCTCTGTGTCTTGGCGCTCGAGCGGACATTCTTGCACTCGAGCGGACCATGTTTCTTGTTCTTGACACTCGAGCGTTGTGTTTTCCGCTCGAGCGGACCTGTCGTATATCAGATAGCAGTGGGGCATTTTTGAATCACTTTTTACAATTCCTCTCTCTCTCTTACTTTTCAAAAAGCCATTTTTGAGAGCTCCTCTCTCTAGAAGCTCCCTTCTCTCTAGGGTTTGATCTAGTTAGAGTGCTTCTCTTTCCGTTGGCCTTTACAAAAGTTGTGTTGATCGTCGAGGGCTACGTTTTGATCCGAGCATATTGAGTTTTGGAGCACTTTGAGTTTCGTCATCTTCTCCGTTTGAGCTCTAACTTCGAGGTAGGGATATCCTACTCCTCTTTATGAGCTTTGTCTTTGAATTTTAGTATTTTGATATGTCGGGGGTTGTTGTGTAATTATGAGGAAATTTGGGCCTTTTGTGTAATTTTACAAAAGTTAGGGTTTTGTTTATGTAAACCTATATGCATGTTTAACACAGAGAATTGAGATCAATATTGGATTATTAGTGAAAATGGAACCTTAGGGTTGTGATGTTAATTGTGGGAAATGCCCTAATTACATTGATAAATTAATTGGTATAATTAATTTGAAGAAAAGAGGAATTGAATTGAGAATGTTGGGATTGGATGTGTATGGGATTAAAGGGTGTAGTTAGATTCATTCATCACTCACCTAGTTGAAATGTTGATTATATATCCATTTGGTGCATTTATTTTCGGTATAGAAATAACTGCTTTGGGCTATCGGTGGAGGATAGTCTTGATTGTTGTAGACAATGCATGATGATTAGCCAAACTGAAACTAATCGATTGAGTATGCTATCGAATGTAGCGATTGGAATAATACATTGACTTTATGTATTGATTGATTGTATATGATCTATGTTTATATACATGTGTTGTGTGGGAGGAGATAGGGGATGCACTTCACGGTTTAGGGGAAGATAGGGGATGGACCTCTAAACCGGATTTTGTGTGACATTGATACAGCACTACAATGTGTATCAAGTGTTGATTATGGAAGTGTTCGAATTGATTTGATATAGCACTAAAATGTATATCGTTATCAATTGTGAAGTATAGAAGTGAATCTATGTTAAGTTGATACAGCACCGAAATGTATAGCTTTCGTAAAGTATGGAAATGGTTTATGTGTTATCGATACAGCATTAAAATGTGTATCCATCATGAATTTCAAAATTGTTTTAAAGATCAGTCTCGATCTCATTAAGTCATTTGGCTAGGTGTTGAGCCTTGTTTTCAAACTCAAAGTTGAAAAGGAAATGGGAAATGAAATGTAACATGGACGTAATGTCATGAAACCGGAATGTGATATATGTGGATGTATCGGTGTGGGCCATCTATCAACTGCTAATCTTTTAGTCATCGTTCATAGCTGGTTTAGTGTGTTTCTACTGGGCTGTGGCTCACCCTTTATGGGACATCATTTTCAGGTACAGGTAGCATGCCACCTCCAAGGACATAGCTTGGGAGGAAAGAGGCAGACAGACTTTTGTCGTTTTGTTATCTTTTGGATGTATTACATGTAAATTCAAGCCAAGGGCTTAATCTGTATTTGAGTTCGTACACTCCTTTTTGTAACCAAGTGTTAACTTGGAAAGCTGTAAGCCCGTAGGGCATTTGCTTTGTTGTTAACATGTAATACTCATTGTAATGAACCACTCTGATGAATAGAAGAATATTTGTCTTTTATCAATGCATGTCTAAATTGATGGGTTTTAGTGTTATTATTTTGAGGGCGTTACATTCTCTCTATACTCCTACCTCAAAACAAGATCAAAACCCTTGATCTTCTTCCATCAATTTGAGATTCAACGTTAGCTCCTTCATCAAAGAGTGAAAACTCCTCAAGAACTACATTGTGTGCAGTGGAGATTGAGTTTGGGCATCTTGGCATTCTAGGGTTTCATCTCTTTCTCCGTCAAGACTCGAGGTAGGGAACTTACTTAGAGTTATATATATGTTTGTGCAAGTTTTGATTGAATTTTGAGAGCTCCTACTTGTCTTTTTCGAAAAAGGGTTTTGGCTCTAGCAAATGATGATTTTGTAAGAAGAAAATACATTTTTGTTCTTTTTATATATTTCCTTGAGATGTTAAACCACATGGGTGGAGATTGATATATTTGTGATGTTTTGAAAAGAGAGGAAGAAATATTAGGGTTTTTGTGAAAAACCTAGAAAATTTGGGGCTTTGGGAACAATAAAGGGATGTATGGAATTTTCTTGAATTAAATGAAGGAGTGAATGAGGATTTATGTTGTTGGGGTGAACATGATAATTCCTTGATGAATGAGGGTGTAGACAACCCATTTTTGACCTTAAGACTCTGACGTCATCGGTTGTGCACTCGATGATTACGCATGTTTGTGCTCGTTTTGAGCGCCTGAAGGTCTCAGCTGAGTGCCTTGTCTTTGAGCCTCTTAAATATTTTGTGTTTTCGCCTTGCTTTTTGGGCCAAACCTTGTTGCCTCTTGCCTGAGGAAGGAGAAGGACTGCCGGCCACTTTTGGCCAATGCCGGCCATTTTTCTCTCTTGTAGGCCACTTAGAATGGCCGGCTGGCTAGGGGAGGTGGACGGCGGCCATTTTTCTGTTTTTGCAGATATTTTGGTGCCAGCTGTGCCAGTTGTTAGGCACAGAATGCATCCTCCATGCACGTGTATAGAGGGATTCTAACAAGCTTCTAGCTTGTCAAAGAAGCTTGAGGCTTGTAATTCTATATAAGGGGAGGTGCCTCCTCCTGCTTGAGGGTTCAGATTTTCAGAGCAAAAAAATCTCCCTCTCTCTCTAGAATTCTCACACTCTCTCTATATTGTGTTATATTGAGCCTTAAAGTGAGTTTTCTTCATACTTTTGCACACAAACACCTAGTCAAACACCTTCATTTTGGAGCTGAGGTCCCTTGGAGCTTGTTTTGAGATCTTAGCATTGGTTTTGGTCCAAAATTGTTGCTGAAGTTGCTGTCTTGCCATTGTTCTTCAAGGGTAAGAGACTAGCCCCTTTTAAGCTTTGTTTTGATTAAGTGTTATACCCCCTTCTCATGCTACTTTGAGGCTGATTTTAGCCTCTCAAAAACTCTATTTTTAAGGTTTTAAACTGTTGGTTTGGACCTTGTGGGGTTAGGGGGGTGGTCCCCCTCTTTTGCTCTTTGGCTTGTTAACCTTTTGAGCCAACTCTCTAAGCTTTTGTATTGACCTTTGCTTGGCCTTTTAACTACTGAAACTCAAAGGAATTTCAGTGGTAAAAAGTTGCTCTTGTGGTCCAAAATATGAGGGGGTGGTCCCCTCTCCTCTTGTCTTGCTTACATATCTTGTTGGCCTACCAAATGAGCATGTATTTCTCTTTTCTTTAAGCTTTGTTCAAGCATGTTTTTGGTGTTATTTTGGCATGCTTTAACTCTGATTTTGGTTGGTGGGGTCACCTCTTGCTTGCATCTTATACTTGTAGTGTAATCCTACTTGTTGGCGTAACATGCATCATGCTTTATGCCTCTCATCCTAGCTTGTGTTGGTTCTATCTCAGCATGTTTTTGCCATTATTTTAGCATGCCTTAGCTTTATTTTGAATGGTCTTGGCCATGTGAGACTTGCCTTGTAGGGTTGTAGTGTAAGTGGCCTTGACTAGCTTTGAGTGTCAAGTCTCTAGCATGCTTTACTTGAGTTGTTTGCATGCCTTAAACTCATTTCTCACGTGATTTCAGTGTATATGGTGTATTCACACTCTCACATATTCCATTCCTTCATAGCTTTTGTGAGTTGTGCCTTATGCCTTGTTTATGAGACAATACGTATGCATGCTTGTCTGAGATTTTGGGCCACCATTTCAGTATGTTTTGGCCTTTATTTTGGCATGGTTGAGCTCTGTCCAGAGTTGGTTTGGTTGTTTAGGCTATGTATTGCATGCTTCTTGTGTAGTGCTCTTTACTAGCCTTGTGCTTTAGGCCTTCTAGCATGCCTTATTTGTGGTGTTTATGTGATATGGCATCATTTAACATGTAATTTCAGAGCATATAGCATTGCCATACTCTCATGTATATCACTCTTTAATTGTGTTTAAGAGTTGTGTCTCATGCCTTGTTGATGAGCCAATGCATGAACATCATTTTCTTGCCCTTCATGCCGTCATTTCAGAGCATTTTGGCCACTGTTTTGGCATGCATGAGATCTGTTTAGGGTTGGCTTAGTCCATTGAGCAATGTATTGTATAGTCCTAATGTGGTGTACTTCATTAGCTTTAATGCCTAAGTCTTCTAGCATGTCATGCATGTGTTGTTTGTGTGTTAGATTCTTGTTTTAGCATGCCACTTTAGCATTAAAAGATGAGCATATTGTTTGCATTGCATTGCGTTTGGATCGGACATTAATCCAAACATGAGGAATGTGGCACGTTTCATACTCAAAGTGATGAAACGTGTTGCATTTCTTGGTCGCCAACCCTCTTGATCATGCATGATAGAGGTGAAGGCTCTTATGTGTTGTTTGTGCATTCACTAACATTGTGCGAGCTTGACTCTTTGGCTATCATGCATTGAGATGTGTGATTGGTGGCTTGAGAGTCGAGTACTACGCTCCTTTGAGCTTGAGAAATGATAAGGAGAGTAGTTGCACACACATTTCCTTGTAAATGCATTGTTGTGCCTTTGTTGATCTCTGTTGCAGCAAAGTTGAGATTCTGGAAAGGGAACTGCCCGGCTGGCCACTTGTACTAGCCTGCCGACCACTTGTACTGGCCGGCCGGCCAGTTGAGGTAACTTGTCGACCCGTTGAGGTGGCCGGCCGGCCACTTGCAGCAAAATTTTCCAAAATGCTCCTGTTTTGAGGCAGATGCAACCTGAAAATGTGTTTGATGCTCTGAGGTCACCGCGAGTGCAAACAGAGGCAACTCATGGCAAGGCAATGCATTTTCCGAGCGAAGCAAACCGAGCATTCATGTCTCCTTCCTCTCGATGCCATTTTAACTGCTTTGTTTAGATAGTTAATTTACCGGTTTTGTAATTAGTTAGTTAATGTGTTTAGCTAACTTAATTCATCTTTGCAATATTTAATTAGTTGGTTTGTAATAATTAGCTTAGCTTAGTGTACCTTAGTTTAATTATTCGGACCCTCCATCGTAAGGGCATGTTGTTGTAATAAGGGTGCATGCGTGTCTGCATGTTTTCCAGCCCCTATTTCTTTCTTCCTTTTACTTATCAGCTTTTGATGGTTAGTTTTAGGGCATATTTCAATTAGCATACCTTATGCATTGCATGCGTGCATCATTCATTCGTATTGCATGCACGAGGCTCAGCGCATCATTCAAACTGAATTGTATTTCAATACCTATTTGAATACGTGTTCAAAGCATGTTATCAAGTGTTGCATTCATATGTCATATTAGATAGCCGAGCCTATCCCATTGCACTTTGCATGTATTGCATTGAGCATGGTTGACATAGTTAGGATCATGCATCTTTCTAACTAGTTTCCTGTTTTGGCTCGGAGTACACTGTAAGTGTTTATGCTTTAGCATACTACATGAGATGTGTATGTTGCTATGTTTAGCATGCTTGCCATGAGGCTATGTGCTTAAATGATTAACTGCATGAATGCCTGTGGATGAAGGCTTGATTGCCTGAATTGGAACAATTCATCAAATGTGAGTTTTAAGCCCACTTTGCGGAGTGGCAAATCATGTTGTTTTAAGCCCACTTGAGGGTGGCAAATTCGCGTTTTAGCCTACTTGCGAGTAGCACCTCCAAACCATTTTCGAAAAACGAACATGAGATATTTTGTTCCAAATCGAGTGATTTAGTCTATACTTGTATGCTGTGCGCATCACATAGTAAGGTTAGCTAATAAACCGGAATAAGAACACATGTGTTTTCAAAATAACATATCATGTTTAATAGAGGCCGATCCTTTGATCGGGCGAGCGGGGGTGCTCATTTCAGGACCTTCCCCTCTCGTATCCAAGTTCCCGAGCCGAGGCAACTTTGGTGATGACGGACACGTGGCCTTAGGCACGAGTCAGGATTTCCTAAATTTCCCAAAATAAAATATTTAGGTGACGACTCTGAAATCTGGCAAAGCAGTCCATGTTTGGCGCTTTTGATTCAAAATTGATTTTTCAAAACCAATTGTTGGATTTGGACTTTTTGGTGATTTATCAGTCTTACATTGCACTTTGTGAGATTAGATTCAGAATCATGACAGGAGTCCGAACTGTAGTAGCTAGAACCCAATTCGCGCCCTCTCCGAAAGGGGGGCACGCGGAGAGAGCTCGGGAGGTCTACAGAGGGTCTTGGAAGCAAAGAAAATTTGAGATTTTTGTTAGTTGCATATATATACATGTGGTTATGAATTGGTACATTGTTGAAATTCCATGGAATAAGTGAAATTGAAGGTCTTGGAAGTTGATATTTAAAATAATGCCTATGATCTTGAAAGAACTAATTAGTTGAAAAGTGTACAAAATGAAGAAATGTTGTCATGTGTTAATGGCTTCTATTGAATCTATGGTTATTTTGTAAAATGGCATTGAAGGGAGGAAAAATGAGGGAAATGTTATGAGGCATAAATTTTTACATCATACGCTCATTCAATTTATCATTTTTGTCATCATTATGCATCTTGAATTGAATTGGAAACGCTTACATCGAGAAAAGAATACTGTGAATGAGAACTATTGAAATGTCATGGGGTAAATATGTTGGTAAGTCTAAATGGGAGGTGTAGATGAGATTGGTAAGTTGGCCTGAGTGTCTAGGGTGAAAGACCGAAAATACGCGCGGAGGAGGTACCACTTCTCTTCCGGTTAGCAACCGGTAAAATGGGGTTATTGGTAGTGCTTGTTGAGCCTACTTGCAGACACCAACCTAGGGATTACCTGAGTCGTATTTACTGCCCCCATTAAGTAAATTTGTAAATTTCGGAAACTGTTGGCATTTTCAAATTGTTGTTGGGCATGATGATAATTTAAAAGAGCATGTAAACGAATTTTTAAAAAAAAAACTGACATTGCATGGCATGTGCATTTAACCTTGGGAATTTTGCATAAATGTATATACTTTGTTAAGGATTTCTTTACTGGGCTTTATGCTCACCCCTATGGGATTTGGTGCAGGTAAAGATGTGGTGGTCCCGTCGAATTGAGGGCGTGGACGTATTTTGTGAAGAGTAGATGACTCTATTTTGTTGTATATATATTTTTGCGAGCCAAGGGCTATTCATGTATGAGTCCGAGAGGCCACTTTTGTGTAATCAGGCTTAAGCCTTGGAAGTTGTAAGCCCATGGGGGCATTTTATTTACCTTTGAGATTTGATGCTTCACATGCTATAGATTTATGAGTTTTCATACCGTTGAATGTATATCCGCATGTGAAACTTTTGTATAAGCTCGCTCATTTATTACGTAAAGATGGAAGGATTATTGTTATTATTTGGTGAATGTTAGTTGATGTGATTGATTATGTTGGTTTATTTTCGGGGCGTTACATATTTATATATATATATTATATAAAGAAAATTGAGTTTTTAATGAGAAGCCTCCTAAGAGTTCCAACTCTCATTCTAAAATTATTGATTTTTCAATTTATAAAATAGATTAAAAAAATCTATTGGCTGATTTATTTATTTTAGAAATAATAATTATCCATTAATTTATGGATTTCAAATAGGAAGATAACAAAAATATTTCATAATCTCTCTCACTAATTTTCAAAAAAAAAATAATAATTAAAACTTGCATTCATTTTCTCTCCTCCAAAAAATCAGATAATATTTTTCATGAAAGTTGTGGGTATCCATTTATATCTTGTATATTATAGGAGCACTTTTCATAAATCCCTTTTTACCTACTTATGTTCCATTTAGTCCACATTATTTTCTTATATTCCAATAAATCCTATGAGTGACATAATTACCAAAATACCCTTAATAATATTTACATTTACAGTGTGAATGTTCTGTGATGCGAATGTTTATGTCACACCATCAATGTGAATGTTCACACTGTCAATGTGAACATTCACACATCAATGTGAATATTCATATTGTAAAATATGAATATTCATATCACTAAATTGCTAACCGTTCAAAAAATATTTGTAAGGGTAAAAATGTCCATAAAATACTTTAAATATAAGAATTAGGATTTGGTATATCAAATGTTCAAATAATAGGATTTATTAGAATACAAGAATATCTTATGGACTAATTGAGATACAAACATTTGAAAAAGGATTTTCCAATAAATCTCCTTATATTATATTATAACATAACAAAAATAAAAACAAAAATTAGATATACAAATAAATAAAATTAATAAATTTGATTTTTATTTATTCAGTTAAAATATTTCTTTTGCCTCTCAATATCCAATTTTAAATTTTAAAAATCTATAAAGTCTATCTAAACAAATCTAATTTGAAAATATCTTCCACTATCATACTTTAAATCAATAAAACTCACATATTTATCACATATTGAACTCGCATTATAACTTACCTAAATAATAATAATTAAAAACAAATAGAAACCACGGATAAATTAAATTTAAAAAAAAAATAGAAAACCACAACTCCATCTAAAATAAATTGAAAAAAAAAAAATACAAACCACACAAAAATAAAGAAGATAATAATTTAGATGTGAATCTCAAAAAGATATAAATTTGAATTATGATTTAGTAATATAATTATATACTTTTTTGATGTATATCTATCAAAATTTTAAATCACTTAATGGGACAAATTAATCAATTTTCTAAAATTATTGATTTTTCAATTTATAAAATAGATTAAAAAAACTATTGATTGTTTTATTTATTTAATTATTTTAGAAATAATTATTATCCCTTAATTTATAGATTTCAAATGGAAAGATTACAAAAATATTTCATAATCTCTCCATCCTAATCTCTCTCACTGATTTCCAAAAAAATATACTCTTAAAACTTGCATTCCTTCTCTCTTCTCCAAAAAATCATATAATATTTTTCATAAAAGTTGTGGATATCTATCTATATCTTATATATTATATTATAATATTACAAAAAAAAAAAAACTAAAAATCAGATATTCAAACAAATAAAATTAATAAATTTGATTTTTATTTATTCCTTTAAAATATTTATTTTGCATCTGAATATCCAATTTTAAATTTTAAAAATCTTTAAAGTTTTTTAAACAAATCTAATTTGAAAATATCTCCCATCATCATACTTTAAATCAATAAAAACTCACATGTCTATCACTTATTTTACATCATAATTTACCTGAATGATAATAATTAAAAATAAATAGAAACCACAGATAAATTAAATTAAAAAAAAAAATAGAAACCCACAATTCCATCTTAGATAAATTGAAAAAAATAAAATAAAAATAGAAACCACACAAAAATAAAAAAAGATAAGAATTTAGATTTAGATCTAAAAAAAATATGACAATATCTAAATTTGAATTATGATTTAGTAATGTACTATCTATTTTTCCGATGTATATCTATCAAAATTTTAAATCACTTAATGGAACAAATTAATTAATTTTCAAATCTTATTTAAAGAATAATTTGATTGATCATCCCAACTCCTAGACTTCGCGGGCACTGGCGGATGAGCTAACAGATTGGGTTAGGTGAGGTCTAAGTTGTTGGAGGTAACATTCTCCCACTCTATAAATTTATTTATTTTTTAATTTTATTTTTTTCCCTGTGTGATTTTCTTTTGTCTGTTGGTTTCCGTTTTAGTGAGGTTTATGTGTTTGTTTACGTAGAGAATAATTATTGGTGATTGTGGTTGTAATCGAAGTATCTATATCCGTTCTATGCCAATGATTTTAATCGGATTTTGCGTTTTTCAATGAAGACCATAAAATTGAAATAAAAAATATGAGTATCAATTTTTTTATTTTTTATTGTCATTTTATTTTGTAGAAAATGTGAAAATTTATTGAAAATTCAAGATTTTACTATAATATTAAATTTTTGTATAACTAGGTAAATTTAAAACTTTTAAATATCATTGTGATTTTTATTTTTATCTTCTTTCTATTCTATTATACCATTACCGCTATTTGTTAATTTGTTAATTATAATTCAATTAATTGAAAATGAAAATTTAGTATAACTTTTCATATATATTATAGTTAATTGGTTAAGCTATAGTTGTATATAATAGCATAATATATAGAGATAATCTCTAAATATAATTTCTATTTTTTTTATGTGATTAAATAGTCCATCTTAAATAGTATATAGAAAAGGTAGATGACTTCTTTTATCTCTAAAAAATCCAATCTATTTTGTTTTTTTACTTTTTAATTTTTTAAATTAAAACATCAATTGTTTATGTTTATAAAACAAAACTGATAAACACATGTCCAAAAGTTAGACATTTTTTTTTTAATATGTAGGATATTTACAAATAGAAAATGTTTAACACCTCAATTTTTTTTTTCATAACCTGACTTATAATGATGTAGTCATAAGTGTCAATTTTTATATAAATATGAGAAGAGAATTAATTAAATTATACATTTCAATCAATTACACACTCAAACTTTGACTATTTCAAGATGTTATTTCACTATAATTCTAATTAAGCGAATTTTCAACCCTTAATATTTTTTTTTATCAAATTATAATTTGATAAAAAGTTAAAAAGATGAAATGTTGAAAATTATTGTTTTTTCATCAAAATTGGTGAAAAGAAAAAAAAATTGAGATAAGAATGAAAGTTCTTTTAAAAATTGATAAAAATTTAATGAAAAAGTTAAAGTAATTCATATTAAATCAAAATTTTTATTCAATATTAAAATCAACTTAGATAAAAAAAAATTAAAAGAAAATAATGAAAGTTCGAAATTATTTTGAAACCTTCTTATTCTTAAAGACTAAAAATCCGTATGTGTATTAGATTCATATTGTATTTGTAGTTATGAAATTGAAATTAAAAAAAAATATAACTTAAATTATTAGATTAATAATAGAAACATTATATTAATTATTATTAAATATCACTTCATTTCACATTTAATAATGAAATTGTATATTTGTCTTAATTATAACTTTTAAATCTGTATATTTTCATAACAAAAAGAGGTATGTCATAACTCATTTAATCAAGTTTAACTTTTTTTTAATACAAACTATCAAAATTACACTAAATAGATTTATATATATATATTTATTTTTTTAATATAATAATTTAAAAAGTTATAAACATAAAAGTAAAGGCTAAGTTTGGCATTTTTAAAAAAAAGTCAAAAAGTCACTATCCTATTTAAGTCACATCACCTCTCTACCACATCACTTCAAACCCAACTCATATTTCATAAAAAGTCAAAAAATGCACTTATTTAGAACATTCAAAACAACCCCTAATTTATAAATTTTATATATATCACAAGACAAAATATTAAATTATTCTAACATAATTATAATTTTTTTTTTATAAAATTTATAAACTCTCATACATAGCATGGGTTACCATTAGTATCTATTATATAAAAATAATTCAGACGGGTCGGATTTAACCATTTTTGTTTTATCAAGACCGACACTTGACCGACATCCATAGAAATTTCAACATTTGAACCGCAGCCGGTCGAACTAACTAATGGTCAAAACCGTCCGTATTACCGTTGGGTCGGGTGGTTCGAGTCAAATTTGTTGGGTGGTTCGGATATATGAACACTCACAACCTCCAAATCTAAAAAAATGATTGTCGATTTGGCTGTTGCATGACTTCGATCACTTCTCTGCTCGTGCGTTTGTTTTTGTCGATGGAGAGATATATACAAAACAGTGAGGGTCAAAGGATTTTTTTATCAACTGTGGTCAATATATTGACTGTTTGACAAAAAAAATTATAGAGTATTTTAGAAGGTGAGTTACTTATTAATTTTTAATTTATTTTGAATTATATTATCTCATATATTTTTTTATATATTTTATTAAAAAAATTCAAAAAAATTTAAAAATTAATTTTTAACCATTTACTCAAAACACCCGTATATAAATAAATAGCTTATTGGAGTTCTGTTAACCAAACAAGTATGTAAGTAGTTGCAGGGTGCTGGAGGAAAACAGCCATTGGTCCATTTATTTATTATTTTTTGTTTGCTTTTTAATCCCAAAAGTCTCAACACTTTTATATCTTCAAAAATTCTTTTTGGTTATACCTATAATATAGTTTGTGCTATAATAATATTTTTTCAATAATAGTTTGGTTATACCTATTCTGTTTGGTTATACCTATAATAGAGGGTAACCCCACGCCTCAGCAGAGGCCAGGGACTGAGGGGAGTAAAGGCATTGCTCACAGGGAGTGATCTCAAATGCCCCTCCCAGGAATCGACTCTGGTTCCTCGGCTAGGGAATGGGCCACGGCCTCCACCAGGCCACCAACCTTGGTGGTGGGTCCCCCACTTGGTGGGGGTTAATTCCTAGTTGGCAATCGGTTATCCCGAGGCTAGGGTCCAACGGGACTATGATGACACCACAGACCCCTTCTTTGATCCAAAAAAAAAAAAAAATTTATATTTTCATATTTTAACATATTAACATATCTTACGATACATATCATACGCGATATATAAAAATAAAACAACAATAGATGCAGTTTATTATAAGTTACAAATTGATAATCAGAAAACAGAAATTAAAAACATTCGTTTTCAATTTTTAAATAATTATTTTTTTTCAACTTATTTAAATTATTTCTATCTAAAAACTGTAAGCAGAAACTGTACTAAACAGTCTGTAACACAAATTCTTAAATTAAAATAAGTTACAATCACCCGTATAATCCACACCAAACACCCCATAATAGGTATCATGATTCAACAACCCTTTCACACCCATTAAAACTTGGCATACTTAAAATCTAAAATTCCAATCCCACAACAGAAACATTATTACAATCAGAGTCAAAAGCCAAACTAGTCAACAAATCTCATTTGCAGATGACACCAACACTAGTTCCTATATAACATCTAATATAGAGTTTTCAAACTGCAAATGTCAAAAACTGTTAAAAAAAAAAATCAATTACCAACAAAAATAAAATAAAATAAATAACAAACACATATGCAATGCATCCCAAAAATTACACAAATAACTACAAATATGCATCCTGATATTTTGAAATTTTTTGGTGAAAAATAATAAACGAATTTACCTCCAAAAGCTTTCGAAGAAGACTTTGTGGTTGTAGAAGAAATGAAGGGAGCAGTGTTTCGCGAACAAACATATGATCTTCTGCAGAGTCCCTGCCTCATCAATCTTCCGAAACCCTTCATCACCTCTTCTTCGTCATCATCTTCTTCTTCTTCTTCTTCAAATTCGCTCTCTGCTACAAAAATGCAATTCTCACTATCTATATAAATAGGTGGCCACGTTAGTATAAAAAATCACTACAAATATAAGAGTTTTAGTTTTAAAAAATCATTACAAATTGTTACATAATTTTTTTTTAATTTTTTATACTTTTTTGAAAAAAAAAAAAAAAAAACTAAAAAAATCACTTTCTTCCTGAAGTATTCCACTATTTTGGCTAAAAATAAGTTTACAAAAATTAATATTAAAAAATTAGTTTATTTGATTTTTTTAAGGAGTTGTTTGAGATTATCTAAATAAATATATATTTTTGATATTTTACTAAATGAGGTGTAAGAGCGTCTCAGATTTTTTATCAAATTTGAGTCAAAAATGACTCATTTCACCAAATCTAGTATCACATGCTCTAACGGTTCACCTTTCACTAAATCTGTCCCGGGACAACCGGGTGGTCGACCGGCCGGTTGACCGGTTAGGCAAAAAAAAATTTTTTTTTTTTTTTTTTGAATTGTCTGAACTTTTTTTTGAACTTTCAAAACTTTTTTCGGGACGACCGGGTGATCGACCGGCCGGTTGACCGGTTAGGCAAAAAAATTATTATTATTATTATTTTTTAACGGTTTGAACTTTTTTCCTGAACTGTTTGAATTTTTTACTGGTTGACCGATTGGTCAACCGGCCGGCCGACCGGTTGTTATAACCCAACGGTTAGTAACAGTGATTTGGCGAAATGTTTCGCCTGTTCTCAATTTGATAAAATGTTTGGTGAAATCTCATTTTGATATCGATTTGGTACAACCGTTGGAGCAGTGAACAGTAGCTTTTTCATCAAATTTTGAATTTGATACTGGGTTTGATGAACCGTTGGAGATGGTCTAATATGATAGAAAGATTATGTGACCCAAATAAAAGGTGATTTGATTTAAATAAGATTAAAAAAAAATGTGCTAAAGTAGCACATGCCTAAAGTTTAATAAATCTCTAGAATTGTTAAATTTGGTTTTTAAACTTTGGTAGAATTTAAAAAATTTGGTTTATGTGATTTTTTTTTTTTTAAAGTTTAATAAATTTTTAGAATTCTTAAATCAGGTTTTTGAAACTTTGGTAGAAGAATAAACCCTTAATATATTGGGAAAATTACCACTCAATGGTACTTTAAGAAAGATATTACACAGATTCATGAAAAAATTATAATTGTAATTATTAATATTTATAAAAGTTATCACTTATCTATAATTATTTTTTAGAATTTCTACTCAATTTAAATTACCCCTAATATATTCCCTTCCTAGTTGTTGTATAGAGAACTAACTAACGAAAAGTAAAAAAAAAAAATTGACAACTTTATTTATACCAAATAATATTAATCAAAGACTCATATATATTTATTTATACCAAATAATATTAATCAAAGACTCATATATATAACTAGTTGGTTTAATACTTAATTATATATAACCAGTTGGTTTAATACTTAATTATATATAACTGGTTATTTATACTCAATTTTAAAAGTTACTGGTTTAATACTTGCGCGTTAATGTTATTTCAAATGGTAAAATTATGACATTTGAAAATTGTCTTTTAGCTGAAAAAGTTTTAAAAAATATTAAAATATTTTTAAATTATTTATATTTTTTTAGGAGGATTTCCATACAATCCAAAATTTGGATTGGAGTGGGTTGTTTGGATTTATGAGGCCCACCACAGGCCCCATTTCAATGATCCGAATTATTTATTTTATTGGACACTTCGTGTATTTCATCTATATAAAAAAAAAAAGGTCGATCCAATAATTACAACTTGTTCAATTTATTAGTTTGGTCATAAAAAGTATGGTTCATTCTTTAAAAATACAATTATTATCCATTTTTTTAGTAAAACATACAATAAATTGAACAAGTTACAGTTATTGAATCGATCTAATTTTTTTAATGAACGAAATATACAAAGTGACTAACAAAATGAACGATTCAAATTATCAAAACGGACCTTGTAATGAGCCTTACGATCCCAAATAGCCCTCTCTAATCTAAATTTTGGATTGGAAGAATCATCTTGTATTTATATAAATGATTATTTATATAATTTTTCTTACATTTATCGTCCATCATTCTATCATATTATTAGTATTGGAAAAAAATTAAAATGGGTAATTGCATTGAATGGGTAGTTTTTTTAAAAACATATTTGAAAGGGGTCCATCATTTGGGAATTTTTCTTACATTTATCGTCCGTCATTCTTAAAAGTCCGTCTCCAACAATGAATGTTGGTTTAGAGTATGGATTCCCTGCCATGGTTTTTTTGTCATGCCCCAAAACGCCGTTTTGGGACGAAACTTACAAAAAACCAAAAAAAAAAAAAAACTGAGAAGAAGAAGAAAGACAAAAAAACATCGCCAGAGATCTCGCCGTCACTCACTCTCCGGCGAACTCGCCATCCCTTCCCTCCCTACACCTACCAGCACACCACCACCTCGTTGTTGGAATCTACATACGCCTCTTCTTCTTCTTCCTCTTCCTCTAGCTCGACCGCTGCGAGCCCCATTTTTTTTTCTCTCTCTCTCTCTCTCTCTCGCCATTAATATCCAGCCACCATCATTGGTCACCATTCCACAGCTGCTACCACCGTAAGACTCTTTTCTCTCGATCGCTCTTCGTCGTTACAAACCTTAGATACAGGGTCTGCGTTTGAAAACCCCATCAATCATCCATTCAATTCCAGTTTGTAAAGTCGATGGACTTGTTAAAGGAACAGAGTGCTCAGTTTGCTTGAACAAGTTTCAAGAATATGGGACTCCTAGATTGTTGCCCAAATGTAACCATCCCTTCACATACATTGCATTGATATTTTTGGCTCAGATCACACACCAATTGGTGAAAGTGAAAGAACTTGATATGAGTATTGTTCCAAAGAAAGTTGAAGTGAATCAGAGGTTGATGAGATCAATGGGTGCGTTGCCAAAGAGAGTGATGCCTCTCTCTCTTCTTCGTGCCTCTTTCTCTAATTCTTTTTTTAGTTATTTTATTTTATTTTATTTTTTTTCATTTTTTTTTTTAAGTTTCGCCCCAAAATGACGTCTTTTTGCGGCATGGCAGGAAACATAATAGGAAACCATAGCAGAGGATCCAGACTCGGTTTATGCAATTGTTTGCTTGAGAGGACTGTTGGGTTTTTTTGTCCATAGAAAATTGAATAAATATTTAACCAAATTGAATTGAGAAAATTGTTGAAAAGTCCAATCTAACAATTGCATAAGACATTAGATCGAATGAATATTTTTTTGTTGATAAGAGGTCCACATTTTGTGAAATAATTTGGTGAGAAGTCTTTCTTATTGTTTTGAAGGATATTTTATTTTCAATTTTATCCTTAATCTATCAGTTAGAATTTTGTTTGACCATTTATTGAAATTTTTTTATCTGTTCAATTTTTTTGAACGTATCTATTGAAATTATTTTGAATCTATCTGTTGATTTTTATCTATCTGTTAAAATTTACCAAACTTATTTTTAGTTTATTTGTTCAAATTTTGATCCTATCTGTTTATTTTTTGATCTTATCTATTCAAACTTTGATACTATATTTTTATAGGTCCAATTTTTTTTACCTATCTGGTCAAATTTTGTATCAATCATAACATTATCTATTCAATTTGAGATCAAACAAAACAGATCAAACAAAACAGAATCAAACATTATATATCCAAAACACAACAAATATATATTAGAGCTATAGATCAAAATTATTTGTTCATTTTTAGCTCAAATACAACAGAGCCACTATCTGTCTATTGCCAAGAAAAAATCAGATAAAGAGAAAGAGAAAGATGAAGAAATCAAACACTCTATTATCAAAATAACCAGCAAATTGTACACATATAGAATCAGATTTCTCAACAAAAAAAAGAAAAGAAAAGAAAAGAAAACATAGTTTTTATCAAAATATCTAGCAAAAGATTAAAAAAAATAAAAAAAAACATATTTGATTCTCAAAATATCTAGCAACTTGTACACAAATATAGAATACCTCATAATCAGATTCAAAACAAACACTTATATACATATGTATATATGTGCTTGGATGAGGCTTGGTATGAAAGATGAATATAAAACACAAATACTCTTGTTGTTAACTAATTAATGTATTCAGATTGTATGCAATGATTTGCTCTTTGGTTTGATTTTTTCAGATGCTGACTTGCTTATTATTTGTAGTATGTTTCCAAGATCAACACATGAAACATTTGCACAAAAGCACCATTTGTCATTATGTTGTGATGTAAGTATCTTTCATCTATGAAGTTCACAATGGTAGGACAGACATAGAGATGCTTCATAAGTGCGAACAAAGACAAAACCATAGACGAGCACACGATGGTGGTGAAGATCGGCGACGAAACAGCAGATCTGGCGTCTATGCCAGGAGCTTGTGCGGGAGACATCCCGAAGTCTTGCGCAGATGCACAGATCTGGAGTCATTGTGCACAAATCTGAGTCTCTTCACCTTCGGCGAGTCATATCGAAGGGGAGGAAGGAGTTGCTACTTCAGCACGGCAATAGAGTTGCGGAGGTTGTTGACGTCTCGGGCGGTGGAGCTTTGGTGCGGCGACAGAGATGGTGGTGGTGGTGGTGGTGGTGGTCAGTCAACGGCAACGAAGCGGGGACCGAGGTGAAGAGAAGAGAGAGAGGTAAAAGTGGTTGTCATATATATATATATATGTGTGGGGAAATTATAGAATAATCTCGGAGTACCACTAGGAATGGCAACGGGACGAGGCGGGGCCGGGGATCACACTCCCCCGTCCTTGATCCCCGATGGTAAAAATTTCCCCGTCCCGGCCCCGATCCCCGACAGGGAACCTGTCACCGTCCCCATCCCCGCCCCCTAATGGGGATCAGGTTTCCCACCCGAAAATTTTTTGGCCCAAATCTGTTTCAACAACATCATCAACAACTTTCGACATTAACAAAATCATCAAGAACATCATCAACAAAATCATTAATAAGAAGTAGTGACAAAATTATCATCAACAACAAAATCATCATCAACACTGTGTGCATAAAAAAAAAAAGAAAAAAAGAAAAATAAAGATACACACACGTATATATATACATACACATCAACACA
The DNA here is from genome assembly GCA_036172215.1 of Camellia granthamiana. Classification (NCBI taxonomy): domain Eukaryota; kingdom Viridiplantae; phylum Streptophyta; class Magnoliopsida; order Ericales; family Theaceae; genus Camellia; species Camellia granthamiana. The sequence goes on along the minus strand of CM069911.1, from coordinate 70,395,746 downwards.
GATCTGAGTGTACATCATCAATCAATACAGATCTGAGATATGTGTGTGATCAAACAGATCTGAGATCAGCGATGGTGACTGTGACGAACGACGGAGGTCAGCGGCGATAGACGATGGAGATGGACGACGGTGATTGCGACGAACAACAGAGGAGGACGGTGGTGCGAGGCGATAAAGACGGTGGCGCTAAGGAGGAGGAGAGGTGCGAGAGTGACAGAGAGAAAGACTCTGAGTGAGTGATATAGAGAGAGAGATGAGAGACGGTGAGGAAAGGAAGAGAGAGATCATAGGTGGTGAGCAAAAGAGAGAGAGAATATAGGAAAGAGAAAGAGTGTGTAGATATTAAATGAAAGAGAAAAAGGCAGAATCAGTATATAGAATAGAGAGAATATTTTATATATATATATATTACGTTGGGGACAAACGGGACGGGACGGGGCAGGGCGGGGCCGGGGTCAGGGCTTGGGCACTTATCACCGTCTCCGACCTAAAATTGATCGAGGATTAATTTTTAAATACCATCCCCGTCCCATCGAAGGTATTTTTTGGGAAAAAACCGTTCAAATCGGGATCGGGGGATTGGGTCCCTGTCGGGCCGGTTTCAAATTGCCATCCCTAAGTACCATGTGTCCATACTCCCTAGTCAATTATCATTTAATATACCCTTTGTGATGACCTGGTTAGTTAACCGTCTATTTTCTTATGTTTAACCTCGGTTTTGCTACGCTAGTGTGTCGGGTTTCACTTGAAGTCTTGTTAATCATTTGGGTTGTGGTGTCCGGAAGTTGTTTCTCAAATAAACTCTTGTTCTTGTTTATTTTGGTGTTGATTTTTCACTTGTTTCGGAGGGTGCATGGCCGAGTCTGGAGTGTCCGGGAGTGAACGAACAAATTTCTAGGCTGTTGGGCCAGGACCGCACGTGCGGGGGAGGAGGGCTGCACGTGCGGGAGGGAGGAGTTTTGGAGGGTTGTATACTATCTAATAAGCAGGTGCGGTGTGAGGGGCAGAGGGAGTCAGCTGCATGTGCGGGGATGAGGTCCGCACGTGTGGGAAGTAGGCTCTGCACGTGCGGGATGTTGGCAGATCCGGAAACTCTTTTTTTTTCTTTTTTTCTTTTTTTTTCTCTTTTTGGCTGGGAATATCTCATATTTTTCTTATCTCTCTCTCTCTAAAAATACCATATTCACTCCCTTCTCTCTAAAAACCCTCACCTAGCACACCAAACAATTGATCCTTCTCAATCCATTGAGATTTTGAATCAAATGCTTCTCAAAGCTTGAAGAGCTAATCAAGAGCTACCTTTGGAGTGGTGGAGATCTTATTTCAACACCTTCAAATTTTTGGGGTTTTCATCTCATCTTTCATCAACAAGCTTGAGGTAGGGAGATTTTCTTTGAGTTATATATATATTACTAAATCTTGTTGGGTTAAAAGTTTCTTTAATAATTTTGAAAGTTTGGTTTTGTCTTATCAATGTTGAGGGTTTTAAAAGTGGGTTTAATCTCTCTCTCTCTTTCTAAACTACTTTCTTGAGGGTTTTAAATCACATGATAGGAGAGGTGATGTTTTGGGGGAAAACCTTTTCAAAAGATGAGAGAATGTTGGTTTTGGAGAAAAACCCTAGAAATGTGGGGTTAAAGAACATGTTGGGGATTTCATGAAATAATTTTATTATTTCCAATGTTAGTATTGTTTTTCTTGTGTGTTAAATGTAATGAAGAAAGGGGACTTCTTAACAATGTCGATGAGGGAGGAATGGTAAGGGATATGTGGAATAGTTATTGTTGTTTATTATTGTTAAAATGTGGTTATTCTTGATGAGTCTAAATGGACACATAGTCATCTTGTGAGTCTTACATTTGGAAAGGTGCGCATTTCATTGATGGTTATACATTTAGTTGAACTCGTGGTATGTGTTGGCTTATGTTAAAGGAAGGAAAAATGGGATACATGGTTGCCATTGTATTATTGTTGGGATACTTAAAAATGGTTAGATGTTATGAAATGTTGATTATCATTGCATTACACATTCATACAATTGATTTTAATGTATTTTGAATTGAGTTTGAAAAAATGACTACATTGAGAAAGGAATATTTTGAAATGAGAAATATGGAAATTAATTTGGGGTAATACGTTGGTAAGTCCGGTTAGGGGGTGTAGATGAAATTGATAAGTTGGCCTGAGTGTTCGGGGTGAAAGACTGAAAACACGAGCGGAGGAGGTGCCACTTCCCTTCCGGTTAACAACCGGTAAAGTGGGGTTATTGGCAGTGCTTGTTGAGTCTACTTGCAGACACCAAGTTAGGGATTACCTGAGTCATATTTACCACCCCATTGAAATAAATTGTAAGTTTGAAATCGTTGAAATCTCAAGCTACTGTTGAACATGGTAATTCTTTTAACAAAAAGGGTATGTAAATGGAATTCTTTTATTGGCATCACATGGCATTTGCATACAAAATTTTGGAACATTGCATAAATGTATATATTTTGTTAAGAAATTATTTACTGGGCTTTATGCTCACCCTTATGGGTTTTGGTGCAGAAAAGGACGTGAACCCGCCAAATTAGGGCGTGGGAATATGTTTTGAGAGCACAAGGCTTTTTGTTGTGATTGTAAAATTTTGTAAGCCAAGGGCTAAACATGTATGGGTCTGAGAGACCATTTTGTGTAACTGAGCTTATGCCTTGGAACTTGTAAGCCCATGAGGGCATTTTATTATTTTTGGAACATGATGCTCTACATGCTATAGATTCATGTATTTCTATATCCTTGAATGTATAATTTGCATGTGGAACTTTTGTTTAAAACGTGTTGATTTATGGTGTAACGGTTGGAGAATTGTTATTATTGTTTAGTGGATGTTGATTGATGTATTTAGTTATATCAGATTATTTTGGGGTGTTACACCCCTCATGTTTCTTAATCACCTAATATAATACCTCGACTATTCACCTTCTTCATCAATCAAAATGTTATGGAATACCACGTGTCTATACTCCCGGATTACTGAATAATTACCCTATATATCATTCTAGTCCTTTAGCTTAGACTAATGCTATATGCACCAATTAGTACACTAACTAGTGTACCAATCAATGATGTGGCATAATTTAAGATGTGGTTGGTATTTATAATTTGTATAATGAGTGGGGTCAATAATAATGTCATAACTAGTGTTAGTACACTAATTGGTGCATGTAGTACCACTCTTTAGCTTAACCATGTCTTTATGGATAAAATATATTTTAGTGTGAACTTTTAAATAAAGAAAATTTAAAATTGAATTTATGAACCGAGTGTCCAATTAAATTTCAGTCTTAGGGAAGTCATACAGCACAATGAGATTGGTGATATATATCATGGGGTAAATTACACTAACCTCCTGTACGGGAAAGAAATAAACCTTTTCGTATAATCCTGTTGATCAAGATTGCGCTCCTCCATACGTCATCGCTTTACTCCCTGAAAGCACAAACGTGAGCTAGCTGGCGGGTGTGTGCCGGATACCTCTCCGATGCCTAAGTCAGCAAAATAGACAAATAGACAAGAAGCTCTGTGAATTCGGGAATCAAAGTTGTGTTACCTCTCCAAAGGTGATGTTATGAGCTTTTATAGGTTCCGCGCGGCATAATCCTAGTAGAACTCTTACTCCTCCATGTAGAGTCCTCCTTGGAATCACATCCCTGAAAGATAATGCTTATCCTTCAACACCCCCCTCACTGCTTAAACCAAGCGAGATGGTTTTACCTCAGTAGGATGACCATACGACCGAGATAACATTGCCATGCTAAGCTGGCTGGTATGACCGAGCTAACTGCCAGCTCGGCTCTTCCTTTCCTCGTTTCTACCTCAACTTCGCATGCCAAGACCGAGCTATCCGTAGAAGAGTTGGACCGAGCTAACCAAGAATAAAAGTCCCGAAGAAGGCTCAGTATACCTCGGTTTAAAGATTACGACCGGGCTAACTATTCTGGCCGTGGCGGCCGAGATAACCACAAGACCTTCTAGGACCGGGCTAACTATTCTGGTCGTGGCGACCGAGATAATCACAAGGCCTTCCGGGACCGGGCTAACGCCAGGGCCACTTGTACTCCGCCTTTCTTACTACGACCCACAACGGCTCAGTACCCAGCTCGGCCCAATTTATACATATAAATTACCCTCTCAATTGCCCCTTAATTCCATCTGCACAGCATGATAGGGATTACCTGTTACCAGCCGGGCTAAAAAAGTTTTAGCCTTACGACAGAACTAAACTTTTAAGCCTCTCCAGCCGAGCTAGAAACTCTTTAGCCTTTCCAACTGAGCTAAATCTCTTTAACCTTTCAAGCTGAGCTAAAAACTCTTTAGCCTTTCCAGCCGAGCTAAATTTCTTTAGCCTTTCAAGCTAAGCGAAAATTCACACCGGGCTCTACCTGTCCGGTCAAAAACGTCTTTTCAATCACAGCAACTGAATCGCTTCTCATTCCAAGGACACATGGCATGCTCTTATTGGCTGAAGGCAGCTGTCACGCCGTCTTCGTACCTCGTGTTTTTTGAACAGTCCCGCCCAAACTTTGGGCTTTTCATCAAAACTCTTTCGTTCTCTTTTGAATCACTCTCATACTATTCATCTCTTTCTCTCTCTCTCTCGTTTCTGAGCCTCTATAGTTCCTCAACCTTGCAACTGCAAAGCTCGTGCTTCCTTCTAGTGCCATTTCCATCTTCCAGTTTCTCTTCACCTGGTAAGCTATCTGCCTTGTTTTTGTTGTTTTTGCATTTGTTTTTTACAGCATATTGTTTGTGTTTTCACAAAACACATTTTCTGCTTGGTCATGCGTTTTCTGGAAAAAAAAACTTAGTAATAGAACCACTTGAATTCATGCAATAATCTGACAAACACTGGTTTCGATCCAAAATCACTATGTAACCGGACTAAAAAGTTGTTTGCAGTTGATGTCAAACTTGCCAGACTAACCAACCGAACTAACATTCTATGCCAGTAGTTTTAACAAGTAAAACCTCCTTTTTAGTCAACTAGCCGAGCTATCGAACCGTACTAGGTCTGCGCAACAGCAGGCTTGAAAGCCCCAACCTTGACCAAGCTACAACTTGGGGCTATACCAGCCCTCTTAGTTCAGACCGAACAAAGAACGCTGCCCCTAGAAGCTCAACCGGGCTAACAAATGCCTTGCTCAAACCGAGCTAACAAACCTCTTGCTGAAACTGAGCTAAGACCCGTAGCATCTCACATAGCCGAGCTAGGACTTCATTTATTTTACCTTTATTTCTTTTAGCACGGTCCAACGATCTGTGCGTAACACCTTTCTTTTTTCACTTTGCAGACTAAGGTTGCCAGGCACTCTTTCGCACGCTCAACCGAGCTACTCAGCGTCATTTTTCGACCGAGCTAATACCTTTAATTTATACATAACTTAAAACTCCATGGGTAAATACAGATTTTTAGTAAACACCCTAGGCGGTATGGCCGAGTTTCGAAGGGACTACCATATCCCTGACGATGTTCATCTCACTTTAGCCAAACTAGAGACTACCCCCTGGGGAAACCCGGGCTTCGTCCCTTTCACCCTTGTATCCATAGTAGAAACCGGCCTACGATTCCCTGTACAGCCACTCCTCTACGAATTCCTTAGGCAAACCAAACTATGCCCAACCCAGCTTTCCACAAATTCCTTCCGCACAATAAATGGCGTCGCCGAGCTAAACCGCCAGCTTGGTATTAACCTCGGTCTAGCCAAAATATTCCATCAATACTCCCTAGGCTCAAACGAAGATGGATGGGTTTATTATTTAATAATAAGGCGCCGCCGTGAAAAAATAATAAAGAATACCCCGGATAAGGATGTAAATGATGATGACTTCTTCTGGGTTTCGGGCAATTTTGAAGATCAAGAAGCCCAAATACCTGGAAACCAGATCAATTGGAACAAAGGCGTACCCGATATAATAACCTCGGCTAATTTTTATGCTTCCCTTTACCTCGGCTTTCTTTTCTTTGAACCGTACTAACCGTTGACCTCTTTATGCAGATCTGGACTTTCTTAAGTCCCAGTACAGTTACCCAAACTTAGCTGCACTTCATACTGCACTACGACATCCAGATCGAAGTTGGGCCGAGCTATTGAATTTTGAGCCGACCTACCGATATAGCAGTCGATGTAAAACCAGGGTGACTGACTTCTTGTTAGAAGCCTCTCCTGAACCGGATCCAACCTTGCCCCAAATCAACTTGATCCCACTGACTGCAGAGCAAGAAATGGCTAAAAAGAGAGCTGTGCGAGCCCTTTTGACCGAAACAAATCCGACCGAGGTACCGCCAGCCGGTCAAACTCTAGAGACCGTGGTAGCTCTGCCGACCCAACAGCCTTTGTCATCGCGGCCAAGCAAGCGTGCTCGGACTTCCGCAACCGAGCCACGCCTTGTTGATGAAGACGAAACCGTGGTCCCACAAACAACTATGCCAAGCCCTCCACCGAGCCCAGAACCGGAGCGCTCTGACCGAGCTACCTCCTCCAAGTGGGCTCCAAAAATTACTTTTCAGAACCGTGCTATCACGGATTCTGACTCAGTGGTCGTAGAAAAAGACCACATGATGGCATTCAACCTGGCTAAAGGTGTTTGCCTTTCTGCCGATATGAAGCACCACGACCACCTGACCGAGCTGAAGGCCCTTCGCTCGTCCACAAAATCGATAGTGCTGGTAAGTTGCCCTATTGCCTATCTTCTGATTTTCCCTGACTTTTCCAACTTTCTGCTTGGTTTAAAAGTTACACTCTACCCTTTGGCAGGCTATACAGAAAAACCACATCGCTCATAAGCGAGTGTTGGAACTTAGGAAAACAACTAGGCAGGCCATGGTAGAAGCTGAAGCCAAAACGGCCGAGCTAAAAGAGTCCCAACAGAAGACGACCGAGCTAGAGGCCGAGGTAACCCGTCTGACTGGACTAGTTTCCTCGGCTAACGCTGATAAACAAAGGGCCCTGACCACGATGAAAGATAAATACCTGCGTGAACTAGCCAAGCTCGAAGAAAAGAAGAAAGCCGAAATAACAGAGCTTGAGAAAAAGCTGGAGGATGCAGAGGACCGGGGCTTTAAAGAGGGTGAAGCCCTATACATTAAGCAGTGTGAACCTGCAAAGGATCTCTTCTTTAAATGTGAGTGGAGGGGTGCTATGGTGCAGCTCGGTCACGGGCCTGAGACTGAGGTCTTTAATCCTCCTCAATACTTCATACCGAGCTCACTGGCGGAGTATGTTGCTACCACTCAGCAACAATTTCTCGAAGCTTCGGACGATGAGGAAACCGAGCCCAATGATACCTCGGTCGTCGATGATCCTGTCAATCAGTCAACTCGGGCGGAGCCAACGGTGGAAGACCTAACTGTCGAACTACCAACTGAAACCGTGCTTCCAACCGAGACCACACTCCTGACCGAAACCGAGCTTCCAACTAAAACCGGGCTGCGAGTTGAACTTGATGCTAATCTTAATGATCTGTTTGCCTGACTTTGCATTTCTCTTCTTTTTGCTTGATTTCTGTATTTTCTCTTCTTTGCTTTTGGACACAGATTGTAACTAGGTTGAGGCCCCACGCTTTGTACTGCTTTGAATTTTCAATGAAGTCTGCTTTTTTGTTCCAACTTTTATTTTGGTTGATCTCTTTGCTTGTACTTTACTTTCTAACTGAAGTCTTGGATGAGGTACAACATTCTCTTGCCGAGATATTTTATCCCGGTCTTAACATTGTAACTATAAGTATACCTGTCAACCACTCTTTAGCCGAGATCTTTACTTCGGCTGAAGATTACCAAGAGTTGGTTTAATCCAGCCAACCACTCCTTAGCCGAGATCTTTACTTCGGCTGAAGATTACCAAGAGTTGGTTTAATCCAGCCAACCACTCCTTAGCCAAGATACTTACCTCTGCTGAAGAGTACTAAGAGTTGGTTTAATCCAGCCAACCACTCTTTAGCCGAGATCCTTACCTCGGCTGAAGAGTACCAAGAGTTGGTTGTACCAACCACTCTTTAGCCGAGATTCTTACCTCGATTGAAGAGTACTAAATTGGTTATTCCTGTCATCTTAGAATAAAGTGTTTGGTTATTCCGACCAAACGTCCTCCAGCCTGGATCCTCATCCTGGGCTTAGGAAGGGTGTTGGTTTTTCCAGCCAACCTCTAGATTGGTTTTTCCAGCCAACCTAGAGTAAAGTGTTTGGTTATTCCGACCAAACATCCTGCAGCCTGGATCCTTATCCTGGGCTTAGGAAGGGTGTTGGTTTTTTCAGCCAACCTCTAGATTGGTTTTTCCAGCCAACCTAGAGTAAAGTGTTTGGTTATTCCGACCAAACATCCTGCAGCCTGGATCCTTATCCTGGGCTTAGGAAGGGTGTTGGTTTTTCCAGCCAACCATGTTTTCAATGCTCCTAACTTACTAAAATAACTTTTACAGAATAAAACACTTATGCTGAAAAGAAAACTACTTGTTTTATTGGGGAAAAGAAAAATTTACAAGTATTCTGAAGAAAGGCTAAAAATAAAATAGTTTGAGATTGGCAGTGTTCCATGGCCTAGGAATTGCTTTGTCATCCTCATCTTCCAAGTGGTATGCCCCTTTGCCAGCTAATCCGACCACTTTGTAAGGTCCTTCGCAATTAGGCCCTAACTTGCCATCTCCTGGTACCAAGGTGTTTCCCATCACTTTGCGCAGTACCCGATCTCCGATCTTGAATTGCCTTGGGTGCACTGTTTTGTTGTATTTTTTGGATAACTCTTGTTGGTATACGGCAATGTGAACCAGTGCTCTTTCTCTTCTTTCTTCGGCTAGGTCGAGTTCCAATGCTATGGCTTCTCCATTCAAGTCTGGATCAAAATTTTCGCTTCTAATTGTGGGGAGGCCAAATTCTAGTGGGATTACTGCTTCCATGCCGTAGGCTAGGGAGAATGGTGTTTCTCCTGTTGATCGTCGAGGTATGGGGAAGTTCCTCAGCCCACTTGCCTTTTACCTTTTCTAACCTTTTCTTTAGTCCATTCAAGACAACCTTGTTTGATGCTTCTGCTTGGCCATTTGCTTGAGGATATGCCGGTGTAGAATTGTAGAACTCTATCTTGTATTCTTCACAAAAGTCTCTAAAGATTCTGCCGTCGAACTGAGTACCGTTGTCTGATATTAGGGCTTTAGGTATGCCGAACCGAGTAATGATATTTTGCCAGACGAACTTCTTCACATCTTTTTCCTTGATTGATGCCAATGCTTCTGCTTCCACCCACTTTGTGAAGTAGTCTGTTACTGCGAGAAAGAACTTCCTGTTTCCGGGTGCTGTTGGAAGTGGTCCTACTATGTCCAAGCCCCACATTGCGAAGGGCCATGGGCTGGTCAATGGTAGGAGCTCTCTGGCTGGCTGATGTATTTGGTGTGCGAATTTCTGACATTTCTCGCACTTCTTCACATATTTCTCCAAGTCTGCCTGCATGTATGGCCACCAGTATCCTTGCGAAATGGCTCTATAAGCTAACGATCTTCCTTCTTGGTGGCTTCTGCACACACCTTCGTGTATTTCAAACAAGAATGCTTCGACTTTGTTGGGGTGAACACACTTTAGATAAGGTCCTGAAAATGACTTTTTGTACAATGCCATAGAAGGGGAGAGCCAAAATCGCTGCGACTTTGCTCTAATTTTGTTGGCTTCTTTCTTTTCTTCCAGTAAGATGCCGTCTTTTAAGAACAGTATGATGGGATCCATCCATGAGGGGCCTAGTTTGGCGCAACATACCTCTTCTGCTTCGGGGTCTTCAATGCTTGGTCTTGGTAGGTAGTCGATTAGCAGCGGATGAGGGATGGATGTATCTGCCATTGAAGTAAAGCCTGCTAGTTCGTCTGCTCTGCTGTTTTCCTCCCTGCCAATCTGTTCTATCCTTACTACTTCAAATTTCTTGATCTCTTTTCTGACTAAGTCTTGGTACTTAGCCATCCTATCATCATTTGCTTCGTAGTCGCCTGAAATTTGGTTTACCACCAGTTGTGAGTCGCTGTAAACCATTAGCTCGGTGGCCTTCATGTAGAATGCTGATTTGAGACCTGCAAGAAGCGCTTCATACTCCGCTTCGTTGTTTGATACTGGGAAACCAAGGTTAACTGCTTGCTCCACAACTAGGCCATCTGGTGAGATGAGGACTATGCCAAGTCCTCCTCCATGCCTGTTAGATGCTCTATCTACAAAGAGCTTCCATATTTCTCCGACAAACAGCTTCCAGCAAGTGGAGGGATCAGATGATGCCTTGGGGTCATGAGTGTTGCTGCTGGTGTTTTCTTCTTGGTCCATGCTTGCTGTTTGCCCCTTGCTATCTGATTGTACCAAGTCTTTATTTGTTGGTGAGTCTTGGCTTGGTGTAGCATGGTTCGTTTCTTCCTTGCTTTCTTTACTCTGGTCTGCCTTGGGGTCTGACTGAGTGTCCTACACCAGGGGTTGCGCTATTCCGGCGTCAACTTCTATCCCTAGTTCGGTTGTGTCAGTCAGGTCGACTGGGCAGATATGATGACTTCCTCGAGTAAATTCTGCGACAAAGTCTGCCAAAGTTTGGGCCTTTATCGCGGTTCTGGGTTGGAACTTGATGTCGAATTGTCCCAACTCTACTGCCCACTTCAAGATTCGCCCAGAAAAGTTTGCCCTCTCAAACAAAGCTTTTAATGGGAAAGCTGTGAGGACGACTATGGTGTGGGTGTGAAAGTAGTGCGACAACTTTCTTGAGGCCATCATCAATGCCAAGGCCAGTTTTTCCAGTGGCAAGTACCTTGTTTCGGCGCCCAGCAATGTCTTGCTGACATAAAAGATGGGCAGATGTTGGATTCCTTCCGCATGCACCAGCACGGCGCTAATTCAGTGCTCAGAGACTGCCAGGTATAGGAAGAGTTCTTCTCCAGGTATTGGGGTGACAAGCAGTGGCGGAGAAGACATGTATTCTTTCAAGTTTTCCAGAGTGCAGTCGCATTCTTCGTCCCAGTCGAACTGGGCTTTTAATGCTTGAAAAAATGGTCGTAGTCTGTCTGACAACTGGCTAATGAATCGGTTGAGTGCAGCTGCCATGCCGGTGAGATGCTGCACTTCTTTTACTGAGTTAGGCCTCTCCAGATCCTGAATAGCTTTGATCTGGGAGGGGTCTGCCTCTATACTCCGGTTGGTCACCAGGAAGCCCAGGAATTTGCCAGATCCTACACCGAACGCGCACTTAGATGCATTAAGGTGCAACTTGTGCCTCTTCAGAATCTGGAACATCTCACCTAGGTCCCTTAGATGGTCGTTCTCATCCTTGCTCTTGACCACCATGTCATCGATGTAAGCCTCCATTGTTCTGCTTAACAACGGCTCAAACATCTTGGTGACCATTCTTTGGAATGTTGCCCCTGCGTTCTTTAGGCCAAAGGGCATGACCTTGTAGCAATACAGTCCTCTTGGAGTTGTAAAGGACGTGACCTCCTGGTCTGGTTCGTACATGGCGATCTGATGGTAGCCTCTGTACACATCAAGAAAGCTTAGTTGGTTGTGCCCCGCCGTTAGGTCTACCAGTTGATCTATCTGTGGTAGGGGGAAGCTGTCCGTTGGGCATGCTTTGTTGACTGTCTTATAGTCGACGCAGACACGCCATTTGCCATTCTTCTTTGGCACCACGACTGTGTTGGAAATCCATCTAGGGTAGTGCACCTCTCTGATAGCTCTTGCCTTTAGCAGATTTCCCACTTCTTCCGCCACTATCTTGGCGTGGTGGAGTGCCGATCTGCGAGTGCGTTGAATGATTGGTCTGGCGGATGGGTGGACATTGAGTTGGTGACAGATGAAGTTTGGATCAATGCCTGGCATGTCGTAGGGTGTCCAGGCAAACACTTCGATGTTAGAGGTCAAGCATTCCAAGATTTCTAATCTCTCAGTGCTGGACAACGACGAACCGAGCAAAAAGAACTTATCCGAGTTCTTTTCATCTATTCTTACCTCTACCAAGTCTTCCACCGCTTTTTGATCAGCTGCTTTGCCGACATCTGCGAACAGTTCATTGCTCTCAGGTTCTTCTACCGAATGCACATATCCCTTGGCCGCGCGGCTGCCGTTTACCGTGGCAAAGCATTGCTTGGACATGATTTGGTCTCCAAAGACCTCTTCAATTACCTCGACTTCGTTGGGGAATCGCATTACTTGATGGTAGGATGAAGCTATCGCTCGCATGGCATGCAGCCATGTTCTTCCCAAGATTATGTTGTAAGTGGAAGGGACCTTCAACACCCAAAATTCCACTTGTTTTGTCACGCTTCCTACCCTGACTGGAAGGATAATCTTGCCGACTGGCCACTCTGGCATTGAGTTGAATCCCATCAGGGAGGATACAGCTGGTGCCAAGTCTTTTTCTTCCAATTTCAGTTGTTTGAAGGTGTCGTAGTACATTATTTCACACAAGCTACCTTGGTCTATCAAGATCTGCTTGATGTCGTAATCCTTGACGTGGAGTGTGATGACCAGCGTGTCGTTGTGAGGGCAATATATCCTCGATAAGTCTCTGTCTGAAAAATAGATGACATTGGTGGCCTCCATTCTTCCTTTCTTGATTGTGGGTTGTGCACTTAGAACCTCCCTTAAGTGCTCAGCCTTTTTGATCATGCCCCTAAGCTCACATACGCGATCAGGTTTGCATACCCCATGTATCACGTTTATCACACCTTGAGGTAGGGCGTCGATTGGCATTCCGTTCGGGTGGTTGTCATTTTAGGGGGCTAGCTGCGCCCCTCCTTCAATGTATTTGTCCAGGTGTCCGGCTGCCACCAACTCCTCTAGATGCTGTCTCAAAGGTGTACAATTTTCAGTGCGGTGCCCCTTTTCTTTATGAAAAGTGCACCGTGATCTTTCGTCGTAGTCCTTCTGAGCCTCTCCTAGCTTGGCAGGCCAGCTGACGAAAGGTTCATCGCGTATCTCGCTTAGAATCCGGTAGATTGGCTTTTTGAATACCGTGGTAATGGCAGTGCAGACTCTCAACCATCTTTTATCCTGGTCTTCTCCGTTGTCTCGCATGCCTCGTCCGTTTTTGTTCGGACGTTCTACCGTGCTGACTTTTGCCGCGGTCTTTTTATCTGGTACTGCGGTCGTGCTAGACTTTGCTTTAGCACGGGCGCCATCTTCTTCTACCCGAATGTGCTGGTGCACTCTCTCCATTAAGGCCTCCATCGTGAGAGGCGGTGTCATAGTGATTGAGTCCCTTAGTCTGTTCCCAACTGGAAGGCCTTTTTTGTACTGTGCGATGGCGAGATTGGTGGGGCAGTCCCCAATCTGGTTGAAGGTCTCCCAGTAGCGGCTATTGTAGGATCTTAATGACTTTTTTTTGCCCATGTCGATGGAGAGCAGTTGATCAATCTCCACCGGGGTTTTGGTGTTCGTTCTGAACCTTGTTACGAACGCCTCCGCCAATTGCGCCCAGGAGGCTATGCTGCCTTCCGGAAGTTTTTCGAACCAAGTCAAGCCTAGGTCGCCAAGTCTTGATGGGAAGAGGATGCACATCAAAGCCTCGTTTCGACGATATACCGCCATAACCTGGCGGAAGTGGCTCAGGTGCATATAGGGATCTGTCTTTCCCTCGTACGTGGTGAATTTGGGCTGGAGGAAGCCTAAAGGTAGGGGCACGTTTTCGATTGCCAGAACGAACGACGAGGTCTGCAACCTCACTAATGCTTTGTCCGTTAGTTCGTAGGCAGGGCGCGGTAATGGCATTCCAACCTCGACGCTTCCATGCATCCGATGAGCTAACCGCTGAAGGGCAGATACCCTGCGAGGGTCGCGCGCCCTATTATCCTCCTTCCATCATGCCTTTTTTTCCAGCACGGTCCGTAAGTCGGATGACCTTGGCAACTCCGTCTGCCTGGATGACGTCTGGTGCGTGCGCGAGGGCTAATAGGTGCTTCCCTCAGTATACGACCTCTCAGTCCTCATTCTCTCATACCTGGAGCAACGAGTCTTGGAGGTTTTGGATTGAGTATCGCCTGTCTTGAGGCTTCTACTCTCTGCTTGTAATGGTGTGGTATGCCTACCATGGTCTTCTGAGTGGCGAGGGGGCGTCTTGCTTTTGCGCCCCTCTCCTGTCGCCACTCCTTTTCCCTTTATCTGGCGCTTCATAATCTCCATGTCTGCCGCCATCCATCGTATCAATTCATCCTGCTCCTTCACGCGGTCCTCCAGAACTTGAGGATCAATCCTTCGCCTTTGTCTGTCAGGACTTTGTGAACGAGAGTGACGAGGGCTGTTATTCCGCCTCCCTCTAGCATCCCTCCTGGGGTTATGTCGTTGGGGCTCCAAGTCCGCCATGGGAGGGACAGGAGGCAAACCTTCGCGCCTCCCACCTCCTTCTGGGGTTTGTCCATCAATGGCGGATTACGGCAAATCTTCGTTGTGCGCCATTACTTTTTATTAGCAAGGAAAACTTAATCAAGAGGTTTTGTTCATTCTATTTTTTTCCACAGACGGTGCCAATTGTACGGGAAAGAAATAAACCTTCTCGTATAATCCTGTTGATCAAGATTGCGCTCCTCCGTACGTCGTCGCTTTACTCCCTAAAAGCACAAACGTGAGCTAGCCAGCAGGTGTGTGCCGGATACCTCTCCGATGCCTAAGTCAGCAAAATAGACAAATAGACAAGAAGCTCTATGAATTCGGGAATCAAAGTTATGTTACCTCTCCAAAGGTGATGTTATGAGCTTTTATAGGTTTCGCGCGGCACAATCCTAGTAGGACTCTTACTCCTCCATGTAGAGTCCTCCTTGGAATCACATCCCTGAAAGATAATGCTTATCCTTCAACACTCCCCTCACTGCTTAAACCAAGTGAGATGGTTTTACCTCGGTAGGATGACCATACGACCAAGATAACATTGCCATGCTAAGCTGGCTGGTATGACCAAGCTAACTGCCAGCTCTGCTCTTCCTTTCCTCGCTTCTACCTCAGCTTTGCGTGCCAAGACCGAGCTATCCGTAGAAGAGTTGGACCGAGCTAACCAAGAATAAAAGTCCCGAAGAAGGCTCAGTATACCTCGGTTTAAAGATTACGACCGGGCTAACTATTCTAGCCGTGGCGGCCGAGATAACCACAAGGCCTTCTGGGACTGGGCTAACTATTCTGGCCATGGCGATCGAGATAATCACAAGGCCTTCTGGGACCGGGCTAACGCCAGGGCCACTTGTACTCCGCCTTTCTTACTACGACCCACAACAGCCCATTACCCAGCTCGGCCCAATTTATACATATAAATTACCCTCTCACCTCCTTTATTTTTAAAATTATTATCAAGATTCTCTCCCCATTAGGCTATTTAACATAAATTGTTGATGTCATGGTGATGTCATAGGTTATAATACTAAAAATAACGAAATTGCCCATTAATTACCTTATCTATTCAAATAAGAAATTTCAGTCACCTCCTCTGAGGTTTTACATATATATTATCAGAGACCCATATAGATTTTAATAATATTTAATAAAATTCTTAAATTTCATGCAATATTAAATAAAACCTCAAATTGTTAAGATATTATTAAATCATTTAGTCAAAAAAAAACTTTAATTTTCATTAATAAAATACTTAAAAATAAACAATCTCTCTAAAATTAATGTTAGATATATAACATCCTAATAATATAAAACTTATTTCATATTACATAAACAACATAAAATTTATTATTTTAAGTAATGCATTTATTATTTGAATTTTTTCAAAGTTGAAATAAATTGATTTATTATTGTTTTTTTTTTGTGACAATTTCCATTACTATTTATTCATATGTAAAAAAATTATTCACTTTGCTTGGTTTAAATTTTCTAAAAATACTTTTCAGAAAATTTTACTTTCTTGTCTTTCATATATATTTTTTATTTTTACTGAATTTTTTTAATATTTTAAGATACACCTAACATAAATACACTTCAAAAGTATAATTTCTGTGAAAAAAACTTTTAAAAATTCACTAAATACTAAAAGAAAAATGCTTTGGAGCTCTAATTCTTGAGCTCTAAAGCTAGCTCTAATGAGTTGCCAGTGGGCTCCACCCACAGTGATGTGATGTTTTTGTCTTTGTTTGTTTTTATTTTATTTTTTTTGCTCATTGCCATGTCATTAGTGCACCATTAGAACACCAAAATTAGTGTTCTAAATCATTGTTGATACTAAAAATATAAATAAAAAAAAAGAAGAAAATTTAATACATTTTTGGTATTTTTGTGTATTTATTAATTTTTTAAAATATTTTTTCATAAATATTTGACTTTTTAGACGCATTTAAGTAAGATGCATTTAAAAAAGTAAAAAAAAAAAGGTTTAAAATTTTAAAAATATTCATTAAAAAAAAACATGAAAAACAAAAAACTCAATTTTCAAAAAACTTAATTCAGAAAACTCAAACTAAATACACTGATTGTTTTATCTTTTCTTAATCATATATTATTATCAAATTTTAATTTTTATCTCTGAGTCATAAAATTTCTAGTCGATGCATATTTAAAAAAAACAATCTAATATTTTTTTACATAATTAAAAAAATAAAAAATAAATATAGAAGTAAAAAAAAAAAATGTCTTACCTCACAATAAATTAAAATTAGTTGATTGATAGGGAATGAAGGATCAAGAAATCATTTGAGAGTAATTAACAATTTATCATTTCTTACACCTAAAATTTAAAGTAATATTTACTTGAATATAGAAATTATTTGAGAATAATAAAATACTCAATTAATTTGTTATGTATGATACTTCAAATCTATCTCTCCATCTTGATTTATCTCATTTAAACTATTTTTATTAAATTAAATTAATTTCTCACATTCATTAATAGCTGAATTTTTATTTTATTTTTTGTTTATAAAAATTCAAAAACTGGTTGTAGAGAAAATATAGTCAAGAAATTACATTTATATTTTGAAAAAGTTATGAAAAATAAATAATAATTTCATATATATTTAATAAGATAAATTAAATTTAGTGCATTTAAGGTTAAGATTAATGTTGATAATAAATGAGTTTGGTTTAATTGTCAGAAACCTCAGTAGAGGTAAGAATTTTTTTTTACTTCTATATTTACTTTTTAATTTTTTTAATCATGTAAGAAATATTAACCTGCATTTTTTTAATATGTATTGAGAGGGTAATTTGTAAACAAAATGGGCCGAGCTAGGAAGAGTCTTCTTTGGGAGTTGGGCCGCATAATGGGCCGAGATAAGGGCTGGTGTAGCTCGGTCTTAGGCCAAGAAGACATCTCATATTTCGAGTTTGGGCCAAACTATGGGCCGAGGTAAAGATGTTAGCCAGAATAAGTGGGCCTGGTGGTTAGCCGAGGTATTGGTGAGAAAGGATGTCGGGCTTGGTATAGCTCGGCCGGGCGCCATCATCATTACCTAAGTATGTGACTGAGATAACTTAGCTCGGTGTGGTTGCAGCGGCTTATGTAAAGGAGGTAACATCAATAACGAGGGCCAAGCTATGTGTAGCTCGGCAGGGTGGCATTCATTTGATCGACTTCCGATCAAACGGTTCGAATGGCAGGGGACCGAGATTAGTCAGTTCAGTCAGAAATGTATAAACTGAGGTAAAGGGTTCAGCCATCTCACTTGGCTTGCAGTGATGAGACTCCTAGTAGGACTCTGCTAAGGAGAGTTAGAGTCCTACTAGGATTGTGCAAACCATCTCACTTGGTTGGCAGTGAGTATGAGTGTGACTCCTAGGAGGACTCTGCTAAGGAGAGTAGAGTCCTACTAGGATTATGCAAACCATTTCACTTGGTTGGCAGTGAGTAGGAGTGTGACTCCTAGGAGGACTCTGCTAAGGAGAGTAGAGTCTTACTAGGATTGTGCAAAACTATCTCATTTGGTTGGTAGTGAGTAAGGTGTGTGATTCCTAGGAGGACTCTCATAGGGAGAGTTGGAATCCTACTAGGATTGTGCCAAGCAGAGTCTATAAAAGCTCATGACCAGACCTTTGTACAGGTATCCCAATTCTTACTCTAGAATGCACAGAGCTTATTGTCTATTGTCTAGTTGCTAACTTAGGCATCGGAGGGGTTTCTGGCACACACCCGCCGGTTAGCTCACGTTTGTGTTTTCAGGTGGCAAAGCAACATTGTTTAGAGGAGCGCAAACTTGATCAACAGGATCATACAAGAAGAATTATTTCGTGCTCGTACATGTATCAACTAGAAATTTAATGACTCAAAGATAAAAATTAAAATTTGAGAATAATATATGATTGAAAAAAGATATAATTATAATCTTTTTACATATGAATAAATAGGTAATGCAAATTGTAGGAAAAAAATTAATCCATTTTTTTCAACTTTAAAAAAATTCAAATAATAAATGCATTACTTAAAATGATAAATTTTACATTGTTTATGTAGTATGGAATAAATCTTATATTAAATTAGATTGTTGCTTCGTAGCTCGAAAGGGGTGGCTCGAAAATGGCCTGAAAAGTACTATTTTCTCTCTCCTCTCTATCTCTTTGCTCTACTGTCATTTTCTCTCCTCTCTTGTATTGTCTATAAGCCAAAAACATTCCCTGTTCCGTCATCCCTTTCATTTCCCACATCTGTGATCCTTTATCCCTCTTATTTCCTAGATAACTGTCATCTCCCTCATCTCTATGAAACCTTCCGATCGCTTGCTGATAGAGTAGAACGACAAACTGATAGAGGAGAATGACGAACTGAGAATGAAAAAGGAGAATGAACCACGAAGGAGGACGAATGATGGACTGATGACAAACTGAGACAGCGAACGATGGACGATGATTTACAGATTTCAACAACTCGTGACCTACCACCGTCGAAAAATCCTCATTATCTACAAGAAGAAAAGGAATCTAAGGTAAACCTAAAATCAAAAAACTAGGGAATGAGAGGTTAGGGTTCAATTTCTGTAGAAATTAGTCGATTGTGACTGTTTAGGTTTGGATTTTGCTTTCAATTTGTGTTAGGGTTTGGGATTTGCCTTCAATTTGTGATGTGTTTGCTGGTGAATATATATCCTCGGTTTGGGATATGCCTTCAATTTTGCTTTCACTTCACTGTTTTTTTTTTTAATTTTATTTTTTAGTGTGTAAATGTGAACGAAATCAACATAAAACAATTATATTATGAATTACATGACCTTTATGTTCTTGAATTTGCTACTTTTGAACTACTATTTGGCTTCCAAAATCCTTCACCAAATTTGAACATGCTCACATATCGTTTAATGAAATGCTTCAAACAGATTTGTGGATAAATTTCTTTTTATTATTGCATTTAATTGAAACTTTGTAACTTTCTTTTCAAGTTGTTGTCAGGAATGTGAAGGCTTGTAAATGCTTACTAATGTTTCTATTGTCATCTTCAAAGTATCTATGAAATTAGTTTGAAATTTGTGTTGACACTTGGATTTTTGGGTTTTCAGTTCATACATCTGTAAAATTATAAATCTGTGTCGAAATGTTTAAACTATTTAGACGAAAGTATGGCATTTTATGGCTTAGAAAGCGTAACAATTTAGACAAAATTATAAATCTATAAAATTTATCCATTTTATGGCTTAGAAAGCGTAACACTTTAGACAAAACTATGGCTTTGAAATGTCTTTTGTATTATGTATGCAGATTAGAGAACTATGGCTTCTTCTTCTACTAATAATAGCAACATAAGATTAAAATCAAGGTTGTGTGATTGTGGGAGAACTGTGGCGATGTATATTTGTAGACACCCCATTTTCGACCGCCCTTAAGACTTGGGCGCCACAGATTGTTTACTTGGTGATGAAAGATGTGCAGTGCAAATATTCGATTTCTTCGGCAAGAGGAGCTTCAAATCCCAACTTCACACCCCTTTTTGGACCAAAGCCTTTTGACCAAAAAGATTTTAGACCTTAAAACCCTGTTTTTCAAAATAGCTTTTGAAAAAGTTCCTACGATGTTCCGACGCTCGCATTTTATTAAATGTTGCGCTTTTCGATAAACCGAGCAAGGACAAAAGTGGAAATGAATGAAAGAGAGGTGAAATCTCTGAAAAATATTTCAAAACACCTTGTTTAGGGGTTTGGAGTTGAAGAAAATAGGAGAGGAGAGAAGAAACCAAGATTGGGAGAAGTTTGGCATGAATCCGGGTAGGATCGAAACTGAGCAGTCTTCACTAAAAGAGGCATAACTTTTTGCATACTTGGAATTTTGATGTGAGGCTGCCACCATTGGAAAGAAGACTTCTAGGGCTTAAATATAGGCTCGATAATGACCTGCAAAGGAGTCTAGATGAAGGCGTTATGTCCGGTTGAAATTGGGCCCAAAAAGTAGATTTTTCTAGCCAACCAGAGGTGGAGGATGCTGGCCATAAATGGGCTTTTCTGGCCATGTGCCGGCCATGAATGGCCTATGTCGACCCCCTGCCATCCAATAGTGATCCATGCTGGCCAACAATGATCATGTGCCGGCCATCGATGGAAAAAGGCAGTTTTTGGCAGATATTTATTCTCCAGCTGTTACAGCTGTCCCTTTTGGGATATTTTCGGCCTGGAGCCTCATTCTTCTATATATAGAGAGCCTTTTCTATTGTTTTAGAGGTTAGAAACATTTTCGGAGCAAAAGTTTGTTAGCCTCTCTCTCTAGAACCTCTCTTTCTAGATTTCTTTCTCTCTTGAGCTTTGGTGCTTAGAAGCTTGTATACATCAAACTTTAGCCTATACATCCTTGACCAAAGAGGTTCATCTTTGGGCTGAAGTTGCTTGAAGCTATCTTGGAGCTCCTTAAGAGGCTTTTGTCTTCAATTGGTGCCAAGAATCACTCTTCCCTTCAAGAGGTATAACTATCACTCTTTATGCTTATTTTCATACTTGTTTTTGCCATCTTTTTGTGCTGTTTTTGGGGTGGTTTTGAACTGAAAAAATATCTATTTTTATGGTTTAAAAATGGTGGTTTGAGGTTCCTTTTGAGTTTGAGGGTGGTTCACCCTTCTTGTCTCTTTGCTTGTTAAGCTTTTGTGCCATCTTTTCATCACTTTCAAACCAACTTTTTGGGCCTTTTTATCACTGAAACTCAGAGGTTTTTTAGTGACAAAAACTATGCTTTGAGGTTCAAAATAGGAGGGGTTGGCCTCCCCTCCTTGTGTCTTGTTTGCATGAGTAAATAGCCTAACATGTGAGCATGTTTTTCTACCATTTTATGACTTGATCTCAGCATGTTTTTGCTACCTTTTTGACTTGCTTTAGCTTTGTTTTGAGCTGGTTTGGCCACTTGAGGCTTGCTTTGTATACTTGTAGTGCAA
This sequence comes from Camellia granthamiana, assembly GCA_036172215.1. Classification (NCBI taxonomy): domain Eukaryota; kingdom Viridiplantae; phylum Streptophyta; class Magnoliopsida; order Ericales; family Theaceae; genus Camellia; species Camellia granthamiana. The sequence goes on along the minus strand of CM069911.1, from coordinate 70,374,444 downwards.
TGGTGCTTAATAGTCTAGTTTGTGCTATGTGTTAGCCTTTCATTCTAGCCTTTTTTAGCTTTATTCAAGCATGTTTAGGCTCTATTTTGACATGTTCAAACTCTATTTTTGGTTGGTTGGAGCACTTGTTGCTTGCTTCTTGCACTTGCAGTGCAATTAGGCTTATTAGTCTAGCATGCCAAATGAGTTAGCCCATCATTCTAGTTTATGTTAGCTTGACTCCAGCACATTTTAGCTACTGTTTTGACATGCTTTAAATCTATTTTAGGTCGGTTAAGTCCTTCGAGGCTTGGTTTGCATGGCTATAGTGTAATGGTCTTCACTAGTCCATTGTTTTGAGGCTTTGAGCATGAAGTATTTGAGTTGTTTGCATGTTGTAGCCTCATTTTGCATGTAATTTCAGCATCATAACCTCTTTCATGTGCGCATGTATTTCACTCTTTCATTACTTTTGAGAGTTGTGCTTTGAGCCTTCTTTGTAAACCAACATGCGAGCATATGTTTCTAGCTTTTTATGCTTCAATCTCAACATGTTTTAGCCACTGTTTTGGCATATTTCAACTCTGTCCAGAGCTGGTTTGGTCAATTGAGCATTGTGTTGCATGCCTCTAGTGTAATGCTCTTCACTAGTTTAATGCTTTTGGCTTTTGAACATGTTGTGCATGAGTTGCTTGCATGTTGTAATATCATTTTTCATGCCATTTCAGCACTGAAATATCTGCAACATTCCTCATTTCTTCACTTTTCATTTGTTTTGAGGGTTGGTTAATCTTATGGTTGTGTTTAAGCTTGAGATAGAGCTCGTACTCAATGGCTTTAACTCTCTTTTGAGGGTTCTTCCTAGCCAAAGGCATGATCTCTCTCATGTCTTAAACCATCTTTTGGTTGACCCCTCTCTCATTAGAGGACATTCATCTTGGACTTAACTGGCTAAAGAATGACTTGGTAATGCTAAAATGAGTAAACAAAATGAATCAAGTAAAACATGACTAAGATAAGCATGTTGTTGTTTGCATTGCATGTGTTCAATCGGACATTATATTGAACACAAGGTAGATTGGCCCATTTCATACTCAAAGTAATGAAATGAGCCAATCTCCTTTGGTCTCCATTACCCTTGATCATGCATGATAGGGTGGTGGTCCTTTGAGTCTTGATTTTCTGCATTTATTGAAAGTGTACAACGTGAATCTTTGGCCATCATGTATTGAAAATGCTTAATTGGTGGTTTTGGATCCAAGAGTGTCTCTCCTTTGATGTTTTGAGATGATAAGGAGGGGTACTGTACAAACATATCATTGGAAAACCCTTAATTTTCCTCTGTTTGTGCTCTGTTGTAGTGTGGTGATTCAGCACACCAGTGGCTGGCAGTGGCTCATCAGTGGCCAGCAAGGCTTCATCCTTGGCCGGCAGTGCCTATACTTGGCCGGCAGGTGGCCGGTAGCAAGCATTCATGGCCAGCAAGCCACTGGTGCAGTCTTCAGCAGTGAATTGGTAAGGTGAAGTAGAAAGTTCCTGGGGTAACCCTGCAAACAGAGCCTCTCAATAGCAAACCGGTGGGCTTTTCGGGGCGAAAACCAAATGCATGCATCTTTAATGTTCTATAGCAGAGCTGAGGTAGTGTGGTTTAATGCTTTATATGTTTAGCATACTTTGGTTTTGTAATTTAATTAATTGGTTTGCTAATTAGTTAAGTGTTGTAATAATTAGTAAGTAGTTTACTAGTTATTTATTTGGTTTGTAATAATTAATCTAATTAGTTTAATTAGATTAGTTTGATTAGCTTAGCTTCGTTTAGCTTAGCTTATTCATTCGGACCCTCCTTCGAGAGGGCGCAATGTTATAATAAGTGTGCGTGCGTGTGTGTATGTCTTCCAACCCCACGTCTTTCTCCCTTTTATTTATCCGCTTTCAGTGGTTAGATTAGGGCACATTTCAATTAGCATACCTTGTGCTTTGCATGTTTGTATCCATTCATTTGTCTTGCATGCACCGGGCTCGGCGCATCATTCAAACTGCATCGTGTTTCAATACTTCTTTGAATACGTGTATCAAATTGTTGCATTCCTATGCCATCGTAAATAGCCGAGCCTATTTAGTTGCATTAGGCACTTAACATAGTTAGGATCATGCATGATTTCTAACTAGCTTTTGTTTTGGCTTGGAGTACACTGTAAGTTTTACGCTTTAGCATGCTTGCATGAGTGTGAGTGTTGTCATGTTTAGCATGCTTGCCATAAGGCTATTTGCTTAAGTGATTAACTGCATGAATGCCTGTGGATGAAGGCTTTGTTGTTTGAATTGGAACAATTCGATAAATGAGAGTTTTGAAGCCCACTTTGCGAAGTGGCAAAATCATGTTTTTAAGCCCATCATGTTTGGTGGCAAATCCGCGCTTTAGCCCACTTGAGGGTGGCATTTTCAAACCATTTTCGAAAACAAACATGAATTGATTTGTTCCAAGTCTCGCGACTTAGTCTATATTTGTATGATGTGCGTATCACATAGTAAAATTAGTTAAATAACCGAAATAAGAACACATGTGTTTATAAAACAACATATCATGCTTAGTAGAGGCCGATCCTTTGATCGAGCGAGCGGGGGTGCTCATTTCAGGACCTTCCCCTCTCGTACCTAAGTTCCCGAGCCGAGGCAACTTTGGTGATGATGGACACGTGGCCTTTGGCACGAGTCAGGGTTTCCTAAATTTCTAAAAAATAAAATATTTAGGTGGCGACTCTGTAATCTGGCAAAGTAGTCCAGTTTGGCACTATTTGATCTAAAATCAATTTTCCAAAATGATTTGCCGGATTGGACTCTTTGGTGTTTATCAGTCTTACATTGCACTTTATGAGATTAGATTCAGAACCGTGACAAGAGTCCAAACTGTAGGACCAATTTGCGCCTCTCCGAAAGGGAGGGCGCGCGAAGAAAGTCGAGTCTACAATATTGTACACACGAATGACAATGGAAACCAAGGACGTTTGTTCTTTGTTTGCCCATCGAAATATGTAAGTATTTATTATACAATTACATCTTTTATTGTGTACATAATTATTTATGTGATTGAATTAACTAATTGTTGTGCATTGTAGAGTCATAAGGAACACTGTAATTACTTCAAATTCGTAGATGAGGATGATGACAATTCGTTCCAATGTTGGACCTTGGAAAGCTATAAGAACAGAATAATTAAACGATCTAAGGACAATGCTTTGTGAGATGGACAATGAAATTCATGAGCATGATAGAAGGCTTCCAAGGATGGAGAAGAACTTCAAGACAATGATTTATGTCATTGTTTTTTTGTGTCTTTTGGCACTTCATCATGTAAATGACTGTCTTTTGAATCTTTTTGTACTTAATGATGTTTTGTGTTGAATGTAATCAAATACCTGTCCTATATGTTTTGTGTTGTCTATGTGGATGAGTTTGGATTGTGAGCTTTCATATGCTACTAACAAATGTGGATTGGGAATTGATTGTGTTAGCTTCTTGTCCAGTTCTCAATACTTCATGTGGTGTCACATAAATGACTTTTTCCATATAAAACCACTCTTTCATCGCTACATTCAATCATGTTGAAGACCAACCCATCAATTCTAATAATCTGCCCAACTAACTTAACCCTTCTTTATCAAGAGAAAAAGATGCATGCTTCATCAACTCCCTTAAAAACATTTCATTTTTTTGACTAGCCCTTTTTCACAATACAATTACCCCCATCATCCAAATGAACAAGACAGCTTTCCATACCAGAGGCATTTTCACAGTAACCTACCTTGACATTAGTATTAAAATCAAGACCAATGAGGTTAGGACTCTTGAATGGACCCTTACAGGCTTCGCATCACTTATGAATGCATTATCCCCTGTAATAAGAACTGGACAAGAAGCTAACACAGTTTTATGAACTTAACATATCATATCCCAAGTGAACTGTTGTTAAACATTGCCACAAAATGAAGCCAACAAAACATTGCCACAAAATGAAGCCTGCTGTCATTTTTCACAAAAATAAACAAACAAAAAATGAACTATTCTCAAACATTGCCACAACGTCAAGCCAACACAAACATTGCCACAAAATGTATCCAAACGAAATAAAACTAAACTATCCAAAGTTTACATACAGATGTCATACAATTACTTGTGCAAAACTAAAAAAAAAATGGGGGCATTTGGATCCGCATCTATATTCAAGTCAACAAATTTTGATGCTACTGTCAAACTTTGACTGCTAATATTGTTGACCATTCCTGATTGAGTATGAGATGTGATTCCAATATTGTCCGCCATTTGCATTGTGCTAACCCCATGCCTATAAAAATAAAGTAAATATTATTTGGCACTGTCCACAAACATATTCACCAATCTAAAATTTAATTGATCAACAAAATATGTGTACTCATATATTGAACATGTACCAGTACATACATACTATCTTGTGTGCCATCCATGCAAGGAAAATAGTAAGGTTGATCTTGTGGCACCTTAACATCATATAGTAACAAAATTTCATTAGTAATTTCAAGCATTAAAATGAAAACCCATAACAAACAAAGTTCAATATACTAAGTCCTGTGAACACATACCGGTACACACATACTGTCTTGTGTGCCATCCATAGAAGGAAAATAGTAAGGTTGATTTTGTGGCACCTTATGATCAGATAGTAACACAATTTCATTAGTAATTTGAAGCATTAAAATAAAAATTCACAAATACCATATAACACAACCTTTATATTTTAACACATATCGGTTCATACATAGTGTGTTGCACGCCTCCCGTACAAGGAAAGTTTAACTTACGAGGTTCACCTTAACGCACCTTGCGACCATAAAGTAACAGACATTGGTGAATATTTTAAGATTAACAAATTCTGAAATTAACATATGTAGTGCAAAATAAAAAATTTACCTGTAGAGTAGTAGCCTCCTTTCAACGGATTCACTATTGCATCAACCTTGTTAACCTTCCATTTCGTACATGGATGACCTCTTCAGCAAAAAACCAAAGGACTGAGTACCTTGCGAGTGATGCTTTCTTTTGTAGTATTGCGACCAGGCAGACTTTTCGATGAAGTATGGGAAGGTGGTAAAGTACTAGTAGAAGCTGGTACAATACTAGTACATGATATATTACTCGCACTACCCGATTGAACTGTTCTCACTCGATCCTTGATTTCCATCAACCCAAGTTGAATCACTTCGTGCTTACCATCATCATTGGTAGCAAGTTCTAGGATCTCATCCAACGTCTTGTGATAGTTATCATGCAACTTTGGATTTAGAGCAGCCCCAAATGTAGTATATGTGGTTGGAATGCATGTGTATCCTTTTTCTACGTCTTTTCTCCATCTCGAAACAATGTATTTATTTGGCATCTCATATATGGACCTCTCAATGAGTATACAAAGTGAATGGGCACACATAATACCTCTAAACTCAAACAACTGACACATACATTGGAGCTCACATTCGGTTGAATTACAGTACACAACAAATTCCACTTTTTTCATTCCCTCACTCAGAAAAACAGCCTCCCTCACATGACAGGTATAAATTGCTCCCTTATCTTTGATAAGATTCGCATGACAGTACACTAGATGCTTTATTTCTACTTGAACTTCTTTAAATTTTGAATTAGTGTAAGCTGCAGGAAATTGCTTCTCAAAACCATACACCATTAAGCAATCATACAATTTGTTACGAGACTTAAAATCTGCTTTTGTCTCCTTTTTTACCTTACTTCTCAAGGCATTGTCATACTGTTCAACAAATTACTTTAAGGTTGTCTTGGAGTTCAGATATCTATCAAAAAATGCATTTATGCTCTCACTTCGTTGTGTAGTTGACATGCCACCCCAAAATATGTCTTTAACATAGGCAGTAATCCACCTATGACGCTAACAGTATAATACGCTCAATCACTCATTATCATTCAGATTGAATTTTGTAATAATTGATTCCCAGTATTCCTCAAATTCATCTTTTGTGAATGAATCATAAACTGCATTACTCAAAGCAACCTTTATGGATTCATATAGCGAATGTCCTCTCAATTTCTCTGGAATTTTCTTCATTATGTGCCATAAACACCAATGATGTTGAGCCTATGGGAAGACAATTTCTATGGCATTTTGCATAGCTCTGCACTGGTCAGTTATTATAGCTTTTGGAGGAGCATCTGACATGTAACTTAACCATTCTTTGAATAGCCAAATAAATGTCTCGATGTTCTCATTACATAACAACCCACAATCAAACAAAATTGACTGTCCATGGTGATTAACTCCTACAAACGGAGCAAACCGCATATCATACTTGTTTGTCAAATAGGTTGCGTCAAAGGAGACAACATCCCCAAATGTTTTATAAGCCGCCCTACTCCTTGCATCCGCCCAAAACAAGTTTCGCATGTGACCATCTTCATCAAGGTCAATTGCCGAATAGAAGTTCGAATTTTGTTGTTGCATTTTATGAAAGTAAAGTGTAACTGATTCGGCGTCTCCTACCCTAAGTCTCAATCTTCTAGCATTCTGAACGTAATTCCTTGCATCTCGTTTATCAAACATTAATGCCTCATATCCCCACGCTTCAACAACTATGGAATGAAAACTCCTAGCCACCCCCAATCCCTGCTGCATCGTTAACTTCTAGTCTCCTCTTTACCGGAGTAAGAATCCTCTTATTTATTGCAAAATACCGTGAGTTAGTAGAAATCAAATCATGAGTGTGCTCAAGCATAATTGTGGTTAACTTATATCTTCCATCCTCTTGTAGACTGGCTTTTACACTTGTTTTATAATCAATTTTTGATGACAAAGATGGTTCCAGGGGATTTACTTCTGATATTTTTGTTCTATTCCGTGCCTGAGTACATTCAATTCCAAAGTACTTCACTTACCCATCCCTTATTTTGTGTTCTATAAGCTATATAGCAAATCCAAGCTGTTTCACATATTTTGCCTAAAATGTGTACACTTCTTGCTTTGAGGTAAAATACATCCCCTTCTTCGGTTCTTCAACTTCACCACTCTCATTAAATTCCAGATTGTTATCTTGTTCTTCAACTTTCTCACTCAAATTGAATGAATTATTGTTTGAATCAATATCCATTGTAGCTTCAAAGTGAAATAGAATATTCAGAGAGAAACTCAATTTCAGTTTAACAGTACAAATAAAAATTCTTCAAAACAACAATAACAACACAAAGAAACTCAATTTAAGTTTAACAGTTTTTCTTTAATTCTTCATCCCTTTACAGGTTTATTTTTACACTCTTATTTCAAATTGGAAAAAAAAAAAAAAAAAAAAACTTTACATGCATGGCCTGGGATGACTGTTCAAACTGGAAAAAAAATAAAACTTTACATAGACATTCAAACTAAAAAAACTTTGTTTAAAGTTGCTTATCTTTGCACGACTGTTTCTAAGCACAGACATGATCAAATAGCCACAATTGATCGCCTGGGACCCACCTACAGTGGATTTTATAAGATAAAGGGTTAATTACACTAATAATCCCTATAGTTTGGGACTTGTATCACTTTGGTCCCTAACTTTTCAATTGTGACATATTTGACCCTGAATTTTGAATCTTGTTCCAAATAAGGACAATTGAAAATATCATTAGATTTTTCAAGGGTAAAATTATCAATTTGATAAAATATAAACTAATTTGACAAAAATAAATGTCAAAAAAATATTTTTAATTTTTTAAAAATTATTTTTATCCACCAATGAAAAAATTATGTAAAATTAATAAAAATTACATGATTAATTGTTTAAAATTAATTTTACATGATCATCATCCAAACACATAATAAAAATTAATTTGGTAAAAATAAATAAATAAATGTCTAAAAGATTTATCAATTTTACATAATTTTATTTTTAGTAGGTAGAAATAATTTTTAAAAATTCAAAAATATTTGTTTGACATTTATTTTTGTCAAATTAGTTTATATTTTATCAAATTGACAATTTTACCCTTGAAAAATCTGATGATATTTTCAATTGTCCTTATTTGGAACAAGATTCAAAATTCAGGGTCAAATGTGTCACAATTAAAAAGTCAGAAACTAAAGTGACACAAGTCCCAAACTATAGGGACTATTTGTGTAATTTGCCCTAAGATAAACAACTTGTTCATTTTTTTGGGGTAAATGATCAAATAGCCACAATTCTTTATTATAAGATTAAAAAAAAAATAGCGTTTCTAAGCACAGACATGATCAAATAGCCACAATTCTTCATTCCTTCAATTAAAAGGTAACAACTTTAAACAAGACTCAATACTTGTTCTTTTTTTTTTTATTTTTTTTTTTATTTTTTGAGCAAACATAAAGAGTTAATCAAATCAAAACACTAATTCTTAATCACACAATGTGAAACCCTAAATTAAAAACAAAACCAACAAATTTCAGATCATACAAAGCTTGTTAACTTAAAATCAATCCATTACTTGAAATCACACCCACATGTAAGAGCAATGACAACACCTTTTGCCACACACAGCAGCAGTGACAGCACCTATTCGGCACACACTGCAGCAGCGCCAGCACCCTTCGGTACACATAGAAGCAGCAACAGCCTCGCCGGCGGCACACAGGTCGGCTCCTCTCTCTACTCTCTGAACACTTCAATCGGCGCTAATGGGCCTCCGGTCTCCTCTCTCTCTCTCTCTACTCTGTTCTTTTCTTTTCTTTTCTTTTCTTTTCTTTTATATTTCAAATGAAATGTGTGGACGAAAACTTTGAGATGGGTTGTACAAAGAACTCGAGCCATTCGAGCCTTATGATTTTCGAGCTACGAATCGCAATTGATTAAATTATTAGGATGTTATCTACTATTAATTTTAGAGAGATTGTTTATTTTTAAGTATTTATGAATGAAATCAAATTTTTTTCATTAAATATTTTAATAATGTCTTAACAATTTAAAGGTTTATTTTATATTGCATGAAATTTAAGAATTTTATTAAATAATGCTAAAATATGTATGAGTTTTTGAAAATATATATGCAAAGCCTTAGGGGAGTGTATGTAACTCCCCCAAATATGAAACTATAACTATCCATCACAACAGAGATATACATATAATAATATACTCAAATTCACAATAAATCCCCAAATTTTTTCTTTCTCATTGAACTATGATTTCAAGGTTACAAAATACATATCCAAGCTTTCACAATTCAAGAAGTGAGAGAAAGTTAAACAAATGCCCCATGACTTACAATATTAAATACATGGCCTTCAAAGAACAAAATGGGCCCTTGATTTCAAAACTACATAAAAGTTCGACAATTACATGATAACTTCAAAATATCATTGACTTTTAGACAAAAGAGTTGGGCAGCTTCTTCTTCATTGGGGTGGTTGCGGTTCACCAAGTCTTTAAATTTGTTAGATAGGAATGAACAATTGACCAGCAGAAAATATATTTAACCATGTAAAACATTTGATTTAAATTATGCACAACCATGCCCCTTATTTATGAACATTAATTTCCCAACCTTATAACCCAATACATATCATTCCACTTAACTTCACATTTCTCCGTCCTCACACGGATAGCCAGTGGGCACCTCAAATATTCTACATTTATCGTCTTCACATGATCGGGCAAGTGGACACCTTAAACATTCCCACATTTGTCATCCTCACACGACTGGATAAGTGGACACCTCAATTTCCTCGCATGGGTAATACCATATCACACAACAAGCAACAATCCAAAAATCAAATTTTATCTCAACACAAAGGATCTAAATACATTTCTAATTTACCCGTTAATCCTTGTCCTATTACCTACCAAGACCCATGAACAACAATTAGGATTTCACAAGAAATTTAGGTCTTTTCTTTCCATTATTTTATTTTCCAATATTATTGACGTATACATTATTTTTAATTAAGAAATAATCAAATCTCCTACAAATCTTATGACAAAGCTTGCTATCACCATTAATGTCTACATATATCTCACATATTCCAACTCACATGTCCATATCATAAGATTAATACATATTCAAACCAAATTATAGATATACAGAGGTAAAAATATTCTTACCTGAAAGGTTGTGAGAGAAGAGATGAAAATCCAAGGAATCAACTTTCGAAATAATAAGATTCAATTAGTTCAAAATGTAGCTTTTGGTGAGATTAACAACTTTAATAAAGGCACGGAGATGGATCCTTGCTATAAATGTATGAAATCTAGTGTTTTAATACTAGGGTTTTTGAAAAAGAGTGATAGAGAGAGAGAGAAAGAGTGTGAAAAAGTGAGCCCAAAAAGTATTTAGATTGAGTTTTAAAACTGTTGTCCCGAACAAACCGCTCGAGCGAGCTTTCCATCGCTTGAGCGATGCACATAATAAAGACAAACCACTCGAGTGAATTACCCATCACTCGAGCAGTAAATGCAAGGTCTTAGAAATTTTGCAGAGTTACAATGAAAATACTAGAAGCTTCATTTCTATGCTTGAGCGACCACTATATTGCTCGATTGATCTCGCTTGTAAACATGCAAGATATCGGGAGTTCTACTTCATCGCGCAAGTGACTGATTTACCTCATGAGCAATAGCCTAGAACAAGTTGTTACAGTGTAATTTACCTGTGTTGATAATGAATGAGTTGGTTTATGAGTATTTTTGTCCTTTCACATTCAAATCAAAGGGTAATATGGTCATTTTCACACCCAACTAACGCTGTTTGTACGAATTGTAACAGATTGGGAAAATCTTAATAATAATTTCAGACGTAAGGGAGGTTAGTGTAATTATTGAAACCATAGGGGAGATCCTTGTTGTAATGGCTCGAAATAAATGACAATAACCCATAAAATACGTTAGTTAAATAACACACATGATGAAATAATTATCTTCCATTAATCCCAATTACTTGTAGAAAAGGATAACATATGCAGGTATACATTCACAAGTCTAACCCTGAATCTATAGCATATGTTATATGATAAGGAAATAGAATGAAAGTTGAACAAATAAGGAATACCCTAAACGCTTACATCTTTCAAAGACAGTGCTTGGTTACAACAAAATGGATTTAAATCTAATATAGTTAAAACTTTAGGCTTGTACAAAATAAATACAACAAAACAACCAAAATGAAGCTCTTGCTTCCAAGTCCTCCCAAGCTATTGCCTTGGCAGAGGCATATTATCATGAAAATGGTTATCCCACATAGGGTGAGCCAAAGCCTAGTAGAAATAATCCAACACAATATATGAACCTTAACAAAGACAGAAGGTGATATGCATATGCAGTGCTCGTGCCAAAACATTTTATATCACTTTCCCAAATTAATTTGCTGGAATATCTATTTAAGAAGAAGAAGAAAAAAAAAAACTTATGAACATAAGTGAATATGCATTTGTATATGAGCTAATTAAACCTTCGAATCATAGTTTGGTACGAAATGGTCAATAAATGAAAGATACAAATGGTAGGTCATAATCTCCAACATTTTATTCAAATCATTGAAAATTACATTAAAATTGGCTCAATTTCATGAAAGTAAGAAAAAGAAAATGTTACAAGGTCAAGAAATTTAACCCAAAAGTAATCTATGAGATTCTTTTCCCTGTCTAGACTTTTTGCAGTTTCATCCCTTTTAACTTGGCAATGTTGGAAAAATCGAAGCTTCATATGTAGGTCCCTACTCTACCTGCTCACCCCTTGGAGCATAAGTCTGATACATAGATTGAGCCGAAGAGGCCCCCTGATTGGCCCTCGAGGCCTGTACTGACTAGGTAGGCTGCTGGCTTTGTGCTTTCCTCGAACCAGACGCACCAGGTATGTCACCCAACGAAGGACAAAACCTCTTCACATGCCTTGACTGCCCACACTGAAAACAGGTAGGCGGCTGCCCTCTCCTCTAACTCGAACTCTGAGCTGCAAACAGTGCAGACTATTGCCTTTCTCTTTTCTACAGGTAAGCTAGAGACTTGTGGCCTAACTGGCCACACTTGAAACAAGTGAAGCCTCCCTAATTACCTCTCCTTGAACCTAAACTCGACATAAGAAATGTGTATCTAGATTGTGCTGCCTGGGACTGTTGTGGGTTAAAACCCCTCTGCCCCTTACTGTCCCAATTCTCCTTCTGAACCTCCTAACTTCTCTACCTGGAGCCTCTCATCCTCTCTTCCTCAGTCTGAATCACAATCTCTAAGTGAGCCGCCGCCTCCACAAGGCAACTGTAATCTCTAATCATGGATTCGACCACCTTGAAAAGGAGTCTGGTCCTTAACCTCTTCTCAAACTTCAAGCAACGGCATTCCTCTGTCACAACAAGCTCGGGTGCAAACCTCGATAAACTAGTGAAGGTAGCTTCAAACTCTACCACCGGTGTGTTAAGCTGCTTGAGCTTCAAGAACTGCTCCCTCAACCTTTGTCCTCAACCTTTTGCGCCACAATCTCAAGTGCAAATCTCGATAAACTAGTGAAAGTAGCTTCAAACTCTGCCACTGGTGTGTTAAGCTGCTTGAGCTTCAAGAACGGTGGAAGGCAAAAACTTGTCCTGAAAGGCATTGACAAAAGCCTCCCAAGTCACTCTGATGCATCCCCACTCGAACTTTCACCACTGACCCACATCTCTCTTCAGCTGGAAGGATGCCAAGGTCACTCTCAACCCATCATCCTTGATGTCAAGCATCTCGAATGTCTTCACCATTTGCTCGAGCCATTTATCCGCTTTCAAAGGCTCTTTAGAATCTCCCAAAAACTCATCCGGATTCGATCGGAAGAACTTCCTCTTTAAGAAAGATGGCCATGTCTCCGCTACTTGGGCCTGAACTAGATTCTCAACTCTGAGAATGTCAATGGATTCTTGCAAAGCTCCGGCCATTTCTTAGGCTAAAGCGCCCATGGCCTGCTGACCAACCGGTTCAGCCACATTGGCCTGACCAACCCCTTCCTCCTGCACCGGAATTTCATCCGGTAACGGCACCTCCTGCCGTCTAGGCCTGCTATGCCTACTACCACCATGTCTACGTCCTGACATCTTAATAAAGATAACACCAGAGATTAGTACATTTACAAATGTGCCAAAGCTAACTCACTCATGTCCTAATGTGATGGACAACAATTAATTCACTCCACATAAGCACATAATCACATAAACACATGAATTTCCTTTCTAGATAATGATTGTCCTGCAACGTTTCTAGAGTTCTAATTAGAAATAACAGTGATCAAGTGCTCTTCTAACAGGACTTCTAGAAACTCGTAGGCCAAATCAATATCTTAGAAGTTAAATCCCATACCCATATAATCACATAAGCATGTTGTCATGTAACATACCATACATACAAATATCTCTATCAAGCGAGATAAACCCATTGTGGTAAGAATCATTTCCCACGTATCCAAAGTATTCAAATCGATACGCTCTGATACCAAGTTGTAATGCCACGAAATAAATGACAATAACCCATAGAATACGTTAGTTGAATAACACACATGATGAATTATTTATCTTCCATTAATCCCAATTACTTGTACAAAAGGGTAACATATGTAGGTATATATTCACAAGTCTAACCCTAAATCTATAGCATATGTTACATGATAAGGAAATAGTATGAAAGTTGAACAAATAGCGCTCCCAAATTGTATTACTCAGATACATTACCAAATTCCTCATTAAAGTCCAATTACATAATAGAGGAAGTAAGAGTTCCAATGAAAATCTAATGATATTCTCTCTCATATATTACAGATGATGATGTACACAAATACAACATACTACAATCCATGCCCTTAGGCTTACATAGAACATTACAAAACAAATAATTAAAATGAAAGAATAATGTCATTGCCACAACACATAACTCTTCACTCACGATCACCGAAAGATTTAGCCTTTAATAAAAGTAACTTCTTGATCCTTGAACAATGTAATCAACTCCGTACCTGCAAATGATTTAGCAACATAGGACACAAAGGTCTAGGAGGGATCTACAATGATTCTAAACAATAGCAGTGCATGGATAGATATGATCATGAATGCTACAAGTCATATTTATATATATAATGTGACCTTTTATATTCAAATTACACAAATAGAATATATATATATTTCAAAAGAATCCTTCTTTATCATTTCATAAAAATTCATTTCTTGTTCTTTGTAACTCACCAAATTCAAACTACAAAGATTCCTAGATTTAGATCACATCTTGAATATCCTGTACACATAAACCATTTTGACATCTCTACGATTTAGATATTATGATTCAAATGATTTCAATACCTTGTTTATTTCCAAAACTCATTTACAATTATCCCTCGTACTCTTACACTACTCGTTTACTTCAAACAACAATAACAAAGCATGAATTCTTCAACACTTGTCTCTTCAGACATACGCACATTAGCAATAAAATTCCACAATCAATTAAACAACTTATGGTTTCATCAAGTTTCACCTTTCCATCGTGATCTCACCGAGCCCCACGTCTACCAACTTTACTGGTGGCCTCATCAAGTTTCAACACTTATCTCTTTATAGCACAATCACATTTCACAATATATACATCTCAAATTCCTTCTATTCATTCTCATATGATCACATAATCAAGCAATCAACCAACAACACAAAAGGTTTCATTCCAACCTATTTTACATTAATCCCACAACAACCAATACCATCCTAAACCGGTGGCTAAAGACTAACAATAAAGACCCAACTTTCATATTGAACGAAATAGTTCTCATAGCAATTTCATACTTGATTTTATTATTTTCGATAACCAATAGTTTCGACATAAATCAAGTTCAAGACCATTTCCTCTTTCATATTCTCTTTCCAATTTCATGTTACAAGTTTCACAACAATTTGTTATCTAATCATTTGTCCTTCCTTGGTCTTTTTATATACCACTATTCAATAATTTGATTCCATTAATTTAATTCCTCAACAATTTTCAGTATAGATCCATTACATGACAACCCATCCATTTTATTTCCATCACAACTATACAACATTGAATTTACAGTAACTGATACAACCCAATAAGTATAAGTTTCTACAAATTATCTCATTCTCGATCTCATTACATAGACAATTAAAATTAGGGCTTTTAAATTAAATCAACACAATCTTATTCTCTAGCATAATAGTCTCTATAGTTATAGAATCATCAACTCTTTCCTATCTTTAAGGATATTTCAATAAAAATTTAGGACTTTTACATTAAATCATTATAAACATGTTTTATAAATTCCAAATTTCATAACCAATAACAAAAAACATGAGATTATCCCTCAAAAATCTAAAGCCCTAACTTAACCTAAATGCTTTTCAAAAGTTCTCAACAAGATTATGTTTTCATCTAATAGGAAAATACCGTATCTCTATCTATAGCCAAGTATTGAAGAGACGCAAAAAAATTCCTACCTCTTGAAGAGAAGAGGAGAACCCGAAAAATTCAATGGCGACAAAATCACGAACTTCTTAGATTAAAAGAAAGCCCTTGATAAGATCTTCAATCTATCTCAAAGGACCAAGGTGAGAAAAGGGCCCGAAGTGATCAAATCTAGAGATACATGCGAAAAAGTAAGAGTTTGGAGAGAGAGAGAGAGAGAGAGAGAGAGAGAGAGAGAGAGAGAGAGAAGAGGCCACGGTGTACAAAAAAGAAAAGAGAGAGGGAGATAAAAGAAATAAATGGGGAAAGAAAGTGTTTGAGGGCCTATTTATAGTGCTAAGGAAATAATAGAATATTAGCCCCAAAGTCAACCAAAAGAATAAATCAAAACCCCCAAAAAGTAGGACCCAACCCACTGGAACATTTCTAAAATTTATTGTCAAGCGTTGACACCAAGAGGAGGGGTATCGACATTGAAAAGCAGTGGGGTTTCAATTATGTTTAAAATAGGCCAATGTCGACACCACCAAGCCCTAATGTCGACACCAGAAAGCAGTCTTGAAAATTCTAGCACCAGGTCCAATGGTGTCGACGCTCGAAAAGGATGGTGTCGACCCCAGAAAGCAGAAACAAAAGAAGAGAAGAAAATGAAGCTGGTGTTGACCCTGAAAAGGCTAGTGTTGACACCCTGAGTGAAATTTCAAGGTTTCAAAACACTCATTGACATAACCAAGTGCAAGAGAGCAAACCTATCAAAGTCTAAATCAAATTTGCATCCAACCAATACAACAATACACCTCCCAAAGGATCTCCATAACGAAAGAAAAGAAATTAAACACACTTTCCAATTGTTTGACGAACACAAGTGTTACAAGAAGAGATAATTGAGACACCAGACATCTCTGTAGCTGTTTGGGAACTCTACAAAATCAAGAGGAGAGCCCAAATTCACTATGAATCAATGCAAGGCATGAACCTTTTCAATTCTAAAAGATAGGTAGAAGTTCACATGACAAATTAAGTCAAAAAAGGCAAAAAAATTCAAACAAGTCACATGGAAGACAAAGCCAAGCAAGGCTAACATGACAGAAGAAGCTAAAAGAAAAGCTCACATGACAGATACATCCAAGGAGACACAACGAAGTGGATCACATGAAAACAAAGGAGTCATATGCTAAATAAAACCAAAGTGGTGAAGATACAACTACTAAGTTGTTAGTTTCAATAAATGAGAATGTAAAAGGTTTCTTGTCTTGTTATAAGAACCTTATCTTTTAATTTTATATATTTCAATTCCGAAGTTAAAGTCCATTCTTTGCTTATAAAAGGGTGTGGCTGCGTCTTATAGAAGTAGAGTCAAGAAGCAGAGTTTTATAAGTGAGCAAGAGTGTTCTCTCTATCTTTCTTGTAATCTCTGTAATTTTCAGTTATTCAGTAAAAAGTTTTCATTTTCATAATCACTTTGTCTACTGTCTTTAATTTTCTAGAGGTTTGAGAGTAGTGATACAAGCAAGGTAAAACTCACCGAGTGTGAGAAATTACGCTTACAGTCTACTCATTGAAAGGCTTGAAAATATTCACAACAGACAAAGCAAGGTAGACATGAAAAATGTAAAAAAGAATCTCAATGTAAGTATGTTTTAAATTTCAAGTCCTAGTTTACAAATAATATAAAGTTAATTTTGTTTTATAGTGTTTAATAATTGGTAGGTTGTAACCTTTACAAGTGAGAGCATCACACATAATAAAACACCAAATCTTCAATTTGTGGCTAGGATTGCTCATGAAGGATTTCCTGAAACCCACTTCGTGAAACGTAGCACTATTAAGGATGTGATATGGCTCAGTGTAGCAGAGTGTAAGGGAGTACACTTGGGTGATAAAAGTGAAAGGTTGATATACATAGTGGGTGATACATGGGAACAATGGGTTTTTGTAAAAAGGAAACAAAATGGTGTGTATTGTGTATATCTTTGTCGAGGTGTGAGGTTGAGAGCAATAACATTGTAGCGGTGTGAGAAAATATTAGTGAGTTATATTTGTCTTATCATTGTAATTTCTATTGCTAGCGAATTGTTTTTCACTCACCGTGAACGTAGACAGTGTTGGAAATGGTTATAAAATTCTGGGTAAAACCAGAATTTGTTCCTAAGTTTGGTCTCTTATTTAAGTGGGACCCGTGCGTCAATTTTCACTGGTCAAAGTGGTAACGCGTTCTATGCCACGTTGTGATTTACGTGGTATATTTGGTTGCTCAAAACCATTACCGGGTGAATAGGAAATTGAAGCCAAAGTATACTCCATGGAAATAGAGTTTTGGTGGAAAATCCTTAAAGGATTGAATAAGGCTTGTCCCACATTGATTTGGTGGGAAGTTTTGAATGGGTTTATAAGGCATGGGTTTGGTACTTGGGGTGTGCCCCAAGGGGTACCCAAGTGTTTTAGAGAGGGAGGTTATGAGCAAAATGGGCTAGACCCATTAGACCCAAAAATCACCACACGCGCGCGGGCTGGGCTGGGCTTGGGTGTGTCGTTAGGTTGGGCTTGTTCGGCCAAAAACATTTGAATTTAATTTAATTTTTTGTTTTTTGCTGTACATCCAAACAGGTCCCTTCCTTTTTTTTGAACCCAACAGATTTAAATCTGTTTAAATTCAAAACCGAACAGTTTTCAACCTATCCAAACAATGCCTATCTGTTTAAATTGAACAGGTTTTGCACCTGTTTAATTCAAAACTAACAGCCACAATTTTGCCTATAAATAGACTAGCTCCCCATTTGAATTTCTACTCCAATTTTCGTACTCCATCTTCTGCTATAAATCTCTGCATTTTGCTGCATTTAATTTTTGAAAGAAAGAGTGTAAACACTTAGTGTGTTCGTTAGGCAAACAATTTGTAGTGCTACTATTGTTTGTAGTTGATCATTTCATCCTGAGAGATAGACGTCCACATTCTGAAAACACCGTGGAGAGGACGAATTTGTCTTAAGGACACAGTGTCAAACACTGGACTTGATCAGAATAATATCCAAGAATTAATCAAGTAAGTTATTTAATTTATTTTCGGAGTTATTATTATTTATTTAAAATCAGTTTTTAATTTTGTTTTTATAACAAAATAAAATCTGTTTTTATTTATTTATTTATTATTTCGAGTTTGATTTTTGTAATCAAACAAATTCTCTCATTTTCTTTATTTTTTTATATTCTGGTTGTTGTTTAGTACACAATAGAATTTAATCTTTTTTAATACAGTGAAGATTGTCCGACAATCTTAAGCCAGACTCATTTTTGGTATCTTCATTGTATTTAATTTTCTATGATTTCATAAAGACATATTCTGATTGGAAAAACAAACAGTGGTTTATGCTATTTGACAGATAGTAGTAATATACTGTCTCTTTTCTTTGACAACTAGTAGTAATATACTGGTGTCATTAATAATTGCAGAATATTAATTTGTGTTATAGAAAATTATTGTGGTATTTTATTTTTCTAGTTTTAGTAACAAGGAAAATAAAATTATTTTGTGTAATAATTTATTTTCTGGTTTTAGTAACTAGAAAATTAATTTGTGTTTTAATTTTTTCTGATTTTTGTAATAAGAGATTATGGCTACTACAACTGAAACTGCAACTGGTAGTGGTACTCCGATTGTTACACCAACACCGGTCCCTATCTAGAACCATGTTCATGTACCAATAAATCATGGAGAAAAACCGGAAAAATTTAACGGTACTGAGTTTAAAAGATGGCAGCAGAAGATGCTGTTCTATCTTACAACTCTTAATTTGGCCCGATTTCTCTATGAAGAGGCTACAGCACTTAAAGAGGGTGAAAGTGATCGGCAAGTTGTTGCCGCTGTAGATGCTTGGAAACATTCAGATTTTCGGTGCAGAAACTACATCCTTAATGGCCTTGACAACATGCTGTATAATGTATACAGTCCTCTAAAGTCAGCAAAAGAATTGTGGGATTCTTTGGAGAAGAAATACAAGACAGAAGATGCCGGCACGAAGAAATTTGTCGTCGGTAAATTTTTGGACTTTGTTATGGTAGACTCCTAAATGGTAATTTCTCAAGTTCAAAGTTTTCAATTAATTTTACATAATATTCATTTTGAGGGTATGTCTCTAAGCGAGTCTTTCCAAGTCGCTGCTTTAGTAGAAAAGTTACCACCGGCTTGGAACGATTTTAAAAATTATTTAAAACATAAACGCAAAGAGATGACCATGGATGAACTTATTGTAAGATTGAGAATTGAAAAAGATAACCGTAAGGCTGAAAAGAGGAATGAGAAAAATCCCATTGAGTCCAAGGCTAATGTGGTTGAACAAGTTCATAAACCACATAACAAAAAGAGGAAGTTTACTGGAGATGGTCCTAAACAAGGCGATAGCAACAAGAAGTTCAAAGGAAAATGCTATAACTATGGCAAGACTGGACATCGAGCTTCTGACTGCTGCCACCCTAAGAAGGATCATGGAAGTACAAGTAAGAAGACCACCAATCAAGCCAATGTAACTGAATTAGATTACATCTCTGACGGAGTAAATGACATCAATCTCTCTGCTGTGGTGTCTGAGACTAACTCGGTTGGAAATCCCAAAGAGTGGTGGGTTGACACTGGAGCAACTCGTCACATATGTGCGGACAAGAAGATGTTCACTACCTACAATGAGGCTGCAAATGGTGAACAACTTTTTATGGGAAATTCTTCTACTTCTACTGTGGCTGGACAAGGAAAAGTGATCTTGAAGATGACATCAGGGAAAGAACTGACCCTTAACAACGTACTGCATGTACCTGACATCCGGAAGAATTTAGTTTCTGGTTCTTTATTAAATAAAAATAGTTTTAGGCTTATTTTTTAGTCTGATAAATTTGTATTAACAAATAGTGGTATATATGTTGGTAAGGGATACATGAGTGATGGTCTCTTTAAATTGAATGTAATGACAGTTGTACCGAAAGTTGCTATGAATAAGAATAACACATCGTTTGCTTATATTCTTGAGTCGAATTTATGGCATGGTAGATTAGGACATGTAAATTGTGATGCTTTGCGTAGATTAATTGGTTTGGATTATATACCAAAGTTTGAAATTAATCCTAATCATAAATGTGAAGTTTGTGTAGAAGCGAAACTAACTAAGGCTCCATTTAAATCGGTTGAAAGGAAAACCGAACCTCTAGAATTAATTCATACTGATGTATGTGATCTAAAATTTGTTCAAACTAGATGAGGCAAAAAGTATTTCCTAACATTTATCGATGATTGCACAAGATATTGTTATGTTTATTTACTTAGAAGTAAAGATGAAGCCTTAGAAATGCTTAAACTCTACAAAACAGAAGTTGAAAAACAACTTGGTAAAACCATTAAAATGGTTAGAAGTGATAGGGGTGGTGAATATGATGCACTATTAAATGAATTTTGTGCACAACATGGCATTATTCACCAAAGAACAGCACCTTATTCTCCACAGCAAATGGAATTGCTGAAAGAAAGAATAGAACCCTAAAAGAAATGATGAATGCCATGTTACTAAGTTTAGGTTTACCACAGAACTTGTGGGGGGAAGCAATGTTGTCTGCTAATTATGTTCTTAACAGAATACCCCACAAGAAAACCAACAACACTCCTTATGAATTGTGGAAAGGTCGACCACCTTCCTACAAATTCTTAAAAGTGTGGGGGTGTTTGGCAAAAGTTGAAATTTCTGTTCCTAAAAAGACTAAGATTGGACCAAAAACAGTAGATTGTGTGTTTATTGGTTATGCTCAGAATAGTAGTGCATATCGGTTTCTGACTTATAAATCAGAAATACCTGATATAAATGTGAACACTATTATAGAGTCAAGGAATGTTGTGTTTTTTGAACATGTCTTTCCTTATAAGAAATGACAGGAATTAAGTTCACAGAAAAGAACTTATGATTGTACACAAAGTCAAGAGACTAATGACAATCAAACACAAGATGCCAGTAATGGTCTCAACCAACAAGATTTAACTAATGATGAACCAAGACGAAGTAAGAGAGCGAGAACATCAAAATCTTTTGATCCAGATTTTCTGACATACCTGTTAGAAAATGAACCTCAAAGCTTTAAGGCAGCAATGACAGGTCCTGAAGCACCTTTGTGGAAAGAGGCTGTTGATAATGAAATTGAATCCATTATGCAAAATCATACTTGGGAATTGGTGGATCTTCCAACAGGTTCTGAACCTCTTGGATATAAGTGGATATTCAAGAGAAAAATGAAAGCAGATGGTTCAATTGACAAGTATAAAGCAAGACTTGTAGTAAAAGGTTACAGACAAAAGGAAGGTTTGGACTATTTTGACACATATTCCCCTGTGACGAGAATAACATCCATTCGCATGCTTATTGCTATAGCAGCGTTGTTTAATTTAGAGATACACCAAATAGATGTTAAGACAGCTTTCTTAAACAGTGATCTAAATGAAGAGATCTATATGGAGCAACCTGAAGGGTTTGTAGTGTTGGGGCAAGAAAAGAAAGTTTGTTGACTTGTAAAATCTCTTTATGGATTAAAACAAGCACCTAAGCAATAGCATGAAAAATTTGATCATGCAATGCTTACTAATGGATTTAAGATAAACGAATGTGACAAATGCGTCTATGTTAAAAACACTGACCAAGGATATGTCATAGTTTCTCTTTATGTGGATGACATGTTTATCATTGGAAGCAATCAAAACATGATCAAATCAACTAAGCAAATGCTTAACAAAAGATTTGATATGAAAGATATGGGGGTCGCAGATGTTATATTAGGAATGAAAATTACTAAAACATCTGACGGATATGCATTATCTCAATCACATTATATTGAGAAAATTCTTGATAAATTTATCAAGGATGATTTGAATGTAGCTAGAACACCTGTAGACATCAGTCTTTATTTATCGAAAAATAAAGGTGATGCAGTGTCTCAGTTAAAATACTCTCAAATCATTGGAAGTCTAATGTACCTAATGAATTGTACTCGTCCTGATATAGCTTATGCTATCAGTAAATTGAGTAGGTACACTAGTAACCCTGGAGAAGACCATTGGAAGGTGATCATTCGGGTTCTTAGATATCTAAGATTTACTCATGATCATGGTTTGAACTTTACTCGATATCCAGCAGTACTCGAAGGTTACTGTGATGCTAATTGGATATCAGATACTAAAGATTCAAAATCCACTAGTGGATATGTCTTTACTCTGGGAGGCGCTGCTGTTTCTTGGAAATCCACGAAACAAACTTGCATCGCACGATCCACAATGGAATCCGAGTTCACTGCTTTAGACAAAGTAGGAGAAGAAGCAGAATGGCTTCGTCACTTCTTAGAAGACATTCCAATGTGGCCAAAACCTGTGCCAGCTATTTGCATTCATTGTGATAGTCAATCTGCAATAGGTAGGGCACAGAATCATATGTATAACAGTAAGTCACGACATATTCGTCATCGACATAATACCGTAAGGCAATTGTTGTCAAACGGAATAATCTCAATAGATTATATAAAATCTAAAGAGTATATTGCGGATCCGTTAACAAAAGGTTTGACAAAAGAGCTAGTGTATAGTTCATCAAAGGGGATGGGATTAAAGCCTATTACATAAGAGTCGTCATAATGGTAACCCTACTTATATGACTGGAGATCCCAAGAATTAAGTTCAAAGAGACAACTAAGTTATGTATGGCTCGCCAGAAATCACCAAGGGATTAAAATTCCTTACTCATTCCTATGGTGAGAGTGATATCTACAACATATGTTGTCTACAGGGATATAAGGATAAGCTTTGCTTTTAATGATTACTTATATCTTGATTGAGGCATAAAATCAAGACGAGTATAAGGAGATACTCACAATAAGAATCACCTATATGAGTGTCGAACTGGGGCTGGTTCTATGAGAATGAGGAGGCTAAATTCTCTAGAAACATTCATGAAAACCAAGAGCGTTCAAGGCCAAAATGAACACAACAGTGAGAACCACGATGTGTTAGAAGATATTTTGTGTGAAATCTATTGTCTTGGCTTACACAAACGGCTGAACAATTCAAGGCATCGCGTCCTTTAGTTAGCCAGTAAGTCTGATAGGTTATCACTAGGGAAGGTTCAAGGCTGAAAGCTACCTATCTTGATGCAAGATATTTTCAACTTATACTCTTTCGATAAAGTCTGCATATTGTTGCATTTCCGTTGTCATCAAATTCCATTCATGTGGGGGATTGTTGGAAATGGTTATAAAATTCTGGGTAAAACCAGAATTTTTTCCTAAGTTTGGTCTATTATTTAGGTGGGACCCGTGCGTCGATTTTCGCAGGTCAAAGTGGTAACGCGTTCTATGCCGCGTTGTGATTCACGTGGTATATTTGGTTGTTCAAAACCATTACCGAGTGAATGGGAAATTGAAGCCAAAGTATGCTCCATGGAAATGGAGTTTTGGTGGAAAATCCTTAAAGGATTGAATAAGGCTTGTCCCATATTGATTTGGTGGGAAGTTTTGAATGGGTTTATAAGGCATGGGTTTGGTACTTGAGGTGTGCCCCAAGGGGTACCCAAGTGTTTTAGAGAGGGAGACTATAGGCAAAATGGGCTAGACCCATTGGACCCAAAAATCACCACACACGCGCGCGCCGCCGTCCGTCTGGTCGGTTGGGCGGGTTGGGCTGGGCCTGGGCCTGGGCGCAGGTGTGTGGTTGGGTTGGGCTTGTTCGGCCCAATACCTATCTTTTTGGGCCAAAAATATTTAAATTTTATTTTATTTTTTGGTAAAATAAAATCCAGAATTCAAATTAAACAGGAAATAAACTGGTCCGATTTTTTGCTGTACACCCAAACAGGACCCTTCCGTTTTTTGAACCCAACAGATTTAAATCTGTTTAAATTCAAAGCCGAACAGTTTTCAACCTGTCCAAACGGTGCCTATCTATTAAAATTGAACAGGTTTTGCACCTGTTTAATTCAAAACTAACAGCCACAATTTTGCCTATAAATAGATTAGCTCCCCATTTGGATTTCTACTCCAATTTTCGTACTCCATCTTCTGCTATAAATCTCTGCATTTTGCTGCATTTAATTTCTGAAAGAAAGAGTGTAAACACTCACTGTGTTCATTAGGCAAACAATTTGTAGTGCTACTATTGTTTGTAGTTGATCATTTCATCCTGAGAGATAGACGTCCACATTCTGAAAGCACCGTGGAGATGACGAATCTGTCTTAAGGACACAGTGTCAAACACTGGACTTGATCAGAATAATATTCAAGAATTAATCAAGTAAGTTATTTAATTTATTTTCGGAGTTATTATTATTTATTTAAAATTAGTTTTTAATTTTGTTTTTGTAACAAAATAAAATATGTTTTTATTTATTTATTTATTATTTCGAGTTTGATTTTTGTAATCAAACAAATTATCTCATTTCCTTTATTTCTTTATATTTTGGTTGTTGTTTAGTACACAATATAATTTAATATTTTTAATACAGTAAAAATTGTCCTACAGACAGTTGGGCCAAACCACGAAAAATCTTGTGTTCTTATTTTATTATGACCATTTTTTTTTTTTTATTTCTTTTGCTTTCATTGGGGGTGGGATTTATTCCCAACATGGACAACCATCTCCACTAAACAACCTTTTTAAGTTGAGTCACTTTAAATGTTACATATTATTAAAACTTACATTTATATACAATAAACTTTTAAACATAATCTGTGAGCATGGTAGAAAATTATTCGTAATTTTAAGTTGAGTTATTGTTAACAAACACCCGTTCATCATTAAGAACTTAATAATGTCAAACAAATTCAAAATTTCAATACACATTTTACATGTTTATATATATTACACATTTCAATATATATATATATATATTTTACGTACACATCAATATCAACCTTTTAATTATTTTGCATTGTAATCGAGGGAGGTCCATGTCAAGAATTGTGCAAAAAAATACAAACTTTTAATGACAGGTAATTTGGTGGTTTTTTAGTAATACTCCACACTATTTAATTTGTGATACTTGTTCTTTTATATTTTAAAAAACAACATAAAAGTAGCCAGTTCTATTGTTTAGATCAATATAAACCAATTGGGACATCCCATGACCTTACCTCAAAAGCAATGAATAATTTTGGGTGCTTTTATTTCCACATACCACAAATCATCAATTTACACGCTTAGTACATATTTTCTAAATACAAACTACCCATTACTTGAAGGGAAATGTTAGGAATCATAAAAAAAAAATTTATGAAAATGATCATGAAAGATTTGTGACCCTTAGATTACCTTAATTAGTGTGTGGTGCTTTATTCTAAGTGTAATCCAAAGATCACAAATCTTTCATGATCATTTTCATGAAAGACTTTTCATGATACTGTAGATACCCCATTTTTGACCGTCCTCAAGACTTGGACGTTATCGTTTGAACACTCGATGATTATCCATGTTCGTGTTCGTCTTGAGTTCTCGGAGGTTTCGGCCGCGCGCCTTGCCTCAAGACCTCTCGACTTGTTTGTTTTGTGTTTGGTTTTGCACCAAACACTTGTTGTTTTGCTTCTAAGGGTGGGAAATAGCTTGTTGGCCATCCCCACACCTCACCGGCCATGGCTTAAGGCCACCGGCCCTGTTTTCTTGCTACCGGCCAAAGGTGTTGGCCGGTCAGCATTGTGTTTGGTCGGCCGGCCACTAATTTTGGTCAATCAGCCACTTTTTCTAGCCGAGACCTTTTCTTGGGGAGGTTTGAACCTTTTGAACCTTGGTTTTAGCTTCTTGAGGAAGTTTGAACCTTTTGAACCCTTGGTTTTAGCTTCTTGAGGAAGCTTGAACCTTTTGAACCTTTGTTTTAGCTTCTCCAAGAAGCTTGAACCTTTTTGGCTTCTCCAAGAAGCTTGAACCCTTTGCCTAGCTTCTCCAAGAAGCTTGGCCCCTTTGCTCCAAGCTTCTAAGAGAATATTGACCCTTTCTTAGCTTCTTGAGGAAGCTTGACCCCTTTGCTCTAGCTTCCTCAAGAAGCTTGGCCCTTTTGCTCCAAGCCTCTAAGAGAAGCTTGGCTCCTTTACTCAAGCTTCTAAGAGAAGCTTGCACCTTTGTTCCTCTATAAAAGAAGAGCTCCTCTTCCATTGCAAAGATTCCAAAAATTTTGCTAAGGCAAAAACCATACATATCTCACTACTTTGAGCTCCAAAGTCCATAGTTCTTGGCCCCTTTGCACACCAACTCTTAGCCTAACACCTCCATCATTAACCCAAGGATCTTGGAAGCCATTTTCAGAGGCTAAGGGACTAGTTTTCTGGACCAAGAAACTGCTGTCCCCTTTTGGCTACAAGGGTAATACACTTTACCCTCTTTTGGTCTTTATTTTGCTTCATATTTTAGCCTTACTTGTAAGCATTTTTGAGCTTTTTCATAAACTAAAAAAAGTCTTATTTTGAGCTCCTTTTTAAGTTTGTTTAAGATCACTTTTGTGTTTGGGGTTGTTTACCCCCTCTTAGGCCTTGTTTGGCCTCATTTTTGTGTCTTTTTTGTGAGCTTCGGGACCACCTTGTATTGGCCTTCTCACCACTGAAATCCAGAGGGATTTCAATGGTAGGGATGGTGTTTTGAGGTCCTAAGAAGGAGAGGGGTGACCCTCTCCATTGTTGTCTTATTTTCTAGCATTTTTGGCCTTCCAAAGGGGCTCCTATTTACATGTTTCAAAGCCATATTTTAGGCCTTTTTTGGTGAGTTTTAAGGTTTGCATAGGCTCTGTCCAGAGCCCATTTTGCCATATAAAGTGTCTATTATGCATGTGTAGAGTAATCCTCCTCAAGGCCTTTCAAAGGGGCCTTTACTTGTATGCTTCCTTGGCTCATTCCAGGCCCTTTTCAGTGAGTTTTAGGGCTGTCATAACCTCTTTCTAGAGGTGGTTTTGCTATTTTGTATGTCTATCATGTATGTGTAGAACAACCCTTTGCATGGCCTTCCAAAGGAGCACTTCATTCTAACATGTATTGACTGAGTTTCAGTGGTTATTTGGGCATATTTTGGCATGGAATACTTCTGTTTTTGGCTGGTTTGGTGACCTCTCATATGCTTCATATAGTTGTAGTGCAAATCATGGTTCACTAGCTTACTTTGCATGCTTTGGTGACCCTTGATTCTAGCACTTTTTGACCATGCCATAAACTAATTTTGTGCATATTTTGGACTGCCCTAGCTCTGTTTTGGGGCCTCATGGTCGAATGTTTCTTGCTATGCATGGTTGTAGTTCAATACCCTTGCCTAGCTTCGAGTTTTAGAGTTGCATGCCTATGTTGAGGTGTTTCTATGTTTTGGCATCATTGTGCATCATATTTCAGAGCTTATATGTATGCCATATTCCCATGTTTTCCACTCTTTAAATGCGTTTGAGAGTTATGCATGAATACCTCATTTTTGGACCATTACATGAGTTTCATTTTGGTGCATGTCAAGCCATCATTTTAGCACATTTGGCCACTGATTTTAGACATGGCTAAGGCTTGTCCATATTAGTTTAAGTCCACCTTTTGAATGTTGCTCAAATGTTGTTACATTGCTTCATGTTTGCATGCTTTGGTTGTATGATGTTTTGCATGCTCATTACTTGCATTGTTGACACATGCTTAGGCATATTGCATTTTGTTGCATTGCTTGAGCTATATGACATGTTGGTGCATGCTTAGGTTGTAATGCATTTGGCATCTATTCTCTCTTTTAGCCACTTAACATGTTGTTACATGTTTGTGTGTTGTCCATGTTGCATGTTTGCATTGCTTGCCCTTATGTTCATGGTGCATACTTAGCTTGCATGTCTAGGTTGCATTGCATTTTGCATGCATGCCTTGCCTCTTGAAAATCACCATGATTGAGGTTAGGCCTTATGTGTTTGTTTGGTGTGCATTACATTTGACATCAAAATGGATAACTCGGCTCCTTTGGCCATCATGCATTGAAATGCGTGATTGGTGGCCCGAGGGTCGAGAACCATACTCCCTTGAGTTCATAACATGATAGGGAGGGTGGTTGTGCATACATTGCTTTGAAAATGCATTGCCATGCTCTATTTGCCCTCTGCTGCTGTCAAACAGGATTCTGCAGGAATTCAGTGCCGGCCGGCTATCCATTTTTGGCCGAGAGCACAATTTTTGGTCGATGACCTGTTTCACTTGGCCGGTGGCCCCATCTCATGGCTGATGGCCTCTCAGC
The DNA here is from genome assembly GCA_036172215.1 of Camellia granthamiana. NCBI lineage: Eukaryota > Viridiplantae > Streptophyta > Magnoliopsida > Ericales > Theaceae > Camellia > Camellia granthamiana. The sequence goes on along the minus strand of CM069911.1, from coordinate 70,345,810 downwards.
ATGTCTCCAAGATGTTTCAAAGGTGTCACAGAGGTTGGCACAGTTTTCAAAAGAGCAGAGCAGTGTAAACACAGGCAACTGTGGCATGGCAATGGATTTCCGAGCAAAGCCGACCGAGCATGCATGCACCCCTCTTCCCGAGGCTGTTTTACTGCTTTGGTAGACTAATTGATTTGTTAATTAGTTAAGTGGTTTTGTAATTAATTAATTAGCTCGTGAGTTAGTTAATTAGGTGATTTGTATTATTCTTTTGGACCCTCCGCGAGAGGGCAATGTTGTAATAAGTGTGCGTGTGTGTGATGCATGTCTTCCAACCCCACGTCTTTCTCCCTTTTATTTACCAGCTTGTGATGGTTAGTTTTAGGGCATGTTTCAATTAGCATACTTATGCTCGCATGTTTGTATTCATTCATCTGTCTTGCATGCACCGGGCTCGGCGCATCATGCTAACTGCATTGTATTTCAATTCCAAATTGAATACATGTTATATGTTGCATCTCATATTCCATCTTAGAGTAGCCGAGTCTATTCTAGTTGCATTATTGCATGTGTTGCATTAACCATCTTAACATGAACTAGAATCATGCATTGATCACTAACTAGTTTCTGTTTTGGCTCAGAGTACTCGGTAAGTATTTATGCTTTAGCATCCTTGCATGCGTGTGAGTGACTGCCATGATAGCATGCTTACCTGACTGCCATGATAGCATGCTTACCATGAGGCTATTTTGCTTATGTGATATAACTGCTTGAATGCCTGTGGATGAATGTTGGATTGCTTGAATTGGGATAATTCATTGAAATCCGTGTTTTAAGCCTACTTGCAAGTAGCAAACTTTAAACCATTTCCAAACAAACGAATATGCGATGCTTTGTTCCAAATTAGGCGATCTAGTCTATACTTTTGTGTTGTGCGCATCACATAGTAAGATTAGCTAATTAATCGGAATAAGAATGCATAATGTTTTCAAAACTAGATATCATGGTTAGTAAAGGCCGATCTTTGATCGGGCGAGCGGGGGTGCTCATAGCTGACATTCCCCAATCGTACCCAAGTTCCCGAGCCGAGGTAACTTTGGTGATGATGGACACGTGGCCTTAGGCACGAGTCAGGGTTTCCTAAATTCCCCCAAAATAAATATTGAGGTGGCGACTCTGTATCTGGCAAAGCAGTCCATGTTTGGCACTTCTTTCTACAAATCAGTTTTTTTTTAAAACGATTTGCCGGATTTGGACTCTTTGATGATTCATCGGTCTTGCATTGCACTCTGCGAGATTAGATACAGGACCGTGACATTGAGTCCGAACTGTAGTAAGCCCAATGAACAGAACGGGATTCCCTCCCGGGGCGTTCGGGGACGTCTACAGATACCTAGCATTGCTGTTACTTGAATTACCTTTTTAACAAAATCCTGAAATGCAATTGCTTAATACACATATCGCACACTGTTACCACCACAAGCTCCCCTTACTACAAAAATAATTAAAGATCACACTTTGACAAATAAAAATATCTCACTTTTATTGGAAATGTGATAAAAAAAAAATAGATTGATATTTTAATCATACTTGATTTGATTGAGTGTGATAATATTTATTTTTTATATCACTTTTCAATTAAATGTGATTATATATATATATATTTTTTTAATCACGCATTCTAATTAAAGTGTGATTTATAGTTTGGAACATTAAATAACTTGTATCCATAAAACATCTAGCGTGACATAGATAATAAATAAATAGGAGTTAATATCATTCCAATATACACTACTACAATAATACTTAATAATATTTATTTTTAATCACACATTTTAAATAAGTGTGATTATATATATATTTTTTAATCACACTCCCTAAATAGGTGTGATTGCATAAAATATTTCAATTTGATTTTTATATAAAATAATATTCCCAAATTCGCGCCTATTCTACCACGAGTGAAAGAGCACGACTCTTTCCATTCCCAGATTGAATTTCACAAACACCACAGGTTTTCTCCTTGCCTTCTGTTTCTGAAACGAAGCCTTATTTTGTTTTCTTCATCACAACTCCGAACCACCATTGAAGTTACTTACTCAAATTTGTCTTTTGAAATAAAAAACCTCTTGAAATTTCTGGTGAGTTCTCTGTTTTTTTATGTCCCTTTTGCGTGTATATATTTATGATTATAATTATTATTAGTGAAATTTTATAGATATAGGTTTTCATTGTGAATGAGGGTCTTTGGGTGGTAATGATACATGTTCTGTAAATCAAAGTTGAAATTGGTGAGGTTTTTGTTGATGGTTGGTGGTAATTTTGATGTACAAAAACAATACGTTGTCAAGTATAAAGATAGAGATACAATTCTTTACACCAGTTTTGTAACTTGATCATATTTGGGATGTGTTTTAGGTCATGGTCAGGTGTGAATTAAAAACAAGTAACATAGTTGCATTTCCTTGTCCATGGTTTCTCCCATTTATCAAAAATGAAATACTTGCCTTTGTTTTGGATTTTGAGCCTAGAATTTCAGAATTTGCAAGCCGAACATGTTTGAGGGATTGGTTTAGGGTTTTACACAATCTACTATGCCGGGGGCCACATCTAGAAGATGATTATGATCCACCATCAAATGGTTGTCAATTAGTAGATTAATTAATTACATGAATAGTTGCTTGTTTTAATTTCATAAATTAAAAATTTGACAATTCAAGAGTTGCCAATATGGAAGGGCTTAAACACGTCAAATGAAGATCAGAGGCTTGACTTGCTATTTGCTAGTTTTCTTTGCCATTACTTATTTACTAGGTCCCAGACATTTTTTAGTTCTCTTTATGCTCTTGGCTGTTGGCACAAATATGTTGAGAGGAGAGTGTTCTCTTCAAATCACAAATAGATACCAATTCTGTCATTTTTAGACATCTATCATAATTTGCTTGGGCTAGATTGGCTTGTAGATACTTGTGATAACCCTACTCTGTGTTATGCTAATTAATCTTAATTATGCCTATAATTATGAGCTTGATATGATTTTGAATGCTAATTATATCATTATATGTGTTTTTGAATTTCTATCTGTTCACCGTAGGAAAATCTATTTGATTTTCTGTTATGAAATTTAAATTGAAGATCGTAGAAGCGTCAGAAATCAAAATTGACTGTGTTATTGCGATTAGCCTAATTTTTAGAGCCTATAGTGAAATTTAATTAAAAATTGATTCGGATCGAATTAATTAGATTAAATTGATTAAATTAAGCACGATTAATTAGTTTTAATTAAGGTTGATTAGGGAAGTGTACATATAGAAGCTAAGTGTGCTTAAGCTCATTACATGAGCTCAAAATCTGAAAATAAACACTCTAGAGAGAGAGTGAGCCGATTCTAGAGAGTGGAAGAGCACATCATTGAAGATTTTGGTAGAGAATTCAAGAATTGGGAGAGTTAGCTCAAGAACTAACTAAAGTTTGGAAGGTTGAAGCCTCTATGTGAGTAATTGAACTCACATTCATGAGTTTAAATTCATATCTAAGTGAATTCAAAGAGGATATGAAGTTAAGAACAAGATTTGAGTTGGAAATGATGAAATTGAGATCAATATGCACATGCATGTAACAAATTGCTATGAATCTTCATGTTTGTGTATAAGACATCTGATCAAAAAAAAAAATGTATAAGACATGTTAAATAAGTTGAATTGGTAGTCATTTGAGACATGCATCCATGAATTATGAGGTTATGAGGCTTAATTACATGTTTTGAAGATGATGAATTCATGTAATTATCATATATGCATGAGTCTCAAAGTTATGAACATGAAATTGAATGCTTTAAGCTTGTACGAAGAATTTTATGGCGAATTGAACTTCAATTCTTGTAAAATTAACTTTTATTTTCATGTTAGAAGTTATTTGCCCAAGATATAGAACTTAACATGCAAGAAAAACAAGTTGGAATCAAGTTTTAAACTTCAAACACAGTTCTGGAAATTCCAAAATTCGTCATGTCCGCTCGAGCGAGGAAAGCGTCGCTCGAGCGTAAAAATCAAGCTCCCAGAAGTTTTGCAAACATTGATGTTCGCTCGAGCAAGAAGAATTGCGCTCAAGCGCCTACTCACATGTTTTGACTCTTGGCTCGAGCGACCAAAGTCACGCTCGAGCGCAAAAATGAGGCAACCAGTACTTTTGCAGACCAAAGGAGTTCACTCGAGTCAGAAAAGTTGCACTCAAGCGGAGGGCCCTGTTTCAAAAACTTTTGAAAAGTTTTATTATGTCCCAATTTCTGTTCTCTCCTATTTCTAAGTATTCTTAGGCACACATTGAGCATCCTAAACGAATTAAAGGACACGAAAGAGGCCTAAGAACATTAAGCAAATTAAAGAACGGATTAAATTATATTATGACCCAATGTGTTATGAATTGTGTAGCGTTAAGTGCAAGGACAAATCAAGCACCAGAACATTGTGAGTAATATCTTAGCAAAGATATTTTTGTATATGCATTATTTTCTAAATGATGCCTATATGGTAAGGTTCTAAACTTTTGAAGTGATATTATGAATGAATATTCTAATCACTTAATTCGGAATGAAACATGCGAAGTGATCGACGTATGGGTATGAAATGGGCCTAAGGCCATTCAGTATATTCAGTAAAGATGTGAATTAGGCCTAAGGCCGTTCTGTATAATTGTTAAATGGGCCAAAGGCCGTTCGGGATAAGGAATTGAATGGACCTAAGGTCGTTTTGGATACAAGAATGAATATGTGTATGACCATGGATTTAAATGTGTGCACATAAATGAGTATATAAATTGGACCTAAGGTCGTTCTGTGTGTATTGGACCTGAGATCATTCTGTGCGTAAGTTGGACCTACCCAAGGTCGTTTTGTATGCTACATGGACCCAAGGTCGTTTCGTGTTCGAGAAATGATAGAAAGGACCTGAGATCGTTGTGCTTTATTATTGATTTCCAAGCGTAATAGTGAATTATGATTGTAAGAATTTTGTTCATGAACTCCTTCGCTTTGGTATTATTCATCGGGCGTTAGCTCACTCCTTATTTATATGTATGTAGGTGAGCATCGAGATGTCTAGCCTTGTAGCGATCCCGGTTTCGATCCTTCTTTCATGTTTTGTCACTTCGACTGGGCCGGTCGAGGGTCGAGCTGCTTGATCAACTCGCGGGGGTCTAGGGGGCAGCTCCCTTTGGCGAGTCCAAGGGCAGCACCCTGGCGGGGGTCGAGCTGCCCGGTCAGCTCGCGGGGGTCCAGGGGGCAGCGCCCCTTGGCGGGTTCTAGGGTAGCACCCTGGCAGAGTTGATGGGCAGCGACCCCAAAACAAAAATGCAAAATGCATTCGAAGTTGCTTGTCCACTCGAGTGGCCGTTTATGCGCTCGAGCGGAGAATGTTTGGTTTCAGAAGTTTGACCTGTCTGCAAAAGTACTGGGTTAGTGTATTTGACGCTCGAGCGGGGCTTTCCACGCTCGAGCGGACCATGTTATATCAGCTCGTGAATCTGATATTCATATCACTTTTTCAGTCCTCTCTCTCTCTAAAACTCTCCAGAATTCCAGATCGGGAGCTTCTCTCTCTAGAAGTCATCTTCTCTCTTTGATTTCTCCAAATCCATTGGGATTTAGACCTAAGTTCTTCACCAAAGTTGGTTATCATTTCGAGAGCTTCGTTGTGTGCGGTAAAGATCAAGTTTCGACACCGTTGATTTTGGGGGTTTCATCTCATTTCTTCTTCAAAACGTGAGGCAGGGATTTTCTTAGAGTTATATATATGTTTTTGCAAGATCTAGATGATTTTCGAAATCATCTTTTGATTAGCTTTGAGAAATTGATTGTTGATTTCAAGAAGATGCGTGATTTTAAAAGAGGGTTTAATTTCTTTTCCTTTTAAAATAGAAATTGAAGGTTTTAAACCATATTGATTGAAGAAAGATGATTTTGGAGAGATTCTTCTAAATATTTTGGAGATGAATGGTTTTGGTGAGAAAACTTAGAAATTGGGTCTTTTCTTTGAAAGATGTTGAAAATCCTTGGAAAATGTTGTCATATTTATTTTGCGTACCAAAATAAATGGATGTTTTGAAAATTGTTTATTTATATATAAATGACGAATTTTGTGAAAAAAATGAGAAATGTTGTTTATTTTGGAAATTGTTGTCAAAATGTTGATTTAGTCTTGAATTGACTAAATTGTTGAGATTGCTCGAAATGTGGGAATTACGTTATTCTCTTGAATGAATTGGATATAAAAGTATATATATATATTCATCTTGTGGAATTGTGTTGAAAAGAGGATTGGGAATTTTGATCACAATGGTATATTGTGTGGAACAATTGAATATGGAAGTAATGTTGCATTGCATTATTAAGCATACATTGGCATTTCAATTCATTGGACTATGTTAAGCTTTGGAAATTTGCATTGAGAAAAGAATGTTGGGAAATGGGTTTTCATGAAATGGTTTTGGGGTAAATACGGTGGTAAGTCTTGATAGATGGTGTAAATGAAATTGTTTAAGTTGGCCTGAGTGTCCTTGGTGAAAGACTAGAAAGTCGCGCGGATAGATGTCGAGCCTTCCGGTTAATACTGGTAAAAATGACAATTGGTAGTACTCGTATAGTCTACTTGCAGACACCGACCTAGGGATTACCAGAGTTGTATTTACCACCCCCTTTAATTAAATTGATAAATTTTGAGCAGTTGAAGTTGCATAACATCATTGAGGATGATGGTTTTCAAAAGATGAAGATGTGTTTTATTTTCAAAAAGGCATGGCATGGCATGTGCATTCATCTCTTGAGGCTTGTATAAAATGTATATACTTTGTTAAGGATTTCCTACTGGGCTTTATGCTCATCCTACCAGATTTTTGTGCAGAAAAAGACGTAGTGAATCCGCCTAATTGAGGGCGTGGAAATGTGTGTGTTGAGAGCACTAAAGTTCTCATTTGCTGTGATCCTATTTGTAAGCCAAGGGCTATGTATGTATGGGTTTGAATAACGATTTCGTGTACCAGGCTTAAGCCTTGGAAGATTGTAAACCCTTGGGGGTGCTTATTTGGTTATTTACTTGTTGTTGAATCAATGTAATATCGCATGAGGAACTATTATTATTATGTAATGCAAGTATGGGAAGTTATATTTGGTTTTCCTTAAGAGAGCCATGATTGTTGCATTATCATTTGGGCTAGAAATTTGAGACATTACAAGCCTCAACCCCAGTGAGCAATGAGAAACCAAGTCTTAAGGAGTTAACCAAGGTCGCCTTGCGCAAAAGGCCTTACTTTTGTTTTACTTTTCCTTTTGTTCTTTTGTGGTCATGTATGACTGACCCTGTGTATAACCTTGGTTTTGTTAATACTGACTCTCGAATGATTTGGACTTATGTAGTACATAATATGGATGTGTGCATAGTGTGAGTTATTACACTTTTATGAGAAAATTATTTTGGTTAAGCCATGTATGCACAGCTCATTGGACAATCTTTGTAAATTTTGCTTCCACAATTTAACCCCCTATTATTAAATATGATTTGATTTCTAACTGAGGCCGCAAGTAATCTCATGATTATTGGCCAGTTATGACACTAATCCATAGGGGCGGGTTTAGGTCATGACAATACTTTTCTCAACTTTGAGTGAATCTCTAAAATCCAAACTCCTGCTTATATTACCTTCCACTAACAAATTTACATAGTTTTTTTTTTTCCTACGTATTATTGTGGTTGCCCTTAATATTAAATGGTTGCCCTATGAGGTTGCTACATTTTGGATAGGACTTAAATTACTTTTCATTTATTGATTTTAGGTTAATTGCTTAACTTTCAATCCCTTTAATGAATGGGTGTGGCAACGAGGTCTACAGATAAGACTGCAAAGTTATTTGATCTGCGCAAACTCTCTACTGTTCTCCACACCTTCAACTGTCACAAATGAGAGTTCGCTCCTTGGTATTTTACTTTATGCATTATGTACCATTGGAGCTCTTGTAGATTTAATTATTTCTTTGTCTTTGTTATTAAGACTATATTAGGTTTCTTTAACTGTTTGTGCGTCCGTGAAAGCATGTATTAATATGTATCATGTGGAACTCGATTTTTATTTTTTTACGATAGGAGGAGGTTTTTCAAGTTGGGTGGAATCCAAAGAATGAGACCATATTAGCTTATTGTTGTCTTGGGAGGAGGCTTATGGTGTGGGATCTTAGCAGGTTTACCTTGGACCACTAGTATTTGTTGTTGTAGTTTAAATATTTATATTAGTGTATTTTAATCTATCTTTTTGTTGTGGAGATAAGTAACACACACAAACACACCAGCATGTCGCAGCTGGTACTGAAACCTACGCATCTCTCTTTGGAAGTGGTAGGAGATACCACTTACTGTTAGTTTAATCAAATGATTTAGTGAGAAATGATAAGAAAATGAGGAGGAGAACTCCTTATCAAGTTTGGTTTATAAGTTAGGTGAGAAATGGAGAGAAAGAGAACTCTCTTATTTTATGTGTTTCATTGCTCACCACTTTGGTGAGAAACAAATGGATTGGTTGGTGTATTTTTCATAACACTAAGATTGTCCATTGAAATACAAAAAAAGAAAAAGAAATGCCACCCATATCCATATATCACCAACTTTGCTTTCTTACTAAACACAATCATTTATTTTATTTTCTCACTCCGCATTGAGCAATAGCTAGCAGTTTGTTGGGATTAATGAGTGAATTTTTATTTGGAAGTGTGGATTTTCAATCTATATTGTGATTCTTTGTCAGAAGTTTTGGTCTTACTTTAATATCACTAAATTACTTCAATTGGTGTTTTACAACATGAGATATTTTTATACAATGACATAAGAAATAGTGTTGACCAATGGCTTTCCTCAGTTTATTTGTCCTTAACACAACTTAACAGAAGATTCCTTCTTTAAAACAATTCTAAATTAAGGTAGTCCCAAGCATACATCACAATTTCCATAACCATTAAAACACTCGGCAGTTAATAAAGGTGGTTTTTTGTTTTTTATTTTTTTGCTTTTAGTTTTTTTACAATGATATTTGACTAAATAAACTAAATAATAATAGACATATATAGCCAAAGCTACAATCTCGATTCTGTTTTTTTAGTTGGTTGCAAATCTGGAACGTTTGTAGTAAGAGTTAGAAATGGTGTTTTATTTGTGTCACTTTTTTTAGGGTGAATAAGTCATAAATTAAAACAGGAAAATATACAAGATTACAAGGGGCATGCCCTAGGCCCTAACATGACTATACAACCCAACAAAATGAACAAAACTGTCAAAACCAAAAGAAGAAAATAAAAACCAACTCAAACCCAACAAACAAAAAACAACTACAACAAAATGGCCACAGTACATGTGAGGCAACATCAATAGAAATAGTGACTCACACTCACACACAACACCTGGGTAGTTACTAAACAGCTAGCAAACAGAGCTAACAGCAGCAAGGCAGAATCAACAGTAGCAAGGCAAATACACACTCATACATAGCACCTAGATAGCTATTCATAGCAACTAAACTAAAGCAAACACAACACAGACCAGAATTTATAGACAGTAACAGTAGGCAGACACAGCACCTGGATAGATTTACACAGTAGATAACATTACACTCCAGCAGAATGTGTAGACAGACCACCAGAGTGTAGCCTAACCAGTTCCATATTTGAGGTACAACACAGAAATAGTAAACAGCTCCATTTTACATAAAGAAATACAACAATATCCCATGAAGGAGAGAGCACTTGACTAGCTCAACATACAACCTAGTCTTAATGTCTGCAGCCTCCCCTCTATCACTATTGATTTTAGCAAACCTGAGTATGACACTCCACATAAGTAGGCATCATATCCAGATAATACAAAATGTACATAACCAAATCTCACCACACAATGAATTCCTAAGTTACTCAACCCACAAATATGCCTCACACTCATCAAGAAAAGCAAGTACTTAGGGAATCTACACACAATTTTGACCTCACACTCATCAAGAGCCGCAACCTGAGCTGCAGTCGTAGACCAGGTTGCAAACTTAACTGCAACAAAACACCAAGTTGTAGCCTAAGCCATAGTGGCTGCAGCCTAGGCCACAAGCTCAGAACAAAGTAATATCAGCTGCAATATCAGAACAACTCTAAGCAAGAGCACCACTCTGCTGCTGCTATTGCTACACTTAATTGTTGTTGTTGCTGCAGCGCTGTTTTGCTGTTGTAGAGCTGTTTTGCTGCTGCTCCTCTGCTGCTGCTACAAAGTGGTTTTTGTTGTTGCTGCAAGTTGCTGCCTGTTTGGAAGGCAAACCACCTAAGTGTGTTAGGCAACCCACTTTGAGCCCAGGGGAATTTCCTAGCAGTGTGTAAAGCCTGCACATCTCCTATTGGATATGAAACATTCAATATAAATGATAGTATTGAATAATGAATGCCTAGATTATTTAGACTTTATGGAATTATTATTTTTTTATTTTTTTGACTTTGCAATTATTCATAGATCAGATAAATTATTTGTTATAAGATCCTGTATTTTTTATTTTTTATTTTTGCAAGTTTGCTTAAGGCATTTAATGTTCTATTAAAGAAATTGTGCCTTTTTAATGACATTCCTTTGAGGTTATCAACTATGTAGCCTCTAGTTTATTGTTTTATATTCTAATTTCTTTGTTGATATAGGTATTCAAAAATACATTTAAAATGGACAAATCTTGGATGTTCAAAGATAGAAGATCAAAAGATTGAGAATGGAGTTGAACAATTTCTTAATTTTGCTATGATCCATACAAATGATCTTCAATCTATACATTGTCCTTGTAGAGTCTATGGAAACTTGAGAAGCCAACCTATTCCAGAGATTAGAAATCATCTCTTTTTCAATGGTATTGACCAAAGTTATACCATATGGATATGGCATGGAGAAGTCACCAGTAGGGCATCACCATGTTTAAATGAACAAGATTTTTCCCAACAACAATTTGACATATCTCCCATAAACAATGTAGCTGAAACAATAGAAATGGTTCAAGATGCATACGATCATTGTATGGCTGATCCTAAAGTGTTTAAGAAATTACTTGAAGATATGGAAAAACCCTTGTATCCGGGTTGCACAAAGTTTACCAAGTTATCTACATTGGTTAAATTGTATAACTTCGATACTACAAATAGCCTATCTCACACTGGGTTTTCAGATCTACTGACGTTGTTGGGTGATATGCTGCCAATGAACAATGAAACACCATCATCTATGTATGAGGCTGGGAAGACGTTTGCTGCATTGAATGGGATATGAGAAAATACATGCATGTCCATATGATTGCATACTCTATAGAAAGGAGTACAAAAATGCAATTTCATGTCCTACATGTGGTACAAATTCCACTGAAATAAGAAAGGATGTGCCTGCAAAAGTTTTATCGTATTTTCCACTTATCCCAAGGTTTTGAAGAATGTTTCAATCAGTAAAAATAGCAAAGGATTTGACATGGCATGCTCACAAAAGAGATTCTGATGGCACAATGTGTCACCCTGCGGATTCTCCATCATAGAAGTTAGTAGACCACATGTGACCAGATTTCGCTATAGAGCCAAGAAACTTTTGATTAGTTATTTCTGCAATAAACACACACAGTTCCCTTAGTAGTAGGTATAGTTGTTGGCCAGTTATAATGATTGCCTATTGTCTTCCATCGTGGTTATGTATGAAGAGGAAATTTATGACATTATGATTATTAATATCAGGTTCACAACAGCCTGGCAATGACATTGATGTTCACTTGGAACCACTAATTGATGATTTGAAAATGTTGTGGGAGGTAGGTGTTGAAGCTTATGACGCTTATAAAGAAGAACACTTCAGGCTGAAGGCTATATTGTTGTGGACAATTAACGACTTTCCAGCATTAGGCAATTTGAGCGGTTGTACTGTAAAGGGATATTATGCATCTCCAATTTGTAGTGAAAGAACATGTTCTCACAGATTAAAATATGGTAAGAAGAACACATATGCTGGCCATAGAAAATTTCTTCCACACTACCATCCATATCGGAGTCCAAAAAAAAGCTTTTAATGGGGAGCAAGAGTTTGGATTAGCTCCAATACCATTAAGTGGGGAGAAGCTATTAAATAAGATTAAAAGGCTTGTAACCATATGGGGAAAGAAAAACAAAAAAGCATTAGATGTTAGTTGTACAAAATGTTGGAAGAAGAAATCATTATTCTTTGATCTTGAATATTGGAAGTACTTACATGTTCAACATAATTTGGATGTTATGCATATTGAGAAGAATGTGTGTGAGTGCCTCATTGGTACGTTACTTAATATTCCAGGAAAAACAAATGATGGAATTAATTCTCACCTGGATCTTGTAGAAATAGGTTTGCGTGAAGAATTGTCACCATAAATTGGAGAGAAGCGAACATACTTGCCTCCAGCATGTTACACATTGTCTAAGGAGGAGAAAAGAAGAGTATGTACAACATTATTGGAACTGAAGGTTCCAGAAGGATACTCTTCAAATTTGGGAAGTCGTGTATCAATGCAAGATTTGAAACTTTATGGTCTAAAATCACATGATTGTCATGTATTGATGCAACAATTACTACGTGTGGCAATACGATCTATGTTACCTAAGCATGTAAGACATACCATTATTAGGTTATGTTTCTTTTTCAATGCTACTTGTACCAAAGTGGTGGATTTGGAAAAATTAGATGAGATTCAAAAAGATCTTGTGGTCACATTATGTTTGCTTGAAAAGTACTTTCGACCTTCGTCCTTTGATATCATGGTGCATTTGACAGTGCATCTTGTTAGAGAAGTATGACTTTGTGGACTAGTTCACTTTAGATGGATGTACCAATTTGAGCGGTTCATGACGATCTTAAAGGGCTATGTTCGTAATCGTAATTGTCTTGAAGGTTGCATTGCTGAAAGTTATATTGTTGAAAAAGCTGTTGAGTTCTACGTAGAGTACTTATCTGGAGTGGATGCAATCGGGATTCCTTCTAATAGGAACATTATAGTTGATGATGATATAGAAATTGGAAGGCCTTTATCAAGTGGTTATGTTGTTACTGTTGATCGTAGTGAATGGGAGCAAGCACATCGTTATGTGTTAGAAAATACAAGTGACATTCAACGATACATTGAGTAAGAATATTTCATGTACATTTTTCTACAATTTATTCTCACAAGTTAGAGATTTATCTCATAATATATTGCTTTATTCATGATTTTATAGGGAGCATATGGCTTGGTTGAAGCTAAAATATCATCGTCAATCACAAAGTCAAAAATGGCTACAAATTGAGCATAATAAAACATTTATGTATTGGCTTCATGAAAAGGGATTGGGGTAATTCAACATTTATCTTTTTCTAATACCGAATATTATTAACAAAAAATTAGCTAACTATTCAACTATATACAGGTCTCAAAGGAATTAAGTGGCCAAAATAATATCTCAAATAACCTGAAGTGGATAGCACAAGGACCTCGATTGGATGTTATAAAATTCCCTAGCTATATCATCAATGGTTGTCGTTATCACACAAAAGATCAAGATAGCTCACGAGTCGGCCAAAACAATGGAGTTAGTTTAGTGGCAACAACAATGCAAGTGACAGGTTACAAGGATAAGAACCCAGTGTTTACGAATATGAGTTACTATGGAGTTATTACTGAGATATGGCAACTTGACTACAATATATTCAAGATTCCAGTATTTAAGTTTGATTAGGTTGACAACACAAAGGGAATTAGAGTGGATGAGTTAGGTTTCACATTAGTTGAGCTAGGGAGGATAGGCCATAAAGACGATCCTTTCATTTTGTCTTCCCAAGCTAAGCAAGTTTTTTATGTACAAAATCAACTTGATCTAAGATGGTCAGTTGTGCTAGAACCTCCTCAAAAACAATATTCTTGTGAAAATGATGATAAGTTCAATGATTTTTGTATAGAGCATCATGGCTTTACAAAAGTTTTGCCAGAAGTTGAATCATTAGATATGGTTGATGATTCTATGTCATCTTACATGTGAGGAAATTATGAGGGAACTTGGCTCGATAATCCATAATGAAAAAAATATATGTCTTTGTAAGAATGTATGTCTAGGTGTTGTATTTTCATGTTAAAATGTTTGACTTATATTCATTTTCTTCATGTCTTTATATTTAATTGTTTAACTATTTGACCTTTTTTCTTAATTTTTTTATTATTTTTATATTCATAGGATGGATACTTCTCATGTCTTGTCTACTGATGGAGAGGATGTATGGTTACCAACAATAAAACCAAAATTTAATAAAAGAAAAGGCAGAGGTTCGACAACATTACCAGATGTCATAAAGGATAGGAGTTCTGGTGTACGAAAGGCCATTAACTATAATGAGAATGGTCAATCAATTGGAAACAATTCAATCAAATGTTCAAGCTATCATGGGGTGTTGGCTCGCACAATGGTTCCGATATGCTATAAAGACTAGTTTGAGGTGCCAGCTGAACTGAAAGAAAAATTATGGAGTTGTGTGGAGGTAAATAAGACTAATAAACATGTATTTAAATGCAATCAAAATTTGAATTTTATAACATTATATTTTTTGACTACTTAATTAACATACAAAGTGGATGGTTATCTTTAATTTGTTCAAAATGGAGGACATTCAAGAAAGAACTTACTAAGTACATACGTGAAAACAAGTCCAATCCTGAGATCATATCAAAACCACTGTAGACACCCCATTTTTGACCGTCCTCTAGACTTGGACGTCACCGTTAGAACACTCGGTGATTATCCATGTTTGTGTTCGTTTGGAGTTCCCGGAGTTCTTGGCTCGCGCGCCTTGCCTCAGGACCTCCGAACTCGACCGTTTTGTGTCTGGTTTTGCACCAAACACTTGTGTTTTGCCTTGGAAGGGCAGGGAATGCTTTGTGAGGCATCCCCACACACCACCGGCACTGGCTAGAGACCACCAGCTGGCTGGTGTTGCCACCGGCACTATATTGTGCCGGTCGGCACTTGTTTTGGCAAAATGACCATTTTGCCCTGCCGACCACTGTGCAGCTGCTTTATGAGATATTTTTAGACAACTGTTTAGCTTTTGCTTCCCCTCCATACACGTGTATGGAGGGGATGAGCCTTTGGTTGACTTAGCTTGTAAGCTTTGTTGCCTATAAGAGAAGGCTCTCTCCTCTTGGCTTAAGGGTTAGAAAAATTGGAGGGTTAGAGAGAAAAGACAGAGGAGAGGCTCTGGTTTTAGGTTAGAAATACTATATCTATTCTATCTCTCTTTTCCTTGCTCATTTTGGTACACTAGGTGCTTTAGTCCATACTTTCACACACAAGCACCTAGTGTTTCACCTTCTCTAGGTTTTTGAGGGTCCAGAGGTTTGTTCTTGGTGCTTTGGAGTTGGATTCAAGCAAAGGAAGGCAACAACACCAACATTGTTGAAGAGGTCTTCAAAGGTAACAAAACTACCCCTTTTTACCCCATTCTTGCACCTTGTTTTTACCTAGTTTAGAACTGTTTTTGTGCTTAGTCTATAATACAAAAAAGTTCTGATTTTTAGGCCTCTTCATTGTTTATTAAGAGTGTTTGGTGGTTTGGGTAGGTTTGACCACCCTTAGGCCTTGAAAAGGCCCCATTTTGTGCCTTTTTGTGAGAGATCCGAGACCTTGGTGTTAGGATCTCTCCACCACTGAAATCTTGAGGGATTTCAGTGGTGAAGATGATGCCTTAGAGTCTCAAGAAGGAGGGGGCCATCCCCTCTCCTTAATGTCCTTGAAAAGGGCAAGTTTTGGCCTCCAAAGGAGCACCATGTTTGGTTGTGTTTTGAGCATGTCTTGGCTACATTTCGTGCTTATTATGCCATGATATAACATGTTTCTAAGTTGGTTTTAGCACTCTTTGCATGCCTTGCATAGTTGGTTTGTAATGCCTTTTGATGCCTTAACATGCCTAGGTTGTGTGCCTTAGTTTCTAGCATGTTTTAGGCTTACATTTGTGAAGTTTTTATGCTTATATTTCCATGTTCAAGGTCTGTCTCATGTTGTTTGAGTCAATCATAGCATGTTTAATATAGCTTCTTTGCATTTGGCTTGTTGGCCTTAAGAGCATGAGTGTGTGGCATGCCATGCTTGCATTATTTTTGATGGTTTGGAAACATTTATCATGTCATATCAGTCCATTTGACATGCTCATATGTTTGCATTACATGCTCCTTTAATGCTTTAAAAGTATGTGTTAAACGCTCCTTGTTTTGGTCACTTTGTATGCCTTAGGGTTTAAGCCTCTTAGATGCCATCTAGGTACACCCTTGGCCTTGTTTAGGTCTGCATGTGACCTATTTTGAGCCCCCTTGGCCTTGTGAGGCTTGGTGGGTTTGACCTTAGTTTGAACCCCTTGGCTTGCCTTAAAGCCTTGAAGCACTTGCATGCTTTGTTTGGCTTGCTTTGTTGCATGATTTGGCATCATGTTTTGCATGATTTTCAGAGCTTATGCTACATGCTAGTAGTCCATGTTTAACTCATTTCAAGTGTGCTTGAATGTTGTTTGTTATGCTTAAGTGTTAGTGCCTTAACCTGTGCATGTGTGCATAATTGTTTGGCCCTCATGCCTTAGCATTTTGGCCGCTGTTTTGAGCCTTGTTAGAGCTGCCCAATTCATGTATAAGTCCATCTCATTCCTTAGTTTGCATACTTGCCTTGTATGCCTACTTGTGTGCTTGCATAAGCGCCTTGCATTGTCCATATGGCATAGTAGATAACATGCTTAGGACCTCATTGCATAGGCATGCATGCTAGGCCTCTTGAAGTGAAGTATGATGGAGGTTTGGCACCCTTATTTGCTTGTTTGCATTGCATGCATTTGAAATCAAAATTGCCCTCTTGGTTCTTTGGGCCATCATGCATGGAAACGCGTGATTGGTGGTCCGGGAATCGAGGCACATGCCCCTTTGAGTCACTAATATGATAAGGGCTGTGTTTGGTGCATACATGCTTTGAATTGCCTTGCCATGCATGTTGTTCCCCTCTGCTGCTGTGAGTTGCAGGTTCTGCAGGTATTCAGTGCCGGCCGGCACTATTCAGTGCCGACCGGCAATCAACAAACAGCCGATGGCTTCCTTTTGTGCCGGTGGCCTCCTCCTTCAGCCGGTGGTGTCCTACCCCAGCCGGTGGTGATCCCCAGTGCCCTGAGAGGCACTCCTGGGACTTTGGCATTTTTCTGAGGAGGAGAGCAGAGGAAACAGAGGCAATCCATGCATGGCAGTGCGGTTCCGAGCCAGTCCCGAGCGCACGCTGCATTTGGCCCTCATCCCGAGGCGATTTACTGTTTAATTAGATTAATTATTTTATTTAATTAATTTAGTTGATTTGTAATATTTTAATTAGCTTGCGTAGTTAATTCATTTGTATATTCTTTCGGTCCCTCCGAGCGAGGGCAAAGTTGTAATAAGTGTGTGTGAGTGGGTGTATGTCTTCCAATCCCCATTTCTTTCTCCCTTTTATTTACCCGCTTATGTTGGTAGATTGGGGCACGTTCAAATTAGCATACCTTATGCAATGCATGCGTGCATTCATGCATTTGTTTACATGCACCGGGCTCGGTACATCATACAAACTGCATCGTACTTTCGATTTCTAAATTGAATACGTGCTACTCGCGCATTTCACATGCCATGTTTAGGGTTACCCGAGCCTACTCTAGATTGCATCTATGCCTGTGTTGCATTAGTCATTTAACATGAACTAGGTCATGCATGTTTTGCTAACTAGTTTATTGTTTTGGCACGGAGTACGATGTAAGTTTTTATGCTTTAGCATGTCGCATGCGTGTGAACGTTTGCCATGACAGTATGCTTGCCATGCGGCTAAATGCTTACGTGATAAATTGCTTGAATGCCTGTGGGTGGAGGTTGGATTGCGTGAGTTGGAACAACTCATTGAAATCCGTATTTTAGCCTACTTTCGAGTAGCAAAAACCAACACGTTTTTCGAGACAAAACGGATATGCAATGTTTATTTCCAAGTTAGACAATCTAGTCTATACTTGTTTGCTGCGCGCATAACATAGTAATTCTAGGCTAATAATTGGAATAAGAGCATGTAATGTTTTCAAAATCGGATATCACGGTTAGTAGAGGCCGGTCTTCGGACCGGGCGAGAGGGGGTGCTCATAGCTGACCTTCCCCGACCGTACCCAAGCTCCCGAGCCAAGTCACTTTGGTGATGACGGACACGTGGCCTTCGGCACCGAGTCAGGGTTTCCTAAATTCCCCCATTTTAAAATATTTAGGTGGCAACTCTGTAATCTGGCAAAGCAGTCCATGTTTGACACTTCTTTTCAAAATCTGTTTTTTTCTTCGAAACGATTTGCCAGAGTTGGACTCTTTGGTTCAGATTTAGAACCGTGACAATTTGAGTCCGAACTGTAGTGACCCCAATATGAACAGAACGGGAGTAACCCTCCCGGGGCGTTTGGGGACGTCTACAACCACCAGCAATTTATGGATTCGTTGAACAAAGACATTGAGACTCATTTCTTGAAAGGCGACTATCAGAAGAGTTTGAGGTAAAAATAATCAAACTTTAGTTATTTTACTTGTAGTCTGTTATGCTTTCACTGTTTTTGTCTGTGGGGTAACAGAGCTAGTACTATTTGTGAGGGAGTTATTTGCTGTGGGTTGAGTGATGAGAGATCTACATTCTTGGAGTGTTCTTTTTTATTTATTTATTTATTTATTTTTCTTATTTCCTTTCTATGCTTAGCTATCTACATTTCTTTGTTGAGCTTGAGTGCCTATGTGTGGGTTGAATTTGTGAGGTTACATAAAGTGAGTCTTGTTATAGATTTGAGCACAATTTCCTGTAAGTTCTATTTATCATGGTTGGTGTTCACAGGAAATGTTGAGGTATTCCATGAGGTATGATAGAGGTTGCTCTTCCTACCAACTAAAAATGGTTATCTAGAACAGCTAGGAATACAAGAAAACTGAATTTGAAAACAATGTTGTGGCAAATCCTATATTAGAATTTTAAGCATTCCACAATTTTGTCAGAGTCTGTTTTCATAACTCTTGATCTACTGCAGAAGGAGAGGGGAGGCACAAATTCAAACATAGTCTTTAATTCTGTCAATTGTCTTGAACTTTTTTGCTTATGACCATCCCTTAATGTTAGTGCTCACATGTTTAGAGAATTAAGCCCAAGTTTGTTGAAATTTCCGGAATGATAGTTATGACCATGGGATTGAAAATCTTGATGAACTTGTAACCATGTTTTTCTGGAAATGTTGCTATATAAGGTACAATCATGTGCAATCAGTAAATTCAGATGAGCCCCTTTTTGAGAGCCTTTTTAGTTAATAGTTTTTGATGTTTTGACTATGTTGGTTGTGACAGTGAGTGTCAACTGATGCTTAATGAATCTATTTTGCTCAAGGGTGCTGCAAATTTTGAGATAAAATTTCTTAAGACAAGATTTTTATTGATGGATTATGAGCTTGGATAGGAGAATGAAAAGGTGCAAGGACTAAGCTGGCTAGCTTAAAGGTTCATGATGATCTTTTTTGCTTCTTAATCAATCTTAGTTTTTTTTATTTTCTCTTTCAATTTTCATATCTTCTTTATTTATTTAGTTTTATTTTTTTATCTTTTGGAGCAAATAGTAAAAAAATTTAAACTATTGATCCCACTATTTCCTTTTAAATGTCATGAATACACTTGCTACAACAGCTTTTAACAATACTTGGCTTAAATTGAAGAGTAGTTAAGTTAGAGATTGCTAAAGAATTCTTTCATTAGGTGTTGGCTTTTTTGGCTTTCAAGGGTTGATAGTGTAAATTTAAGCGTGCTACCAAGGATCAATCAGTCCTTACAGAATTTTAATTGCCAACCAATTATCAGACGATTATGTTGTGTTGAAGTTCTTTCAGCCTCAATGAAGAGGACTTTTACTAGTGGCTTGTTTTAGGAGAAAGTGATAAGAAATAACAACTACAGAACAATTTAGAACTGAATTTCATTAAGTAAATAGGAACTTACAATGAAATGACCCAGCCTTGAAAATGTTTACAGCAGCGACTACTTGAAACTACTCCTAGGAAATTAAGTACAATATAGGAATTGAAGTGCTGAAATTGTAAAGAACTGGAAATGTAAAAACTGGAAAGAAATACAAAGTAAATGAACTGGTTTCTGAATCTGAGTTTGGATCCTTCATTTTGGGGCCTTCTCTCCTATTTATACTTTCAAATGGCAACCAGCGAAGTGGGCTTCCAACTGTTGAAAAGTCCTCTCATGATCCTTGATCATGTTCTCTCACAATTAGCCTCTACTACGCCATTTTTGCAGTTAGGCTTCCCTCTTGAATTTGAGTTTGAATTTGTGAGTAACCGTTGGGCCACGTCATTTTGCGCCTTCTAGCTGCTTCAATGCTGCGCAGATCCATTATTACCAATATGAACTGCCATGTGTCTATTGCTGATTGGAAGCTTGCATTAACTCCCCAAATTACCCTTTACGTGCCATATGTTAAGATGGGATTGACTTATACAAAATATGTAGCCAACATTAGGATTCAGCAGAACTAGCTAATCCTTAGTAGGTGAATGCAACTACTTATTTTTATTAGTAGAATATTTTCAGAGAATGTTAGAAATTATGGTGTTTGAAATAAGAACAATGTTTGGTGTTCAAC
The DNA here is from genome assembly GCA_036172215.1 of Camellia granthamiana. NCBI lineage: Eukaryota > Viridiplantae > Streptophyta > Magnoliopsida > Ericales > Theaceae > Camellia > Camellia granthamiana. The sequence goes on along the minus strand of CM069911.1, from coordinate 70,325,106 downwards.
TTATTCCATAAATGGTATGTAGTGGATATGCTCGTTTCAATCACTTAGTTGGACTTTAGTGGATAGTTTCCATTTGTGTTAACATGCACTATTCTAAATTCATGAAATACTCCTATTAGACACTTGACACTTGAGTAAGAGTATGTGATGTATGTCTGGCATGCTTAGTTGGACGTACACCAACAATATGTCAACACTTATTGTGAGCATCCGTGCCAACATTAGGTATATGGTGTGCTGTTATTCTTGTTGGCGTGCTGTTGCTCTTGTTGTATGTTGTTGTTCCTTAATGCGTTTGCTATCTGTCTTGCTGCATTGCTACATTTTGCTGCTTTGCTGTTATGCTGCTATACTGCATGCTGCTGTGCTGGTTGTTTGGGCTGTTGTGTCTTATTCAGGATCCCTATTTTATGTTAAATATGGATGTTGAACAGATGTATGGATTAGGTAACTTAAGGTTGTTTTGTGGCTTGCTACTAGCTTCTTGTTTTAACCTCTTATTTTAAATGCTATACATTTGGATTAACTTTGTGTGTTTCATTTTTAAAGATTTTGAGTTAAGTTTAGAAATGGAGACGAAGCCAAAATAAGTATAACCATAGAATCACTCGAAAGGGTTATGCTCGCTTTGAAGAAGACTATGTAAGTGGTTATAAATTTTATAATTTAATAACAATTTTGATATGATTATTTTTAAAAATTGATATATGTTTGATTGATAGAAACGTATGACCGAATCTAGTGAAGATTTGGACAAAAGCATTCAATGGAAAAAGGCTCGTCAAAATAAAAATGGAGAGTATGATGACAAGACAATTATGGAACAAGCTGCGAGAATTGTAAGATATTTGTATGTACTGATTGCATTTATTTTATATTACCTCAACTGTTCATCTTTCTTATATAGTAATGTAATATTGTAAGATGAGTTGACTAAACAAAAAAGTGATGGGAGTTTAACGATTGAAGGATGCAATGACATTCTTACTATGGCGTTGGGTACTCCTGAATCTTCTGGTCGAGTAAAGGGTGTAGGAAATTCTGTCACACCTACCACCTACTTTCACTTGCTTAGACGTGGGAATCAGTCACATTGGAATAAGAAATATAATGATCTTGAGGCAGTGGTGGTACAATTGCAAGCTAGGCTTAGTGTAGTGGAACAACAAACACCACATACACCAAGATCTGAACATGTTAGTTCAAACACCTTGAGAAGTGGCTATGAAGGAAATTTTCAACTTGATTTTCTCTCAACAGAAAACGGAGTGAGAACTAAGGATGACATTCCACCTCAACCTCGTACCCAAAAAATCATAAAGGTGTGTAGCATTTAAAACATCTAAAGTTGTTATATTTTCTAATACTGTTAGTGATTTTATTAGTGCTTTTGTTGTTATCTGTGTGTTTGTTATAGAGCAAATGTTCAAACACGTTGAAAAATGGTGGTAGAGGCAATTTTCAACATGATTCTATCTTAGCAAAAAATATGGTGAGAACTAAGGACGACATTCCACATCAAGATCCTAAACAAAATAAGATAAATGTGTGTAGTTTTTATATATTGATGTTGCTATAATTTCTAATATCGTTAGTGATATTCTTAGAAGTTCCATTGTTAACTTTGTGTGTTATAGGGCAAATCGTGTAAACTCGTGGCAGGTTCCATTAAAAATATTGTTGCACATGGTATGGTGTATGAGAGAATTGAACCCAATGAAGCCATTCATACGGTGCCATTAAGAGAATCCAATGTATGTGTGTCTATTCAAGTTGTTATTCAAAAAGATGTCCCTTTTTCCTATACCTATCCCAGATGAGATACTTATTGTTGAAGAAACAATGGGATTTTTTGTTGCTTGGCCCAAAAATCTTGTATTGGTCGGTGATGAGGTAAAATATTCAAACTTAGAAACTTTATTACACTTTCTTAAAATTGAAGTTGACTTATATTTGTTTATTTTGAAAATTTTAAACTTAGGGAGCTTCAATTAATGTTGAACGTGGATAACATCAAGAGTCCATTCAATATTTTATTTCATTAGTCGAGCATATCAAGTATAATGAAGCCATAAACATTCCACTAGAGAAAGACATTTTTGGGGAGGAGATCAATATCCAACTTCAAAGAGTAGACATGAAGTACATATGTCATGTAAAAGAATTATCTGTTACATGTATCATATTGTATATAAGGTAAGGAAAATTTGCTACATCAATAGCTATTTCTATAGATTTTATGAATTACGAATTTAATTAACATTTGTTTCTTTTGTTAGTCATCTCCATCAGGTGTTGAAGGTTTCCAATTGGAGGAAACAATTTTTAATTATTAACCCTTGTGTCATTAGTGAAAAAACTATGGCTGGGGAGAAATCAAAATCAATGTTGCTTGCAACAAGATTAGAGGAGGCTATGCTAGAACAATTGATTTTAATTCCTTATAATATTGGGTATTTATCTAAAACTATTTATTTTATGTGTTCAAAGGATAATAAACTTATTAAGCTTATACTTGTGACTTGTTCAATTGTAGGTACCATTGGATATTATTAGTCATTGATCTAACATTGATAATTGTGTACTTGCTTGATCCGATTAATTCTAAAATAAACACAAGCCTTGAAATTGTAATAAACACGTAAGTTTGGCTGGTTCGTACATTTTTAAGCAATTTGAGTTACCCTAAAAATATTTTGACTTCTGAAATTTCTTTTGTAAAGTGCTTTGAAAATTTATGAAACTACCCAAAGGAAGAGAGGACCAATCCAGTTTGAAAAGTAATTCAGGTAATCAATATCATTTTCTCTAATTTTATCATACTTATATTTATGTTAATGGTTGTTGAGCTTGATCATAACACTTTATATGTAGTTTCTAATAATAATAAAAATGCTTTCATGTAGTCCCCGCAACAACCCACAAACATAGAATGTGGATTTTATGTAATGAGGTATATGAAAGACCTCATTAGAGATCAAAGCATTCTAAGAAAACAAAATGTGAGATAAGTTCTAACTTTTATTACTATTATATTCATGATACTTGTACATCATTATCTAATTGTTTCTAAATAACCTCTTGCAGTTCAATGGAAAAAAGACTTACATGGAAACCGAACTTGATGAAGTGCGACTTGAATGGATTAATTTCGTACTAAATAATGTAAGTTGAAATCCAACATGTAAGTATGATATAACTTTCATTCTTTAAATTGCTAATAAACAATGTCTGTAGTTGGTAAGAAATATACAATCACTTATTGAGGTGTGACTTATTGAGGAATATATGCTTCTAGCGGTTTCTGAATTAATTTATGTTTTCATTTTTCAGATCAGAAATTTCTTGAAGAGATGCAAAATATGGTCAAAGAATTCAAGAACCTAGTTTTTCTAGTTTTTTCATTTTTTAATATATGTAATCACAGTTAAAAACTTTTTATTAATTCCTTTATATATACTTTTGAACATTTAACTTTCATTTATGAAATATATGACGTTATTCCATTCAATATGTGGTTGTGATTCAACGTATAGTATACAGTGTGTATTATATTCTTCAAATGCACGTACAAAAATAATATTGATTATTCTTGAAATATGTCGAACCCCTTTTTTTATCACACGCATTAATTGTGATGAGAAATGCATAAAAACGTGTGATCTTATCTCATTATTAATCACAGGTTTTATTAGATATTAATCACACTTAAAATCTGTGATCTAAATGTTTATTCTCATAAGTTTTATTAGTTATTAATCACACTTAAAAGATGTGATCTAAATATTTTTAATCACAGGTTTTATTAGATATTAATCATACTTAAAATCTGTGATCTAAATGTTTTTAATTAGTTATTAATCACACTTAAAAGATATGATCTAAATGTTATTAATCACACTTAAAAGATGTGATCTAAATATTTATTATCACACTCAAAACATGTGATGGAATCATTTTTTAATGACACTTTGGGAGTGTGATTAAAAATGACCCCTTTTAATCACACTCCCAAAGATCGCACTTTAATAAAACTTAAAATATGCGATTAAATAACATACACCACACAAGAAAAGTGTGATCTATTTATGATTTTGTAGTAGTGTCCTTTCCCCGACCCTTCACCGCTATGAATCACCTTAGTTGCAAATCTCTTATGATCGCAAAATCTCCATTGTTGCGAACCATCTCTATTGCGAACATTTCACCATCATGAGCTAACCAATTACTGCAAAATTGCCCTCATTATGAACCTTTCTTATACAAACCCCTCTTCGTTCCAAACCCTTTTCTATCGTGCCCCTTCCTCAATCTAGTTTTTTTTTCTTCTTCTTCTTTTTATCCCTAACTCTAATCAGCACCAGTGATCCATGGCGAAGAAGGAGGTTGTGGTGGTCCTACATGATAAAAGAGGACTAACATGGTCGATAAAAGGTAAAGGAGAAAGTGATGACAACAAGAGAGGGTAAAAGAAGAGTTGGGGTGGTTAGGAGTAGAGATGAGTAGCAACCGACGATAGTCAAAGGTTAGGGAATTAGAGTTAGGGTTTGAATATTAAAGAAGAGGGGAAATTCAAAATTACTGGCCTTGTTTGAAAATTTGCTCTTTTTTTTTTTAGAGAGAGAAAAATTACTTTTTTAATGAAATTTTTATAAGGTGAAAAAGATTTAATATATTTTGGAATGACTTTTTTTTAGTTATATCGAAAATTATAAATTATTGAGATATTTCACCCTTTTTTCAAAAAAAATATTTTTTTGACTTTTGATTTTTTAATTATTTTAGCTAAAGTCAAGTTGCCAAACGAGATCTTAATGTGTGTATTATGAGAGAGGATGTGAGCTAATATGTTTTGATATAAAAATGGAAACTCCCATAATTTGAGTCAGATTTTAATTCGCACAATCACACTTTTTAAATGATATAAAACAGTAGAATTTACAATTTTAAATAGAATAATATACTTTTGGAAAAATTATCAAAAAAAAGATCACATTTGACCTTAGTAATAAATAAAATCATAACTTTTTAATTGTTTTAATTGAAACTTTTAAATTTTAAAATGGTATCAATTCTAACCGTTTGAAAATGACAATTAACGAAATATGAGTAATTTAGATAATTTAATCATTTTTTTGTCAATAGTGTTGGACAACAACGATAATTATGAATATGGACTAGGGAAGGAATTAGAGGGGTGGTAATGAGTTAGGGAAGAGGAGTAATGGTGGACGAGAAAAAAAGATGGAGTAGTAGTAGTAGGTTGGGGAAAATAAGGGGCGGTGATGGATGGCGGTAAACGTGGAAGGTGGGCTGGCAGTCAACAGTAACGAAGGGGGAAAAAAGTGGTTAAATTGTTTGAATTGCTCATTCTTCATTAGATTTTTTAACTATCAAATACAAATGATAATATTTTAAAAGTTCATGATTTAAATTGAAATAATTAAAAAAATCCTAGGTTTAACTATCGTAATAAAATAAACTTTGGGTTAATTAAATATTTATTTATTTGTTTCAATCTAAATTATTTACCTATTTTCGTTAAGCAAAACGATAAAAAAATATATGATATTTTAGCCATTAAACACAAAATAAGTGTACATAAAATGTATAAAATATTTTTTTCTCCGTGGGATTCAATGACTAAAATATATATTTTTATTTTACTTAACGAAAATAGACCGTTAAAATATATGATATTTTTATTTTTATTTTTATTTTACTTAGCTAAATTGACGTGTCAAAGTTGGTGATTTGGATCCCACAACTGGCAATTATTCAAACACGCGTGTCAATTCGATTCCCATTACTCCAATACCCATCGCCCGACACGAGTGGTGTGACCCCCTTCCCACTCAAACGTCAAACCCTATTCCCCCTACTTTTTTCCCCCTTCCTGCCCTAATAATCTCTCTTCTTCGAGAAATTGAAATTCCAATCCAATCCAACTCTCAATGAAATCCACCGAATACGATCTTAGGGTTTATTCATGGAGCTGAATTTGATGATTACTTGGATTCGCTAACCCTAGATTTCTCTCAATCCTCCATGGAGGGCTCTGTGGAGGATCTCGGAGCCCCCCCTGATTCCTGGGAGGTGGCGGACTTGGAGGCCAGCGTTACCAGATTGATGCTCTCTTCCCACAACAACAACTCTTTTTCTTCGAATCCGCCATCTTCGTCTTCGTCGAGCTCTGCTTCTCATGACCACCTCGTTTATGGTTCAGCTTCTTCGGCTTCTTCTTCGCTTGTTATGGTTCAGAAGGTTGGAGACGTTTCCGAAGATGTAATCAATTCCGTGGATCAGTTCCTTCGCGAAGCTCTGCAGAACCCTCGGGAGAGGCTTTCTGGTAATTTTAAGCTCTTTAACTTTGGGTTCCGCTTGCTTAGAGTAATTGTTTTTTTCAGTTAATTGGACCGTATAATTTACAAATATCTTCTTTTTTTTTTAATTTTTTTTTAAAAATTTTTTGTGCTATTTATTAGCTGACCTTGCTTGATGAGTTCTGCACAATTATAAATAAAATTACTTAATATGATGATGAAATGAGAATAAAAGCAAATCCATTGAAAGATAGATATGGATGAAAAGGAATTGTAGGGAAGTATACAAGGGCAAAGATGGAAATTTAACACATTTTGCAGTTGCTGATTTCCGAACATTTTTTTGTGCTCACCAATTCATGGACTTGAACACTTTCAGCTACCTTAGACCATCTCCAACGGTGAACCAAAAGCTAATTTTCTCAATTTGATATTTCTTCCTCCAACCGTGCATCAAAAGGGGTGGGTCAGCCGGCCAGTCGACCGGTAAAGCAAAAAAAATTTTTTTTTTTTTTTACCTGTTTGAACTTTTTTGACCGATTTGAACCTATCTATTTGAAAGGGAACCGGTCGACCGGTTGGTCAACCGGCCGGTTGGTCTCCTCCAACGGTCATGCACAGTAAAGTAGTGAAGTAAAGTAGTGAAATCTGTATCCTGTTCTCACTTTGATGGATTTTTTTGGTGAATTCTCATTTTGATACCAATTTGCTGAAATCATTGGAGCACCAAAAAGTAACTTTTTCACCAAAATTTAAATATGATGCCTGGTTTGGTTCACCGTTGGAGATGCTCTTATGTCATATCATACCTATATTACAATTTTGGTTCTTTTTTCTTTTTCTTTTTCTTTTTCTTTTTCTTTTTTGCTGCTAAAATTTGGAACTTTAAGTGGCATATACGGAGATTATTTTTTTTATTATTTTTTTATTTTTAACAAAATCACAACCAAGTGAGAACTGCATAGTTCTACGAGAATAGCACTAAACGTGTTAAGGAAGGACTTTAGGGAATATCACGGTTTCTCTCTCTTTATTTTGTTCTTGTTTTTGGTGGTTGGAAGGTTAGTAGAGGGGTATGGACTTTCTGAGCGTGTAGAAAAAGGTAAGGTCTTCAAGTCTTCATCATGCTAGGAGTGACAAAGTTGGATGGCTATCCACAACCACGAACAATTAAATTGGTGGTTTTCGGTCCACATGGGCGTTAGGGTTGTAGCTGTGAAAGGGAAAGGCCTAAAACTTGTTTTTATATGAAATTGAGGTTGAAGTAATTGATTGTTTGGGTCTGGTAGTGGGTGAAAAAGTGTGAAACATCCAAGTAAGGAAGAAAATAGAACAAGAGTATAATGCAGGAATCATATGTGGAGTGTTTTAGTCATTGACCTCTAAAAACCTTCCACTCGTGCTGGTTTCTTATACTTATTGGGCGAAAATCATGTGTGGAGTGTTTAGTCATTGACCTCTAAAAAATTTCCACTCATGTTGGTTTCTTATACTTTATTGGGAAAAAACCATTTTTACTTCCTTGTAGTTTAGTCCCGGAGTACTTTAACCCATTGTCTTTTAAAAATAGCCATTTACCCCTCATGTGGATTTGAACTAAAGTGCAATGCTAGCACTGTTAACGGAAAATGTAAAATGACCTTAATAACACTTTGTTTTATCCTATTTCCTCCTTTTATCTGCTCTCTCTCTCTCTCTCTCTCTCTCTCTCTCACACACACACACACACACACACATATCTATTATCTAACTTACTTAACTACAGATTAACAACTATTCTACATATAATCTACACACAAGTCTGCTTGATTGAGTTTTGAGAACTTATTTTCTAAAAAGTTTTTGAAAAATTGGAAACTAGTTTAACAAAAATAAACATAAAAAATATAATTTTGAATTTTCAAAAATTATTTTCATCTCAAAAAAGAGAGAATCATATAAAAATAACGTGTGTTTTTTATTTTGTTCATAAAACTAGTTTTTGAAATTTTTTAAAAAATTAGGTTTTGAAAACTCAACCAAACACGAGGTAATCTCATTTTAAAAGAGAGCGAAAAAGTTGTACAACTATATGTAATAGCATATATATAAATACATGGTAATGTCCTAAATTTGTAGATGAAACCAAACCTCTTAAATTTATAGATGGGCATTGTCCCTAATTTTGAGATAAATATAAAATTCTTCACAAGGGAGAAACAAAGAGAGAATATCATAAAGACATAAAGCTACGATACAAATTGGCAGCATAATTCAAAAACAATAGGTTCAAATCCAAAGTGCAACTAGTGATCAGAATGAGCATTGAAAACCCATATGAGATCTTACACATCACTTGTCACTAACTCCAAGAGTGTGAAAAGCTGAAGATATGATTCATATAAATCACAAGGGGTAAAATGAATTTTGCTCTACTTTATTTGCATATCTTCCATGTATTTACGATTGAGATTCAGTTGTTATTATTGCATTTGTATGAGAGGAAGCCGTGCTAAATTTGTAGGAAGATTGGGTCATTCATTGATCATTGTGGGACTGGTGCTCAAAACCCCCTACACCACTTGGACCATATTGTAGGTAGTAGTTCCTTACTGCTCAAGGATATAGTTTTTACTTGGGCATTAGAACATGATAAATTATTCTTTAGGTTTTGGGTGGGGGATTGTTATAGGGCCTATTGATTGTTCAGTTAACGGATGGTTTGAAAACATAGATCCCCCCTTAAAAGTTCCTTTGTGTTTTGATGTTTCAAATTTGATTTGAAAGTTTTATTAATTTCAATTTGATTGTCAGTTTCACGTCATGTTTCTAATTGATTTGAAAGTTATAATGAAGTTGTAGTTTGAAAAATATACTTCTCATGCATCATTCTCAAACTATTTTGTAGGTTTTTTTTTTTTTTTTTTCAATTTTTTTTTTTTAAAAATAAATTTCTTTTAGATGCAACGGTAAGGAAGAGTGATATAATCACCACAAATTGAATTGTTAGGGAGAGGGGAGGGCTTGAAATGGGATGCGGTAGTAAAAAAAATGCATTTATTTAATTTAACCGAGTGTATAGCCCTTGACAGTGCAGAATGACAAAAGGTGATTCACGCAGCCGATCCCCTTGATCATGTGGTTACTAACTTACAACAAATAAAAAATATTGTATGAATTGCTAAATTTAGCATTTTAGTGTCAGTGTACTATGTTTTTGGAATGTTCATTCCCTGCTGAAGGTGCTAGAGATCTCATTTTGATTATGTAGACTTCTGTACTACAATTTCTTGCTTTGTTTTCCTTTTTCTGTAATTGTATCTTGTTTCTTCAAAATAAAAATGGAGGGAAAAAAAAAAGAACGAAAGAAAAAAGGCTGTTCAAGTTTGCAATTCCAAAAGTAAGATGAATCAATCCTACCACTGTTGTGTCAATCCAATAATTGTTCAGTTACTGACTAAATCAGAGTCTTACTTCTTGTCATCATCACCGACATCATCAGTGTCTTACTATCATCATCACTACTGTTGTGAGAAAATTGTTCACCCTGATGCATATTTGAATTGTTGATATTTGAGAGTCCAATTGAGGTTTCTTTTTTTGTAATTTTGTTCAGTTCTAAGGATGGAGCAAGATGTTGAAAAGTTCATCCAGGATCCTACTCAACAGCAAATGGAGTTCCAGCAACTGCCAACTTCCTATCTACGGTTGGCTGCACACCGTGTGGCCCAACACTACTCATTGCAGTCGATGGTTTTATTGGATAATAATGTACCTGATGGTTCTGGTTCCAGAATTATTGTCCGCAAGACTTCTGAGTATCGGCCTCCTTTAATTCGCCTCGCAGACATCCCTGTAAATTTACCAATGGAAGACAGTGGTGACATTAGGGTTGCTATTAAGCAGAGGCCACAGAAAAAGTCACCTTCTGTTAGTGGTGCAAATTCAAATTCAATAAAGTCCAATAATTCAAGAAGTGTGGAGGAGAGGAAAGAGGAATACAACAGGGCTCGTGCACGGATATTTAGCTCCAGTAGTTTTAGTGGGGGTACTGGTGGGAGACCAGAAAGTGAACCAAGGAGGCAGGATAATAATTTCCAGCAAGATTCATCAGGGATATCAAAGGCAGAAGAGAAATCTGTTCCAGGAGGATCCGATGTTAACTTTAGCAGGGGTTTAATTGATTCTCCAACTAGTAGCAGTAGATTAGCTAGAAGTCGGACAGAGGAGCCAGTTGGTAGGTCTAGAACAAACAGTAGGGTGGCTATTTTCCGGGACCGTGATGGTGACCGCAAAGACCCTGATTATGATCGAAACTACGACAGGTATGCCTTTATTTGTCTCTCCCTCCCTTCCCTCTGCACTCCTTAGTATTAAATAACATCCATGATATAGACGGGATAATATTAATTTTCCTGTCTTGAAGGAAATATTATCCCTATTTTGTTGAACAATGTTGGAAACATAAAGCTTGTTCTACAACTGTTTTCCATTCAAATTGGAACCTTTATCATTATTGTTGTTAGGGACGGCAAGATAATCTCTTCTTTTCATTTATATGATTGACAATTGTGTGGTGACTGGTGATTGTGGTCTTACTTACGCAACCTTTGGGGTGCAAGGTTTGAAGGTCCAAATGCTTCTCTCTTTTTTTTTTTTTTTTAAACATTGTTTTTAGTACATGGGAGGCCGTATGGTGGGAATTCTTGCATGTGGCAAGACTCGAACCCTTTACCTCTTAATGAGGTGCAAGGGTTTTGGCTAATTTGGCTTGCCCCAAATGCATCTAAATACTACATTAATCTTATTCTTGAAAATTTAGGGCTTGTTTGGTATCATTTTTGTTTTTGATGTTTTCATTTTTCAGTGTTTTCAGAAACTTATAAATAATGAAAATTTGCATCAGTTACTGTTTTTTTTCAAGAACCAAAAACATAGAACAAAAATGTTACCAAATGTTCCTTTCTTTTTTGTATGTATATTTTTTTATTTTCCATTTTCACAGCATTGACAAATAGTTCCTTGTAACGCCAAAACTTTCAATACTTCCAAAATAACCTTTTGTGAATATAACTAAAGAAGAAAAAAAAAGACAAGAATAAGAGGTATTTGCCTCTGTTCCAATAAGGTTGTCCTCAACCCTACCCTCTCATCGGTGGGGAGAGGATTCGGATACTACTCAATCTAATTAGTTGGCAGTTAGTTTTTCAGTCAGTGTGTCAAACCTTGTGGATTTATTGAAGGCCTTATTTAGGTTTTAGTATGGTGATGGACAGCCACTAGCTTTTAGCTTGAGTGCTCTCTCCTGCTATGCCCAAAAGCAGAGTTGCAGGGTGCGCAAATATGTTGTCATATTTATCAATAATATACATTTACATATATGCATTATATAATTATGTATATGGACATACTTACATACTGGGAAAATGAAATTTGAAAAACATTAAATAAATAGATTGATAGCACTGTCTCTGGCAAAAAGATTATAGTGTAAGAATTATTTGTGAACTATATACATAATTTAATGCTTCATTTTGAAGGTGCCAGCTACCTTGGCTGGTAAAGCCTCTTAATGGTGGTTCCAGGGTCTAGTACCAAGTCCCACCTTCATCGAAGTTAGTGGGTTATGTGCTGGGGAAGGGATATACCCTTCTTTATGAAGTCCATTACCTGTAGAACAAAAAATAAAAATAAGAGAAATTAAAACTACATTTCAGTGCTTTCTCATCGGTTATGAAATGTTGAAACATGAATGACTGACTGCTTTAGTTTTCATCTTTCAGCTGTCTGACTCATTCTGGATTTGAAGACCCTGTTTAGTGACTGAGATCCTGACTAGTTTAATTAATAATGCCTATTGTCTCTTATATATATAGTAGGCCAAATGTGCAAGTATTATAATGCTTTTCTTTACCAGATATATGCAAAGATTTGACCCTGGATTTGGGTTCAATGGAGGTCCATATACCGTTCAGCCTTTGTACTCCCCTGTATTGAACTACAACACTGAATTTCCACAACTTGGATCAGCTCATAACCCTTTGATATCTACTGAACACCAACCTCGGTCACTCCCTCAACATCTACCGGGGTCATGGACTGCAGCACCATCAACCCCTGCTGGAATTGGTTATGGTCATCCAGATGCCATGATGACCCTATTTAGTCAGAATCATGTGGGTGCACGCTCCACCTCTGCCTTGTATTTGCATGCAGGTCAATATCTTTGCCAGCGCCCTGGAATGCCGTTCATCCACCCTCATGAACAGGTGCACCAACCCTTTTCACAGGTATGACTATGCCATTGATTTTCCTTTCCGACTACTGATATAATTGATAGTCTGGAAACTGCACTAATGGGGACTTCATATAGATCACTTTGTCTCTCGCTCACACACCGGCATGCAATTAAATCTAATAACCAACACAGATTTTATATGAATCTTCGCAAGCATAAAGTACATTGTGATTGTGACATTTGAGGGTTATGCTTTTTACATTTTGGAGTTGGAGAAGACAACTTAATTTTAGATCATGACTTATCTATAATTTGTTTTCATTGCATGCCTTTCCAGTCTCATCAGCAGCAACCTGATGCAAGTTTTGGATTAGCCCGGCCCCGGTGAGGGGCGTGGGCCATGCCTGCACCCTGCCAGCACGTTCTGAGCTTGAAATGTGAACAGGCGTGCTAAAGTGCAGCCACATATTATCTCAATTGGCAGGTGTGCAGGCATATGCAGCCGAGGTCGGTTGGAGCGGACATATAAATCGTACATTCACTTTCTTTGATCCATTCCACCAATCTGGCTTTCAATGAGAGCTTCTTGTGTGTCGATGAAGCTCACTGGTTGGCAGTTTCCTCAAGTTCCCTGAGAGCTGTGCTATACCACTGATGATGATGAAGAATGAAATTAGGAAATGAATCTACCAGAGTTGAGAAAACAAAAACATGTATTTGTTCGGACGAAGGTATATTTTCCCCTGATTTAATTGGAACTGGTTATTTTTTCTTAATAAATTGTTTTTATTTTTTATTTGGGCTATTTATATCCTCTGAATTTAATATACATTTATCCTGTTGCAGCACCAGAAAGTGCCCAAAAAGAAATCTGGATGAAAATGATAATTCAAGAAAGAGGTGGCTCTTAGTTTCTGCCCCCTGGACACTTCAGTGCAACCCGGCTGTATTCTCACAAGAAGGCTCTGGTCATCACTTTTTTACTGGTTTATTGCAAACTATTTCAAAACTAATATTGCAAACCATATAATGTACTATGTAGATATTGATTTGATCTTAAATTGTATCCTTGCTCTACTGTTCACAGTTAATTCAGAGAAGTATTTCCCATATGCATTGCAACAATCCAATTCTGTTGTGTTAGGGAACTTGGAATATCCACCTTTTACTTGAAATGAAACAACCCTACTTTAACTTTAAACATATGCCGGTGGATTATCCCAATAAGACCATAGCAAAAAGGAGGGAAAAAAAAAAAGAAAAAAAAGATCGAAAGCCATCTCACAATTGTACCTATGATGACATAATAAGTTGTGCCAGCTTTTGATTTGTTATAAAATTTAATAATATGAGGCTTAATTTCTTTATCGTATCATTGTGGTGAATTGTGAGCCTTTAATGTTTAGTAGAAAATTTTACTACATTGAATCTTGAACCAGTGTTATTATTGCTCGAGTGGCAACATCTTACAAATTTCAGTTGGGTTAACAAGGCCTAGGTTATACATTACATGGGTACTGTTATGGTGTGCAACTTACGCCTTACACTTACGCCTTTCTGTTTGCAGTCATGCTTACACTTTCACCTTCTACTTACACTTTTTATGTAAGTGGCACATGGTGTGCAACCCTCGAGGGTTGCACACTTAAGAAAAGTCCACATTACATAGGCCTTATTTGATAGAATTGTGGGAAAGTACTTATAACTTATGCATAAACAGCTTATACTTTATAACTATGAACATAAGCTGATTTCTGACTTATAAATTAAGTATCTACTGCCCCACTCAAAGAATAAGCTGATTTCTGACTTCTAAAAAGTTATAAGCTATAAGCTATAAGTTAAACCAAATACATCAAAATAATTTAAATTAAGTTAAAAGCTGAAATAAACAGCTTTAAGCTGCACTAAACAGGGTCATAGTTTGGAAAGGAAATCTGCTGATGTAGGATGCTAATACTGACGGTTGACTGAGTTGGGGCATTATCAGGGATTAGTTGGGGGAAATGGATTACAGGTTGTTTCTAGTATTGTAGCTGAGTTGTGAACTATTAAAGATGACCTTAATTAGTTGTGGACTATTATGCTGTGTTTGGTTGGGAGATTTGAGGAGGGATTTGGAAAGAGAAATGGAAAAGGTAGATGAAATGAAAATAAAATATGCTTAAATTTTACGTAGTTTCACACATCTTTTCCCTTTCCCTTTCCAAATCCCTCTCCAAATCTTCCAACCAAACACAGCATTAGAGATGGCTTTAATTAGAGATAGCCTTAATTTGGCTCTTGACAAAGGTGTTTTTAATATTGAAGATGAAATTGATGCCCTATTTGCAAAGCAACTCATTATGGGAGAAATCAACAATAGTTACTATGAGTAGTTTGATTTATGATTGTAGTTATTTGTTGGACTAGCTGAAGGTGCATACAAGTAAGCATAGTTACTGAGTCTATACTATCTGTTCTGTTTTCTCAAAAAGCATATTTACCGAGAGGTTAATGGATGTGCTGACATTCTAGTAGATTTTGTATTTTTTTTTTTCACAATTTTTCCCATCGTATTACCGTTCAATTATATGATGATGCAAGAGGGATCAATTATTCCAAAATTATATACTCCTTAATTTAATCTTAACATAATTCCAATTTATCGAAAAACAAAATATACTAATTTCGTTCCGTTTTGTAGTCACTTTTTAAAAATTCTAACTTTGTTGAGGGATATGTAATTATTATATTTATTAAATTCATTTTAATATAGTTAACACCTTTTGCTTTGACTGTTAAAAAATGATTAATGTTTTAAAATATAATAGTAATTCATCCTCTAAAATTAGAACTCTAATTGAGTTTTAATGAGGTAGAAAATAAAAAAATACAAGATCAAAATATCACATCAAATAGGATTCACACACATACACATTAAGTGGTTGTTGGGGGTGTCCTAAATAAGTACACTTTTTGTCTTTTTGGACTAAAAAATTGAGAAAAAAGATAGATATTTGGATTAACTTTTTTACTTTTTATGAAAAAATGTGTATTAAAAATTGTATAAATAAGTGTGTAGGAGAAGATAGGACAGGAGCAGTACGGAATGACAGTGGTGACTGGGTGGGTGAGTAGATGAGAAATTATTATCTACTTCTCGGGTTTTGATTCGATGGTGTTGTTTGTCTCGTAGGGGCCACCACGGGTCCCCTTTTTTTTAATCAGAACCGTTCAATGTTTAGAACTTGTCGAGTACGACATACTTATAAAAAATTACGTTGATTGGATATCAATAACTATCTGATCGTGCTAGTTTTTTTTGTTAATTGTTAACTATAACACTATCTATTTTTATACAAAACTGATTTGATCATGTAGTTAGCGATATCCGATAGATGTGATTTTTTACAGATATATAGTAATAGACTAGTTCTATATATTGAACGGTTCAGATTATCAAAACGAGACCCATGGTGAACCCCCATGAGCCCAACTTTACCATCTAATTTAATAAATATTTTATTATAATTTTTTTTTTCTCCGGCTACTGACACACCATCACAGAAGGTCTAATCTTGGGGTTTTTTTTTTTGATTTGTAATAATATTTGTACATTATTTTTTAATTTTTTTTTAATGAATAGTAATAATTTTCAACTTTCTAAGGCCTCGTTTGGGAAGTGGCTATTTTAGTAGGCTATTTGGCTTTTTGACTATTTTAGTGGCTATTTTAGTTTTTGTGTTTGGGAAGATGAGATGATTTTTTAGTTGAGTTGTTGTATTGGAAAATGTGTTGAAATGATGTTTTATTTAAAATGACAAATTTAACCCTAAAAATATTTTTAAAAAAATTGATTTCAAGGGGTAAATAAGTAAATTCAGCATTGATGTTGAAGTTTGACTGTTTGACAGTGTAGGCCGGCCCTACACTGTCACGCAGCAGAGGCTATATTTTTTTTTTTTTTTTTTTTTTTTTGAAAATCGGTAAAAAAGAGGCTACAGTGATGGATTTTTGGCTAATTTTTCAAAAGAGGCTATCATAGCCTCAACCACACGTTGCCAAACACCGCCTTTGACTCTTTAACTTTTTCAAGGATTGCCAAACTAACCCTAAAATTATTTAGTGTGTTTGATTTGAGTTTTTTGGATTAAGTTTTTTGAAAATTGACTTTTTTAGTTTTCGTATTTTTTTGTTTTTAGTGAATATTTTTAAAATTTTAAACATTTTTTTTTACTTTTTTAGATGCACCTTACTTAGATGTATCTAAAAAGTAAAAAAATTTTGAAAAAATATTTTAAAAAATTAATAAATACATAAAAATACAAAAAAATGTACTGAATTCTTGCAATTTTTTTGTATTTTTGGTATTTAGTGAATTTTTAAAAGATTTTTTTTTACAATTTATTTACTTTTTAGGTTTATTTATGTTAGATGTGTTTAAAAAGTAAAAAAATTGCTTAAACTATTAAAAAAATTCAGTAAAAATAAAAAAACACGAAAATAAAAAAATAGAATTTTTTGAAAAATAAAAAAAAGGCAAGGTGATTAGAATTTTTTTTCTAGAGTTCCCAAAAATTTTCCTTTGAAATACCCAAAAATAGATGGAAGGGCTAACAGCCAAAATGTGACAACAATCGCAATGTGCAACTAATTTGTGCTTTAAAGAATTGTACGTTTCTCTGGCCGATAGATAAAAAACGGATAGATCTTCCCAATCTCCACTCTCAAATAATATTCGAAGATCGAAGAAGCCAAGCCCTCGTTCAACTTCTCTCTCACTCTCTCTTCAGATTCAAACCTCAGAACCCTAATTTCCCCTCTTTCTTCCACACATTTCATTACCAAATTCAACGAATATATTCATTTCTCACCGCGATTTTGCCCTAAAATCTCTCTCTCTCGATTCCGATCTCGAAACCCTAATTCTGGGTTTTGAGATTCGAACCCCCAATTCATCTCACCCGATCCTCGATAATGTCGAAGGAATTCAACGTCCCGCCGGTAGTCTTCCCCTCCGGAGGAAACCCCGGCACCGCCGCCCAACAAAGGCGGCTTCCAACGGCGCCGTTCCAGCCGCCGCGATCCGCAAACCCTAGCATACCCTTCATGTCCTTCGACGTCGGCTCCGCCGTACCATCGACTTCCTTCTCAGCTCCCCAATTCGGCGCCAACTCGGTCGGAATCGGGTCTGGGTTCGAGGACGAACCGCCACTACTCGAAGAACTGGGAATCAATACTCGTCAGATTTGGAGCAAAACCGTGTCGATTGTGAACCCGTTTAGAATAAACGCTGATCTCCACGAAAATGCCGATTTATCGGGTCCCTTCCTGTGCTTGTTGGCTTTTGGGTTGTTCCAATTGCTCGCTGGGAAGCTGCATTTCGGAATTATACTCGGTTGGGTCACTGTCACTGCTCTGTTTCTCTATGTGGTGTTCAATTTGTTGGCTGGAAGAAATGGGAATTTGGATTTGTATCGGTGCGTGAGTTTAATCGGGTACTGTATGTTGCCAATAGTGATTTTATCGGCAATTTCACTGTTTCTTCCGCAAGGTGGGGTGGCGATTTTCGTGACAGCAGGGGTTTTTGTGATTTGGTCGACTCGGGTTTGCACGAGGCTTCTTGTTGAGCTTGCTTCTTGTGGAGACGAGCACCGTGGATTGATTGCCTATGCGTGTTTCTTGATCTACGTTCTCTTCTCGCTGCTTGTGATATTTTGAGCCCAAAAAACGGTACCCTGTTGTTCAATGTTTAGTGTTGCAATTTTATCTTGGGTGATCTTTACATGGAAAGGCTACTTTTTTGGATAGGTTTACTGGATGGCTTAGAAATACTTTTTACTAAAATGGAAGTAATATTCAGCATCGGGTGGTCCATTTATTGCTCTTGATATGTTTAGATTTTATTTTGATGATTTTGTGTTTAGCTGCAATAGCAATATGTGTATAGTTACATGCCTATATATGCACATATGCTAGTTTCTGTGTGGATTTTACATTTGTTGCAGAATAATGCTATACAAACAGGAGAAGTTTTGTTTTGTTGCTGTGTAATGCTAACAAACATTATTTTTGTATAATTCTGATGTGGCCTTTTGCGGTCTGTCCATTTCAATCCAAAACACCAAACATTGCGGCGCATAAATTTTCACTTTTACACCATTCTAGATTGATTTTCTGTATAAAAATTTTGTTTGTGGCTAGAGGAAGCTAGCATAGTTGAAGATTTGTTGTTTTTGTTGAGCACATAGAGCATAACATGCAAAATAGGTATTCTGTTGTCGAGCTTATGATTTTCCATGCTATGTATACTTAGTCATGCTTTGGTTGTCATGTGTTATCTTGTGTCATTCTTCCCTTTGCAACTTGTGAGCAGAGATTTTGGGGGGGCATTGCAATCGAAAACGTATCATGTTTAAGTTTGCTAAAATTAAATGAGGATGAAATCTCTAAATATTTATCAGCCAGATTTTGTTTGATGATTTTCCGTTTAAAAATTAACTTGGTTTCTAGTGTTTGTTTTTATCTTCCAGTTGAAGATTCTGCTTTCAGACCTTGATTCTGTTTAAATATGAAAAATTGTGCTCCATTCCTGTCATCATGTCGGGGCTTGTTTTATTCTTTAATGAGCTAAGAAAGGGCTTATTAAATCTTAAGAGGTATTCTGGAAGCTTTTTTATTTTGGGAGGTAGTTGTGTTATAGGTATGAAACTTTCCAAGTGGAAATGACATTGTAATATTATGGGTTGGATTGTCTTTGCGATTGGTAGTATCCACTTGACTAGTTTGGTTTGTTATTTTTGGTTACCTTATATTTGGTGACCTATAGGATCCACCTGGAAAGTAAGAGCTACTTGAGTAATTTAGTTTGCCAGCCTGTTTGGATTGGGTGTTTTGGGGAGAAAAGAAAAGAAATGCATTTCTTCTGGTCCATATCACTCATGTGGATAAGTGAAGAGGAGAGAAATTGAGTGAAATAGAAAGAAATAGAGAGAAACTCATTTATCTCATAACTCCTATTTTGAATATCTCCAAAAGTGGAAAGATTGGGAGGGAAGAAGAAACCAACTAAATGCTATTTTGTTATAATACCAAAATTATCCTTTCAGATATCGGAGAAACAAAAAGTTAACTCTTATAAAAGGCTAATTTGGTAATATAACATGATATCATTTCGTTTCGTTTTTTTTCTTCTTCTTTTATATAGCTTAACCAAACAAGATAGTAGATAAATCCAGTGTTTTTAAAAGCTCAAGGCGCACTAAGGCGTTGAAGGTCTCTCGGGGCCTAGGCACAAGGCGCAAGGCGCAAGGCGAGGCGCGGGCTTTATTAAAGTAAGGCGCACAGTCTTCGTAAAAAATAGAAAAATTAATATAGACTAATCATTCATAATACTAAGACAATTTTTTACATACTAGCACTTACTACACAACACAAAAAATAAATAACAGAAAAAAAACAATTTCAGTATAATGATTATTACATAAATAAATAAAAAAAAAACAATTTCATACATACAAATTCAATATAATGTTTAAATTAAATAACAATTTCAGTATAATTAATTAATTCATACATACATAAATAAAAAAAAATAGATACATAAATTAATTAATTATTATGATTATTACATACATAAATAAATTAATTAATTAATTCATACATACATAAATAAAAAAATAATTAATTCATAAATAAAAATTATTATGATTATATGATTATATAATTAATTCAAAAAATAAAAATAATTAATTCATAATTAATTCATAAATTAATTCATAAATTAATTATTATGATTATAACAATTTCAGTATATTGTTTAAATTAAATAACAATTTCAGTATGATGATGAATCAATTTCAATATAATCATAATGAATGTAATGTATCTATTTTTTTTATTTATGTATGTATGAATTAATTAATTAATTTATTTATGTATGTAATAATCATAATGAATGTAATGTAATGTATGTATAATCATAATGAATGTAATGTATGTATGAATTAATTAATTAATTCATTTATGTAATGTATCTAATTTATTTATTTCAGTATAATCTATTTATGTATGAATTAATTAATTAATTTAATTTAATTCATGTATGTCATTTTTTATTTTTTTTTTAACAGAGACAGAGTCAAAACAAAGGAAAAAAAATAAAAACAAAAAATAGAATAGAGCTAACTAGCAGAATAAGAGGGGAAGAAAAAAAAAAAAAAAAAACAGAGCTTCGATTCGACAGAGAAGAGCCCAATCGGAAGAAGAAGAGGAGCCCAATGAGCGAAGCAGAAGAAGAAAAAAAAAAAAACGATCGAGGTTCGAAGAAGAAGGAGTCGAAGGAGGTTCGACAAAGGTTCGCGAAGAAGAAGAAGAAGAAGAGGAGGAGGAGTACCTGGTTCGAGAGAGAGAGAGAGACGAGCCCAGTCGGAAGGAGTCAAAGGAGCTTCGTCGAAGGAGAACACAGATTAGGGCTTCGATCAGGTTCGATTTGAGTCCTCTTCTCTTTTCAGATGTATTGTATTGCATCTGAGTTGTAATCGTATGTGTTGGAGGCAAGAGCTTCACAATTTTCAGCCGTCAGATATGAATTAAGCACAAACTGAAGAAGCCCGACTAGGCGCGCAACTTGCGCCTCTCTGCTAGGAATGGCAACGGGCCGGGTCGGGGCCGGGGATCGCACTCCCCGTCCCCGATCCCCGAAGGTGAAAAACTCCCCGTCCCCGCCCCCGATCCCCAACGGGGAACCCATCACTCCCCCCGCCCCCGCCCCCAACGGGGATCGGGTTTCCCCGACCCCGAAATATCCCCGGCCATTTTTTTTTTTTTTGTTCAACACACAACACAAGAACAAAAAAAATAAAAAATAATCTGTTTTCAACAACAATCATCATATGTAAAAAAAATCAGAAATTGAAGAGGAGTGGGCTGAAACGCAGATCTGGAAAAAAAAAAAAAAAAGGTCGAAACACAAGAACAGAAAATAAAATTACTATGTGGTAATCCGTTTCATCCTCAACAACAACAACAATAACAGATCTAAACTTACATAATAAAAAAATTTTAAAAAAATAAGATTCGAGAGAGAGTGATAGGATCTGCACCAACAATAACAGATCTGTTCAATGGTGGATGTAAATCTAGAGAACAAAGAGTCAGATCTGAATATGACGGGATCTGCACCGATTAAACAAATACAACATCAAATACACACATACATAGAGAGAGAGAGAGAGAGGTCTTCACGATCTTTCCATTGATCAAGACATCGATCGAACGGAACGGACCACGGATGGCTTCACGGACGGACACGATTCACGATCTGTTTCAATCAGTGGTGGTGGTCGATGTGGATAATGTTGATGATGATGATAAGAAGTGAGAAATCTGAGTGAGATCTCAGTGAGGGATACAGAGATGAGAGACGCAGTGAGAAGAGAGATGAATCAGTGAGTGAGAGACGAGAGAACTGTAATGAGTTGGTGAGACAGTGAGACTAAGAGAGAGAGAGAGAGAAGTAAAGTGAGATATGGCAACAGTAAAAGGCATATTATATTATAAGAGATAAAGCCAAGTACAAAGTATATTATATTATATTATATAAAGCATATTATATTATATATATATATAATACGTCGGGGGATAGTCGGGGAATAGCCGGGCCGGGGCCGGGGCGGGCCGGGGATTTGACATTTATCACCGTCCCCGGCCCGAAATTAATCGGGGAATAATTTTTGAATACCATCCCCTCCCCGTCGGGGGGATTTTTCGGGGAAAAACCGTATAAATCGGGATCGGGGGATCGGGTCCCCGTCGGGCCGGTTTCAAATTGCCATCCCTACTCTCTGCGCCTCTTCCAGGCGCACCCAAGGCACGCGACTGTTATACCTCGCCTCGCCTGGGCCTCCTCAAGTCGCGCCGGCTGCGCCTCGCCTGGCGCCTAGGCGCGCCTTTGACAACACTGGATAAATCGATATCCTTTCTTTTCTTCTCTCCTATTTTATCCAAACAAGAGCGAGAGAAATCACAATCTTTTTTTTTTCTCTTAACTTACATAGTCATTAATTTTTTTCTCTCCTAAGTTACCATACATAGTGTAATCATTAATTCAAATGTTTCTGCACAGTATCTTTCGTCAATCTTGTATGGTTAGTGCTGACCAAGGGCTGAAAGAAGTTTTATATTGGACAACAGACATAATTCAGCTAAGTCATCTCTTGGTTTGTGATGCAGAAAAGGTGGCTAGAAAATATGAATGAATATATATATATATAATATTACAAAAGGAGAGGGATACCAAATTCAAAAGCTAAAATTATTATTTGACAAGATTCTACCCTAGAATTAGCCTAATAATGATGTCTGAAACACGATCAATTTTCAGCATGTTAGTGTTGAAAATTTAGCCACCAGCCACCAATAAATTCCAATTTTCAACATGTTAATGTTGAAAATTTAGCCACCAGCCAGCAATAAAGTCCGAGCATATCTTTACTTTGAAAATCTCATTAATGTGTATCTTTTACTTTGGATTTTGTATTCGTCTTCTATTGCATTGAGATGCCTATAAATATGTAAGCTCACAATGTATTGAGGGAACATGAATGAAATAAGAAAGCTTTGCTATATGTAAACATGTGTGATACTCTTTGGGTTTGTGTGATGCAACCCTAACCCTTGGGTGTGATTGCTAGTTTTCTTTGTTTTATCTATCATTTTTTCTATTACATTTCTCTGTCTAAACTCCAGCTTACTTGTCCTGTCTCTAAATTCAAATTTAAGCTCTCCAAACTCTATCTTAGAATACCAGACCCTAGCCACAATCTGTCCCCCCAAACCCCCCATATTATTTAGCCCATTTTCTCTCTTTATTTGACCCCGATTTTGGTGCTGACAATACCTTTCGAGCAAGTTCCTATTCCAGTCAACAAAAAGAAATTGTGGCATTGGTCGTGGGACTGACGTGAGGGGGCAGGGAATCTCATGGTGTCACGCCCCAAACCCGCCCCTAGAAGTTTGGTGACGAGACCGGCCAGTAATCCTAGATTACCACAGGCCTTACTGTACAAAACATAAATAAACGGGGCTCGCGGAAGCGAAATAAAGAAACTACAATAGTCCAAAGAGCTGTGCATAATATGAACATACATTTACATGACAAGATGAGTTAATTACCCACATTTATTACATATATCTTAGGCTCTTGCCACATAAACAAACAAACAAAACTCGCTATCCGACCTTCCAGGCCTAGCCCCAACTCGAGGCACACACTCTCAAGGTAGGTTTCAGAACGGCGGCTCAGCTTGAACTCTGCCTAGGCTTGACTCCCAGCAGGCTCACCTATAAATACATATAAATACAAATAATGAGCTAAGGCTCAGCAAGTAACATTAAAGTAAAAGGAAATTCAACATTTCGTTAAACCATAAATCCATATCTATATATATATATTTAACATAATCAATAAACAGTAATCATATAAGAAATACCCATCGACATATGCCGTAGGACCTTTTTATAACATTTTCATAACCGTTTCATATACCTTTCCATAACCTTGTCATAACTATCCATTTCATAACCATTTCGTAGCCCTTTCATAACCTTTTCGTAAACTTTCATACCTTTCGTAACGTCGACTTAACGACTAGATTAACCGGTCCGTACACCGATTAAACACCTTTTCATAACGTCGAATTAACGACTAGTTTAACCGGTCCGTACACCGATTAAACACCTTTTCATAACGTCGAATTAACGACTAGTCATGGACCCGCATTTTCATGCCGTCCCCCATGACTTGGGACTAGTCATGGACCATGCATTTTCATGCCGTCCCCCATGACTTGGGACTATCCGTAAATGCCATACTAGATTTACAAATAAAACATTCATTCACAGAATCAAATTACATTTCAACTTAATGTACCTTCTCATAGCCTTTGCATCACATTTTCATAACATTCTAATAGAGTACATTCGTTTACAGAAACAAATATCATATCAGAAACCATATCATAATAATCATTCATTCACAGTTAAATTCACATTTTAAAACATATCATATCAACTTATAACACTTTTGGAATATAATTCATAATGACATATTTTTACAGTAATGTTACTTACAGTGGGTTTCCGATACCGATTGCACGGTCTTCACCTTTGTCCTGCAAACATTAACATTATAACACATTTCTTAACATTCAACATCACATAATTCATGTCATTCCATTCTCTTTCTTTACTTTATTTCATACTCATAAGATGCTAAATGATGCAATTTAACAGGTTAAAATCACAAAGAACAACTTCCCAAACTTTTCCTGAAAAAGCCCTTTCCGCTCGAGCTCCCACTTGTCCGCTCGAGCGGACAGTACAACTTTTCAAAACTGCTGGAAGGCTGATATCTACGCTCGAGCGGGATTACCTCCGCTCGAGCGGACCCTGCGAAGTCCGAATTCTAGGTTCCTTCCAAGCTTCAATCTTCCATTTTACAAAATCATTTCCATACATAAAATCCAAATCCCATAAACACTTGATCAACACCATAATTTAACTATTACATCTTCAAGTCAAACCCATTTACATCATATAAAATCAGCCCATGAATTGAGGTGAAAAATCCATAAATTTGAACATAGAAACTTTTGTTTCAACATCCATGGAGGTTTTGAGGAATAATCTCCTTTAACCCAAATAAACATGATTCAACTATTTTAAAACCAAGATCTTGTGTTTAACATGCTAAATACCAAAAATCAACATTCAATTCCATGAAGACCTTACCTTAAACTCTTAGATGGAAAAGATCTACACTTGATTGCCCTCTTTCCTTTCTCTTCTTCCCCTTGATCTCTCTCTTTCTCCGAGCTCTCTCTTCTCTCTCATTTTTCTTCCAGATTTTTCTTTTCTTTTTGAGTCAAATGAAGTCAAAGCCTTATCTTATAACATATATATCTATATAACCAATTATGTTAGCCAAACAAGGCCCTTACACTTCCCATTCATTATGAATAATCCATTATGCTAAAACACTTGAACCAAACAGGACTTAGCGAATCAGATAAATTTCAGTCTGCAATTTAATTTCTCAAATGGTTCTAAAAATTCTCGGTATCACATAGGTATATCCAATTTCATTTTCTGAACCCATTATGGTCATCAATTTCAGTCCCGAATTCGTAATTCCAACAGATATTTTACTAATTCAAATAGATCTTTTTCAATTAATTTATCCAATCACATAAACACATAATTAATCACAGATAATGACGTCATACGTGTTGGGGTCATTACACATGGAGAGTTCGATCCTGGCTTAGGATGAATGTTGGCGGCATGCTTAACACATGCAAGTCGGACAGTAAGTGGTGTTTCCAGTGGTGGACGGGTGAGTAATGCATAAAAACCTGCCCTTGAGAGGGGAACAATAGTTAGAAACAGCTGCTAATACCCGTAGGCTGAGGAGCAAAATAAGGGATCCGCTCGATGAGGGGCTTGTGTTTGATTAGCTAGTTGGTGAGGTAATAGCTTACCAAGGTGATAATCAATAGTTGATCCGAGAGGATGATCAGCCACACTGGGACTGAGACACGACCCAAACTCCTACGACAGGCAGCAGTGGGGAATTTTTGGCAATAGGCGAAAGCCTGACGGAGTAATGTCGTGTGGAGGTAGAAGGTCCACGGGTCATGAACTTCTTTTCTCAAAAAAGAAGCAATGATGGTATTTGGGGAGTTAGCATCAGCTAACTCTGTGCCAGCAATCGTGGTAATACAAAGGATGCAAGTGTTATCCGGAATGATTGGGCATAAAGCATCTGTCGGTGGCTTTTCAAGTTTGCCGTCAAATCCCAAGACTCGACCCTGGACAGGCAGTGGAAACTACCAAGCTGGAGTACAGTAGGGGCAGAGGGAATTTCCAGTGGAGCGGTGAAATGCGTAGAGATTGGAAAGAACACCAACGGCGAAAACACTCTGCTGGGCTGACATTGACACTAAGAGACAAAAGCTAGGAAAGCAAATGGGATTAGATACCCGAGTAGTCCTAGTCGTAAACGATGGATACTAGGCGTTGTACGTATCGATCCGTGTAGTGCTGTAGCTAATGCGTTAAGTATCCCACCTGGGGAGTATGTTCACAAGAATGAAACTCAAAGGAATTGATGGGGGCCTACACAAGCGGTGGAGCATGTGGTTTAATTCGATACAAAGTGAAGAACCTTACCAGGGCTTGACATGCTGCGAATCCTCTCGAAAAAGATGGGTGCCTTCGGGAACGTAGACACAGGTGGTGCGTGGTTGTCGTCAGCTTGTGTCGTAAGGTGTTGGGTTAAGTCCCGCAACGAGTGCAACGCTCGTGTTTAGTTGCCATCTTTGAGTTTGGAACCCTGAACAGACTACCGGTGATAAGCCGAAGGAAGGTGAGGATGACGTCAAGTTATGATGCCCCTTATGCCCTGGGCGACACACGTCAATGGCCGGAACAAAGGGTCGCGATCCAGCAAGGGTGAGCTAACTCCAAAAACTCGTCCTCAATTCGGATTGTAGGCAACAACTCCCCTGCATGAAGCCAAAATCGCTGGTAATCGCCGGTCAGCCGTACGACGGTGAGTTCGTTCTTGGGCCTTGTACACACCACCTGTCACACTATGGGAGTTGGCCATGCCTAAAGTCATTTCCCTTCTTGGAATAGGGTTGGGCAGTTGTTTCACTTGCTACCTCTCTTGTTCTCCACCTTCTTCGTCATTAACAATGCCTCTGGATGGTTCTCCTCCATTGTTGGCAACTTGGTTAGCTACAGTATGAGCAAACCTTGTTTCAAGGTCACCCACACGAGACTGAAGGTTTTGCATCTGCTCTCAAATCTGAAGAAGTAGATCAGCTCTTTGATTGTTGGTGAGTCTCCTGCAGAAAGTTCTTCCTGTATGAGTAGACATGGTGCTGAATCTGCTCTGATACCAAATTGATGCAAGATCTTTAATTTCAGCACCCAAATTGGGTCAAATAAAGAGAGAAAATGGGCTAAATGATATGGGGGGTTTGGGGACAAATTGTGGCTGGGGTCTGGTATTTTAAGGTAGAGTTTGGAGAGCTTAAATTTGAGCTTAGAGACAGGACAAGTAAGCTGGATTTTAGGTAGAGATGTAATAAAAAAAGGTACATAAAACAAAGAAAACTAGGCAATCACACCTATTGCATTTCACAAACCCAAAAAGAGATGTATCACACATCTTTACATATAACAAAGCTTTCTTATTTCATTCATGTTCCCTCAATACATTAGGGGTGTTTGGCAAGAAAAATTTTAGCTTTTTTTAGGCTAAAATCCACAAAAAGACAAATTGGAAAATAGCTAATAAGACAAAATGTCACATCAAACCCATAGTCATTTCACTTTTTCTCTCACAAACATCAATTCTAATTACAAAAAATCCAATCATCTTCCCAAATACAAAAATTTTAGTCTCCTGAAATAGCCAAATACTAAAATAGCTTACTAAAATAACAACTTCCCCAAGTACCCACATTGTGAGCTTACATATTTATAGGCATTTCAATACAATAGAAGACATTCAAAGTAAAAGATACACATTAATGAGATTTTCAAAGTAAAGATATGCTTGGACTTTATTGGTAGTTGGTGGCTAAACTGTCAACATTAACATGTTGAAAATTGGACTTTATTGGTGGTTGGTAGTTAGATTTTCAACATCAACATGCTGAAAATTAGCTGTGTTTCAGACATCATTATTAGGCTAATTCTAGGGTTAATTCTAGGGTAGAATTTTGCCAAATAATAATTTGAATTTGGTCCCCTCGCCTTTTGTAATATTATATATATATATATTTTTTTTCATATTTTCTAGCCATCTTTTCTGCATCAGTGGAGTATTTTTGCTTGGCATTGTTTAGTTTTTCACTAAAGAATGCCACTGGATGGCCCTCTTGGCATTGTTTAGTTCTGGCTAGCGAGTTTTCATGGGTTGGCTACCTTTTATCGACGACGATTCATTCAAAACTTCAACACCAATCACTGATTGCATGAAGAAAGGCCAATTCACATGGACAAAGGCACCTTCCAAAGCCTTTGAGGAAATCAAGAATTGTATGGTTCAAGCTCCAGTACCAGACTTTGCCAAAGTGTTTTAAGTAGCTTGTGATACCTTTCATGTTAGCGTAGTAGGTGCCAGAATCTCCTTTATTGGTTGGTTGCACCACTATGTTCTTACAAAGTGGGAGATCTTATGTGCCACAATATGTCATTCCCCATGACAAAGAAGTTTCAGATTTTTATTTGACGGAAGATCCTACGATGTTTTCACATTGTGGGAGATCCTATCCAAGTAGATTGACTTGGGAAGAGGGTAAAACGCTTCTTAGAGAAGGAATTCGTCTGAGGAATCTACAGAATGATTTTCTTGATCAATTGCACTTGAGCAAGGTGCTATGCGTGTGATCGATTATGCAAGAAAATACAAGGAACTATTTATCAAATCTAGAGTGGTAGAAAGTGAACGGATGACTATTGTTCGTTTCAAAAGTGGGTTGAGATCTAGAATTAAAGAAGAAATGTCTCATGTATATTTGAAAGATCTCGAAGATGCTATTGAAACTGCCATGCAATTTGAGTCTTTCGTAAAAAATTATGGAGGAATGTACAAAAGTGTATGCAGAATACAAAGGCTGTCCAACAAGACCAGCGAACAAAATCTCCAAAACAAAGGGTTCAAGTGCCACAAAAAGGTGCTGAAAATTCACAACAAGATGTGCCAAAGCCAGATGTTGTTAGGGATCATAACCCTACCCTACACAGTTAAACTTGCAAGACAATGAGAACAATCAAAATCTGCACAAGATGAAAGATGGCCAGATTTTGAAGAATGAAACAACAGTTGTTGATGATTTAGAAGAAATCTGTCAATCTCCTGTAATTGCTGTCGATGAGGCTCAAGGACAAAGCCATGAATCCAATATTTCATGTATTGCAGTAGACATGATTGCAAAGTCGGAGAAGCAAGTTGCTGGTCCAGAACCAGATTTGTTTTCAGATGAGAATAAGCTACTGGTTGAGTCTAATTTAGAGTCAAGAGAGTAGTTCCCGAAGCCTACAGGTATGTCTATTGTCCAAATAGAAGGCTCAGAGGCCACAAGCTGTAGGGACTGAAGAATTACAGCAACCAACTGCTGATATTGTTCCTAATATGCATTTATTGGTCAACAATTTGCTACCTAAATTCTGTACGACAGGTTCTGAAATTTTCCAAAGGGATGGTAATGTTGAACTGCATGATGAAGCATTGGTTGAAAAAGAGAATGAAAGTTTGGGATCCACAATTAATGATTTGGGTGAATGTATTAATTACAAACACTGCCATGTGGAGCCAAATGGGAACATAATGCACATAATGAATCTTGAAGCCCCAGATTTGGATCAGTTCAAGAATGTTTCAACTCCTATTGAATTTGTCATTCGAGACATTTAGTATCAAGAAGGACAAAATCAATTTCTTTACATTTTTGTTCCTATCTCCAACAAAGAAAAAATGGCAGCAACTCGAGGGTTTTAAGATAAAGTCGTGGATGCAATCATAAAGCTTGTGGATTTTAATACCCCAACACTTTAAAACTCGAAGACGAATTTTTTCCAACCAAGGGAGAATGATGCAAAAAATATGGCTAGAAAATATGAATATATATATATATATATATAAAATATTACAAAAAGAGAGGGAAATTAAATTCAAAAGTTAACATTATTATGTTGCAAGATTCTATCCTATCTGAAGCACAGCCAATTTTTAGCATGTTAGTGTTCAAAATTTAGCAATCAGCCACCTACGAAGTCTAATTTTCAGCATGTTAGTGTTGGAAGTTTAGCCACCAGCCAGCAATAAAGTCTAAGCATATCTTTACTTTAAAAATCTCATTAATGTGTATCTTTTACTTTGAATTTTGTATTTGTCTTCTATTGTATTGAAATGCTTATAAATATGTAAGCTCAGAATGTATTGAGGGAACATAAATGAAATAAGAAAGTTTTCTATATGTAAAGATGTGTGATACATCTCTCTTTGGGTTTGTGTGATGCAATCCTAACCCTTGGGTGTGATTGCCTAGTTTTCTTTGTTTTATCTACTATTTTTTCTACTACATTTCTCTGCCTAAAATCCAGCTTACTTGTCATGCCTCTAAAGTCAAATTTAAGGTCTCCAAACTCTTCCTTAGAATACGAGAACCTAGCCATAATCTGTTCCCAAACCCCCATATCATTTAGCCCATTTTCTCTCTTTATTTGACCCAATTTTAGTGTTGAAATTGAAGATCCTGCATCAGTTTGCTCTTTGCTTTGTAGTTATTTTTTTTCTGCTCTCAAAATGAGGAAAGTGAATTGAAAAGGAGATAAAGTGGCCAGTTTATGGATTGACAGACGAGCCTTAGTCTGATAGTCCTTGACCAAGCAATTAGTTTTTTATCATTAAGATTGGTCTCTTAGCCGATCAAAAAAACAAAAAAAGATAGATGCTCTCTTAGGTGAACATTCCTGAACTTGGGATTTAGGTCCACAGTACCTGATTCGCCCTGCATGGTAAACTTTCTTTGAAGTCGTCATTTATGTTCTCGATGGAACTACCATTGTTGTGTAGAATTGATGCAGGTCAACTCTGGGACACAAAATGTGGCAGTCTTTTGAATGGTTTGAGTTTGAGTGTGAAAAATGAAGTTGATAGGCAATCCTGTTCAACATGGTAATGGGTGGGTGTCCTTTGATGGATCGAGAAGGGAACAAATTCTAGCATTCTTTCTGTAATGCTTTCTGCTTGTTTGGTAACTATTTCGTTTTCAGTTTTCAGTTTATATTTACAAAAATTTTAAAAACTATCATAAAAACTTGTTTGATAATTTTTTTTTTGTTTCAATTTATAAATTTGAGGAAAAAACGTAAACTCAAAAAATAAGTTTACGTTAGTTTTTAAACAGGAATTTAAAATTTTGGCTAACAAATTTTTTTTTCAATTAATTTTTTTCGATTATTTTTTTTTCAATTATGATGTGTATGATCCCATTGTCATAAATAATAAAAAATAAATATAAATATTTTAGGCTTGAACAAACATATTTTTTAGTTTACGTTTTTAAAATTTTTCAAACATCTTGTTCAAACCAAACGCGTTTGCAGTTTATATTTTTCTAAAAATAAACAAAAATCAGTTTATAAAATTTTTGTAAATATAAACAAAAAATATAACGTTACCAAACGCTTATGTCTCAGGATTTCCGATTGAAGCAGAAATTTGGGATCTTCTTTCGCTCACGATGATTGACTAGAGTAGGGAGATCCTTCACTGGTTACATATTATCTCATGAAGATTGGTTTCTTGGCATCATGGTATTTCAATGAAGGAAATTTCGATTCATCTCATTTATTGGGTTATAGTATGTTTGGTGGTGAAGCCAAGGACAATACCAACTTGCCAAATTCGGAAGATGCTAGGACATTCTGCAATGCAATCTGTGTTACAAGACCCTGCTATGCGTGTCGGATTTGTTTGTGTGTTTAAGTTAGATTTATAGAAGTGCCTGTATTGCACAGTAGGAAACTTTTAAGAACCCTTGGACTTTTTAATGAAAAAATGTGCAGCACCATCCAAAATTTTAGGTGACTGCTGTTTTGTTTCGTTTGTTTGTTTGTTTTTTTTTTTTTTTTTGTGCGCACGCGCCCCCGCATGTGTTCTCTAGGGAATTTTTTTTGTTGTCATAATTAAGGTAAAATTTTGTCTTGTTTATTAAACCGGCTTGTTATAGTTTGGCAGGATTCTAGACTATTTAACTTGGTTAGGAAGACAATGCTTGTGTGTAAATAGTTTCAAGAATGTCCAGACATGTATTTTTCAATGAGTGATTTGGCTGAATGTTGTATTTTGAAAACAATTTAGAAAAATTCTGCAGTTTTGAAATAGTTTGACAAATTGCAGTTGTAGTTTTTGAAACTGCAAGTTCAAGTCGTGTTTTCAGGTTGAGGCGGCCACATGCCATCTTTGGCGTGAACAGACTGTTGCCATGAGATGCTATGAAATTGTATTTTCAGCATATGATTTCATTTAAAGTGAAAATGCAAATTAAAATTGCAATTTCACTTGCAGGTTCAATCTGTGATTTTATACCTCATCCTGCTCTCAGATAGCTTTCATTTGTTGCTGTCTAGAGTTTTTTCTTTTTGGGTTGTCGGGGTGACTCACCATCTGAAGCATCAAAGTAGGATGAAAATTCTGGTCCAAGTCAAGTTTGCCTGAAGGCTGGCCAAGCGCACCTCCAGTTGGATCACCATTGTCATAACCTGTTTAGACATTGTTTTTGTTTCTTTGCTTCTTTAGCAGTTCTCGGAAAATGCATTTTGAATGAAAAATTGAAAGTTTTATAAGAATTGCTGATTATAGATATACTTATGCATAAGATTCAAACAGGTAGTTTTGCATACTTAGCATCTTTAGTTACTTTGAAAATTTTTCAATGCCTAAATATTGTAGCTAGTTAAAATAG